>CALYLW010000002.1:1034387-1634387 GCA_944989445.1 Ampullaceana balthica | reverse complement strand
GGCCTAGCTGTGGCAGTACTTGCAAGCACTGATATTTGTACCAAGCCCTGATATCTGTACCAAGTCCTGATATCTGTACCAAGCCCTGATATCTGTACCAAGCCCTGATATCTGTACCAAGCCCTGATATCTGTACCAAGGCCTAGCTGTGGCAGTACTTGCAAGCCCTGATATCTGTACCAAGGCCTAGCTGTGGCAGTACTTGAAAGCCCTGATATCTGTACCAAGGCCTAGCTGTGGCAGTACTTGCAAGCCCTGATATCTGTACCAAGGCCTAGCTGTGGCAGTACTTGCAAGCCCTGATATCTGTACCAAGGCCTAGCTGTGGCAGTACTTGCAAGCCCTGATATCTGTACCAAGGCCTAGCTGTGGCAGTACTTGCAAGCCCTGATATATGTACCAAGGCCTAGCTGTTACAGTACTTGCAAGCCCTGATATCTGTACCAAGGCATAGCTGTGGCAGTACTTGCAAGCCCTGATATCTGTACCAAGCCCTGATATCTGTACCAACCAAGCCCTGATATCTGTACCAAGCCCTGATATCTGTACCAAGCCCTGATATCTGTACCAAGCCCTGATATATGTACCAAGGCCTAGCTGTGGCAGTACTTGCAAGCCCTGATATCTGTACCAAGGCCTAGCTGTGGCAGTACTTGCAAGCCCTGATATCTGTACCAAGGCCTAGCTGTGGCAGTACTTGCAAGCCCTGATATCTGTACCAAAGCCTAGCTGTGGCAGTAATTGCAAGCCCTGATATCTGTACCAAGGCCTAGCTGTGGCAGTACTTGCAAGCCCTGATATATGTACCAAGGCCTAGCTGTGGCAGTACTTGCAAGCCCTGATATCTGTACCAAGCCCTGATATCTGTACCAAGGCCTAGCTGTGGCAGTACTTGCAAGCCCTGATATCTGTACCAAGGCCTAGCTGTGGCAGTACTTGCAAGCCCTGATATCTGTACCAAGGCCTAGCTGTGGCAGTTCTTGCAAGCCCTGATATCTGTACCAAGGCCTAGCTGTGGCAGTACTTGCAAGCCCTGATATCTGTACCAAGCCCTGATATCTGTACCAAGCCCGGATATCTGTACCAAGCCCTGATATCTGTACCAAGCCTTGATATCTGTACCAAGCCCTGATATCTGTACCAAGCCCTGATATCTGTACCAAGCCCTGATATCTGTACCAAGCCCTGATATCTGTACCAAGCCCTGATATCTGTACCAAGCCCTGATATCTGTACCAATCCCTGATATCTGTACCAAGCCCTGATATATGTACCAAGCCCTGATATCTGTACCAAGCCCTGATATCTGTACCAAGCCCTGATATCTGTACCAAGCCCTGATATCTGTACCAAGCCCTGATTTCTGTACCAAGCCCTGATATCTGTACCAAGCCCTGATATCTGTACCAAGCCCTGATATCTGCACCAAGCCCTGATATCTGTACCAAGCCCTGATATCTGTACCAAGCCCGGATATCTGTACCAAGCCCTGATATCTGTACCAAGCCCTGATATCTGTACCAAGCCCTGATATCTGTACCAAGCCCTGATATCTGTACCAAGCCTTGATATCTGTAAAAAAACGATTTAATATCAAGACAAAGTTAAATTTACATGAGCGGAAATCCTAACACAACGACGGCTACTCATCTCAATCACAATCCTGGGACAATCACTTTACAATCCTGGGACAATCACTTTACAATCCTGGGACAATCACTTTACAATCCTGGGACAATCGCTTTACAATCCTGGGACAATCACTTTACAATCCTGGGACAATCACTTTACAATCCTGGGACAATCACTTTACAATCCTGGGACAATCACTTTACAATCCTGGGACAATCGCTTTACAATCCAGGGACAATAACTTTACAATCCTGGGACAATCACTTTACAATCCTGGGACAATCACTTTACAATCCTGGGACAATCACTTTACAATCCTGGGACAATCCCTTTACAATCCTGGGACAATCACTTTACAATCCTGGGACAATCGATTTACAATCCTGGGACAATCGCTTTACAATTCTGGGACAATCACTTTACAATCCTGGGACAATCACTTTTTAAAAAAGATTTTTACTTAACTCTCTACATTTTGTTTGCATTATAATACCCTTTAATTTAGTACTTTTTGGTGAGTTTTTTTCTCCTGTTTTTTTGTTTATTTTTTTGTTGACATTCAAGATCTAATAAACATTGCACTTTCGTTTTTGCAAACAGTGGAGAAAATTGTACGAGAAATTTTCAAACAAGCGTGGAAAGTCCGTTAACTGAGAACTGATGTTTGCCACCGATGTTGATGATGTTGTTTTTGTTGTTGTTGTTGTTTGTCCGTCGTAGTCGACGATGACAACTCTCATCATATTACTCCATTGCTAGGCCGCCACGTGTGTCCTCTGGTGGCTTATTAGACCTATTCTTGCACGAAATTTGCGTCCGCATGCCGGACAAGAGATGGATGGGATCTCTTCAGGAGGGTTATGTACACGGTCCTTCCTGGCCTGACGTTTGGTCTTGGCAGCCTGTTAGCCTCACAGACTGGTGCGCTACTCCGAATCATAGAGCTAGGGGGCTCGGTCACTGGCTGCTGTCTCGCAGGAGTCAGGTCCAATGTCAAAGGCCTTTAGAGCAGTTTTGAGTGCATCCTTGCTGCGCTTCCTCTACGACCTGCAGTAAGCTCACCATATTAGAGCCTTTTAGGGAGGTGGTGGTCGGTCAAGCCCCGCCCTGCGATGAAACGGACTTCTAAGGATAGAGTGGGTTGGCATAAGGGGAAATGGCTGGAACGGGAATGAAAGTGACTGAAAGGTAATGAAATGACTGAAAGGGGAATGAAATTGACTGAAAGGTAATGAAAGGTACTGAAAGGTAATGAAAGGTAATGAAAGTGACTGAAAGGGAATCAACAATATGGTGTGGCTAGAGAGATTTATACTAGAACATGTTAGAGGTTAAGGGGTCGAATACCAGTAGGCTATGAGTGATTCTCAGGTGATAGTATTGTGTTCGGATTTTATCCATATCAAAGTTTGGTTGGGACAGACGTGGGGGATACAAGATAATAGAACAAAAGAAATGTGTAGCAAGTGATGGTGATGAGTGGTGGTGAGTGGGCGTGTGTAGAGGTGAGTGGTGGTGAGTGGGCGTGTGTAGAAGTGAGTGGTGGTGAGTGGGCGTGTGTAGATGTGAGTGGTGATGAGTGGTGGTGAGTGGTGATGAGTGGTGGTGAGTGGGCGTGTGTAGAGGTGAGTGGTGGTGAGTGGGCGGTTGTAGAGGTGAGTGGTGGTGAGTGGGCGTGTGTAGAGGTGAGTGGTGGTGAATGGGCGTGTGTAGAGGTGATGGGTGGTGAGTGGGCGTGTGTAGAGGTGAGTGGTGGTGAGTGGGCGTGTGTAGAGGTGAGTGGTGGTGAGTGGGCGTGTGTAGAGGTGAGTGGTGGTGAGTGGGCGTGTGTAGAGGTGCGTGGTGGTGAGTGGGCGTGTGTAGAGGTGAGTGGTAGTGAGTGGGCGTGTGTGGAGGTGAGTGGTGGTAAACGTTCCTTCTAGTTAAGAATTACCCAGCAGCAAATTTTGTAAAGATTTGCACAAAAAATGGTAGCTGTGCAACCTTTCACACGAGTATTTTTACCATGCACATGGACCAACGAACCTTAGAATAAACATTGCTGGTGGTGCGTTATGGTGAGTTTGTTAGATGTTGAAAAGTGCTGAATTTATGATGTAACGGTTCAAACTTTCGTAATAGTAAAAAGGACATTTTTTAGAGCAATTTGCTGTTCCACATGGGCGTTATGCGCAAGGGTTAATATTGTCAAATGCAAGGTAGGTTAAGGGCGTGTCTTTAGTTGAAAAAAAAGGTAACGTAAATTTACTAAATGTACAAGAGTTTACCAGGGGGGAAGGTTTCCCAATTAGTTATCTGCACACTAGAGAATTAGGTTCGAGACATCGAACAAATACTGATCTAGTTACAATAAAATAAGAACCGTCGATAATTAATTTTCATCTCGTCAAGTTCTGAATGAAGATAACATCGTTGTAGTGTAACAATCTGATATCCATCGCTAATACACAGCTAGTGGATCTAGTCCTTGTGGTGCAACTGATTTCCATCACCGGCATCCAGCTTGTTGGTAATTTTGTTTGAAACAGGACGGCCATATACGTCATCACTTTCACACAATGTCGTCAAGACTCTGTGTCTTGCATTACCTTCCCATAAACATTTCGGCATTTATCTTCCCCTTGAAAAAAATTAACTTTCCATTTATTTTTTGTGTACACCCTGATAAAACGCAATAGAAGATCGAATCTTCAACTTTTTGCGATTAATTTCATATATCGATCAACTGATGTGATCTAAAAAAAATATTTTGTTTCTACTTCCAATTTTTGTTTTAAAACGTTGTCAATACTCATTCGACACACAAGCAAATAAACAGACACACGAATTCCCATTACACAAAGCAGGGACCCCAATTCCCCCAACCACTCTATACATTACCAACCCCTTCAATCCCAGAACACACTATTTCAAGAAACCACCTCCATATCCAACCCACATTCTCAGCTGATGTGTACACAGATCTGGAATATGCCATAGCAGCACTTTAGATTTTAGCTAGCTCTCCAGTATTTAACAGTGAGATGCCATTCATGGCTCTGTATGGAGCAATGGGACGAATGGATTTGGGGGGGGGGAGGGAGCAGTGGGAGATGTACAGAGAGAAAGTACATAAAGGGTGATTTACAAAGAGATGTACATGGAGGTGATGTACAAGGAAGTGATATACAAGAAAGAGATGTTCAAGGAGGTAATGCACAAGGAGCTGATGTACAATAAGGCGATGTACAAGGAGGTGACGTACAAGGAGGTGACGTAAGAGGAGGTTATGTACAATGAGGCGATGTACAATAAGGTGATTTACAAGGATTTGATGTTCAAGGAGACTATGCACAAGGAGGTGATGTACAAGGAGGTTATGTACAAGGAGGTTATGTACAAGGATGTTATGTACAAGGAGGTGATGTACAAGGAGCTGATGTACAAGGAGGTGATGTACCAAGGGGTGATGTACAAGGGGGTTATGTACAAGGAGGTAATGTACAAGGGGGTTATGTACAAGGAGGTGATGTACAAGGGGGTGATGTACAAGGAGATGATGTACAAGGAGGTGATGTAGAGTGTAAAAAAAGATGAAAGGAGTGATAGCTGAGGGTGTTCGATCAGAGAGGTGAAAGAGAAATATGGACCAAAAACATGATTTCATCCATTAATGTTAAGAAATATGACCAAAAACATGATTTCGTCCATTAATGTTAAGAAATATGGACCAAAAACATGATTTCATCCATTAATGTTAATTGCGATTTTAAATTAAATCACTTTCATTTCGCCTTCCATATATACCCATCCCCCCCCCCAGGTGACCCGTCTCGTGTTGACCAGTCAGCACTGCTGTTAACAGATGTCATGTTTGAACACTACAAAGTGGCCTTCCAAAATGACACGATTCGTCTCTTGCATCGTTCAAATATTTCCCAGATTAGCATGACATGTCAATAAACGCAAGTCTTTGAAAGGTTCTTCACCTTATAAGGATTAACAACTACACAAATGCATTTGGATATAATTAATGTATCACATACAAGCGAACAAAACATCACAGATGATTTTATTGCAATATCTATGATACCTTAGCGATTTTTAAAAAAATAAAAACATATGGTCGGGTCACGGTTTGTCTGTAAACTCAATGCAGCTCGAAATGAAATCCATTGTGTCGAGTCCGATTATTCAAACTATGAAAGTAACGCAGCAGAGCGTTTGGGATCGCCTGCAAAAGTAATGGCTATACAAAGTGCATAAAGGTAGCAATGAGTAAAGAACCGGTAGAAAATTTAACAGAATGAAATAGTGCCAATAAAAAGATGTTATGGATAAAACATGAACATAATCAAGTACTATACGAGAATTGAACGGTTGAAAATGTGAGTATGGTTGAAAACGTCATACCACCAGCAAACAGGACATCAAGAGATTTGTGTCTACCTTCCAAAAGATGTTACATATGCCCAATAACGCATCAAATGACAGCAAAATTCCATTGTTGATAAGATTCAACGTCTTCTAATCATTATTCAACAATTTGAAATTCATTAATTATTCATTAATTATTCATTAATTATTCATTAATTGATTAACTGGGGCAAGGTCTATAGTAATTAGTCTAGACTCCAGACAGCTGGTCCGGTGGCATTTATCCGGGGTTGATCCCACAGGACACACGACGTTGTTTTTTGTGCCAAACAAATATAGCCAAGAAATTGCGGGGAGGTAAGTCATCGACACAGTGTCTCATCACATGGAGCCGGTATGTTCATTTAATGGACGATGTATTAATATACAATGTAGTATACTATGTATTAATATTTAATATACAATGCAGTATACGATGTATTGATACGCAATGTAGTATACGATGTATTAATATAAAATCTAGTATATGGTGGATTGATACACGAAGTAGTATACGATGTATTGATACAAAGATTAGTATACGATCTATTAATATACAATGTAGTATATGATCTATTAATATACAATGTAGTATACGATGTATTAATATACAATGTAGTGTACGATGAATTGATATACAACGTAGTATACGATGTATTAGTGTGCGATGAATTTTGAGCAATATGTATTAGTAAACGTTGCAAAGTATACGATGCATCAGTGTACCATGTATTACCTTTAATTAATTAGAGTGCAATATATTTGTATAGCCTGCATGAACGTGCGTAATATCAGTGTACAATGTAATTTTGTGTTATATATTAAACAGCACAATGTCGTATTATAAGCTTTATTTGTATATGTAATGTATAAATGTTTGATGTATTAATATACAAATCAGTGGCTAAATATATATATTATTATGAGATTGTATTAGTGTAAACATTAGTAAAATATTTATTCAGGTAGGATTTATTTGTAAAAGATTTACTGTTGTACGCTGTTACGATGGTAATAGTAAGTTCTTCAACATGCTTACACTAGACATAATTCCAGTGTAAGACCACATCGTTACTTCTCTATGTACCAAGATGATTTCAATAACACAAAAGTTTCATAGGTTCAAGTCTATCCAAAACGGCAATGTTAATTATGTTAGCGTTTCTATTCTTTAAATCAATGATACTGTAATGTTCTTCAGATGTTTTTACAACTACCTTATTCATATATAAACCTCTGTAACTAATGATGATGGGCAAATAGGAAACGATCCAAAATTCAATTAATCTGCCTTACGTTGAAATAATAGGTTCTATATAAAAACATACCGTGTTGTACTTACCCAGTTTGTGTTTATTGTGGAACAAATCCATTTTGTGTTTATTGTTGAACTAAACCAGATTTTATTGTTGGACTAATCCAGATTGTATTGTTGGACTAATCCAGATTGTATCGTTGAACTAATCCAGATTGTATCGTTGAACTAATCCAGATTGTATCGTTGAACTAATCCAGATTGTATTGTTGAACTAATCCAGATTGTATTGTTGAACTAATCCAGATTGTATCGTTGAACTAATCCAGATTGTATCGTTGAACTAATCCAGATTGTATTGTTGAACTAATCCAGATTGTATTGTTGAACTAATCCAGATTGTATCGTTGAACTAATCCAGATTGTTTTGATTTCTAAACTAATCCAATTTGTTTTGTTGAACTAATCCAGTACTGTGGATTATTCAAATAATCCAGAATGCGTGGCTTGTTCATCTAATCCTATCTGTATGGATTGTTACGTTAATCCATTCTGGGTTCAATTGACTCGATGATATTGACGCGTAATTTCTTCCACCATCATAATCTACAAATGACGTATCAAGCTATATTGTCCGTGTAAGTAAATGAATAGATGTGGCCCTTTTGATGTCATAATACAATAATCTACACATGTAAAAAAAACTGTCACATTGAGATTCCAATTTACAGAATGAAAAAAAAACATACAAAGTAGCTATAACATTCATTTTAGGCGATCGATTCACGAATTACCTGAAAATCTTGGTCACAAACTGAAGACTATAGAAATGTAAAGTAAACACAAGCAGTACGAATGTATTGCTGTGATGTCAGAGAGAAGACATGGGAGAGAGAATCAATGAGCCGTCTGTCACACGAGTCACACCCACTCATCTGTCACACGAGTCACACCCACTCATCTGTCACACGAGTCACACCCACTCATCTGTCACACGAGTCACACCCACTCATCTGTCACACGAGTCACACCCACTCATCTGTCACACGATTCACACCCACTCATCTGTCACACGAGTCACACCCACTCATCTGTCACACGAGTCACACCCACTCGTCTGTCACACGAGTCACACCCACTCGTCTGTCACACGAGTCACACCCACTCATCTGTCACACGAGTCACACCCACTCATCTGTCACACGAGTCACACCCACTCATCTGTCACACGAGTCACACCCATTCATCTGTCACACGAGTCACACCCACTCATCTGTCACACGAGTCACACCCACTCGTCTGTCACACGAGTCACACCCACTCATCTGTCACACGAGTCACACCCACTCATCTGTCACACGAGTCACACCCACTCATCTGTCACACGAGTCACACCCACTCATCTGTCAAACGAGTCACACCCACTCATCTGTCACACGAGTCACACCCACTCGTCTGTAACACGAGTCGCACCCACTCATCTGTCACACGAGTCACACCCACTCATCTGTCACAAGAGTCAAACCCACTCATCTGTCACACGAGTCACACCCACTCATCTGTCACACGAGTCACACCCACTCATCTGTCACACGAGTCACACCCACTCATCTGTCACACGAGTCACACCCACTCATCTGTCACACGAGTCACACCCACTCGTCTGTCACACGAGTCACACCCACTCATCTGTCACACGAGTCACACCCACTCGTCTGTCACACGAGTCACACCCACTCATCTGTCACACGAGTCACACCCACTCGTCTGTCACACGAGTCACACCCACTCATCTGTCACACGAGTCACACCCACTCGTCTGTCACACGAGTCACACCCACTCATCTGTCACACGAGTCACACCCACTCATCTGTCACACGAGTCACACCCACTCATCTGTCACACGAGTCACACCCATTCATCTGTCACACGAGTCACACCCACTCATCTGTCACATGAGTCACACCCACTCGTCTGTCACACGAGTCACACCCACTCATCTGTCACACGAGTCACACCCACTCATCTGTCACACGAGTCACACCCACTCATCTGTCACACGAGTCACACCCACTCATCTGTCAAACGAGTCACACCCACTCATCTGTCACACGAGTCACACCCACTCGTCTGTAACACGAGTCGCACCCACTCATCTGTCACACGAGTCACACCCACTCATCTGTCACAAGAGTCAAACCCACTCATCTGTCACACGAGTCACACCCACTCATCTGTCACACGAGTCACACCCACTCATCTGTCACACGAGTCACACCCACTCATCTGTCACACGAGTCACACCCACTCATCTGTCCCACGAGTCACACCCACTCGTCTGTCACACGAGTCACACCCACTCATCTGTCACACGAGTCACACCCACTCGTCTGTCACACGAGTCACACCCACTCATCTGTCACACGAGTCACACCCACTCGTCTGTCACACGAGTCACACCCACTCATCTGTCACACGAGTCACACCCACTCATCTGTCACACGAGTCACACCCACTCATCTGTCACACGAGTCACACCCACTCGTCTGTCACACGAGTCACACCCACTCATCTGTCACACGAGTCACACCCACTCGTCTGTCACACGAGTCACACCCACTCATCTGTCACACGAGTCACACCCACTCGTCTGTCACACGAGTCACACCCACTCATCTGTCACACGAGTCACACCCACTCGTCTGTCACACGAGTCACACCCACTCATCTGTCACACGAGTCACACCCACTCATCTGTCACACGAGTCACACCCACTCATCTGTCACACGAGTCACACCCACTCATCTGTCACACGAGTCACACCCACTCTCATATCATTAAACATCCAAGAGATTCTGAGCAATACGTTTACCCTAACAAAGACAATTTCTTTCTTCAAATTTAGACCAACTCTGGATTAATCGATTCTATCTACTACTCTGGATTAATCGATTCCATCTACTACTCTGGATTAATCGATTCCATCTACTACTCTGGATTAATCGATTCTATTTACTACTCTGGATTAATCGATTCTATCTTCTACTCTGGATTAATTGATTCTATCTACTACTCTGGATTAATCGATTCCATCTACTACTCTGGATTAATCGATTCTATTTACTACTCTGGATTAATCGATTCTATCTTCTACTCTGGATTAATTGATTCTATCTACTACTCTGGATTAATCGATTCCATCTACTACTCTGGATTAATCGATTCCATCTACTACTCTGGATTAATCGATTCTATCTTCTACTCTGGATTAATTGATTCTATCTACTACTCTGGATTAATCGATTCCATCTACTACCCTGGATTAATCGATTCTATCTACAACTTGTTCGCAGTGATTTGGAGCTACATAAACAATGATCTATTTACAGCCCTCACTCTGAACATTCTAGGCCAGTTAACATATGCCTCTACTAATTTTCCACTCCAAAAGCTTCGACGTTTCTTGTCTTTTTTAAACTGAAGTGCATAAAAACTTTTTTTTATAAAAATGAAAATATGTATTAGAATTTTCCATAGTTACACTAATAATACCCTTCTGGTGGTTTAATAGTTTAGTAAAATTATTGAAAGATTTCCCCAGTGAGTTTTGTTAAAATTAAATTACCAATGAGAGTCTTAGGTGTTGAAGAAAATTTAAATTATTAAATAAGCAAGATTCTAAAATCAGGCCATTTAAAAACTATACAATTTAACATTTGTTAGTTCAATCCCATAATTTAATTTTCAAAAAATCTAATGTGTTTCTACTTATTTCTCATAAAGAAATAGTATGTCATGATTCCAAGCTTGATTAATCAAACTATTTTATAAATCAAATTTTCTTTACTAAAAAATTTGTTTCATGATGCACTTTTTTTTTACTTATATCTGAAACAGTTTCATTATTTATTCTATTATTTAAACTAGACATTAATTTATGAATTTTTTTTTAAACTAACAAAGACAACAATGTTTGTTATATAATATATTACCCTATCCTCATTTATAATTTATTAGTTCTCTCAAATCTAAGGCTACGCAGAATTCAATTTTGTGATTTAATTTGAAATTCGATAAAGCTAGGTGGATGTATTTTGTTTATTTTTCCCTTGACATTGATGAAAGGCAGGAATTTTGATTTTTAAAAAAAAATACATCCTTTAGGTTCCTCCAGGTTAATTAGATTTGTTGTGTTACAGTACGATACATGGTTATTTCCGCCAATAGTCTAACAAAAATAACTAAAAGATACCATTGAAATCACGTGTGGGGGGTGTGCGTTGTAGCATTTTGTATTCTAAATTAAAACATTTAAAAGACATTGTGGGAAACGGATGAAAACAACAAAGATGACATTCCTCACAGAAGAGTTAGCTTGACTTCTGTAGTGTCTCATAATACTGTGTGCTAGATCCTACTTTTTTGGTGTTACGGCTAAAGTAGGGATTCGATATCTTTTGGGGACTCATGGACTTGACCTTATTGGGATTTGATAACTTGTAAAAACTTATATGAATCATGGTGGTCGGACACTTCGACCCCGGACGATTCGACCCCGGTCGGATCGACCCAGTCAGTTCGACCACAGGACGTTTCGACCCCGGATGTTTTGACCCATTTATATCTACACAGTGGATTTTGTTTTAAAATATACTTTTAAAATTTATTATTTTTAAAATTGAAAAAAAAATGAAATACAGTTTAAAATCGTTATTTGTATATTGACGGACAACCAGTGAACATTCAAGGCGGATTCATGATTGTGATAAATGTGCAGGTAGAAAGTTCTTCCAAACTTATCCAACTTAATCCCGTCCATTGTAGTCAGACAATAAAGTGGCAATGTGTTCAGATAGTCGTTTCTAAAGGTGCCTACATTCTCTTTGCCCCTCCCCACTTACTCTACCTTCCCCATAAACCTCGCCAGCACACGCCGTGCTGTGCTGGTCACTGAGTCTAGCCTTCCTAACACGTCATTATGAAACCCCCTGGACAAAATGTAAACAATTAGGTAACTTTCAGTCAGGTCGACACTTTCAAAAAAATTAATTAATTAAATAAAATACAAAAAAAAATATAATTAAAAAAAAATAAATAAATCAACTTTCATTTGTTTTTGTTATCACAGTGCTAATCTTTGAAGGACTTCATAATTAACATTTTAAAAACCCAATAATAAATTATAACCTTTTTAAGTGTGTTTGGGATATGAGTGGTGATATTGTTTTTAATATTATATTGATAATAGCAATAATATAACCAAAAATAATTTTAAAAAAAATAATAATTAATAAAAACAAAGAATAAACAAAAACATTTCACGGTGTAGAAACGAAACTCACAATCATGAATTCGCGTTGAATGTTGACTGGTTGCCCGTGTATTTAAAAAAAATTAAATTTTCAAACTGTATTTAATTTTTAATAGATAATAATATTAAGCTAAATTATTAATTTTTTTTTATACCAAAAATTAATTTTAAAAATAATAAATTTTAACAAGTATATTTTTTTAAATAATATCAACTGTGTAGATATCAAGGGGTCGAAACATCCGGGGTCGAAACGTCCTGGGGTCGAAACGTCCGGTGGTCGAACTGGCAGGGTCGAACCGACCGGGGTCGAATCGTCCGGGGTCGAAGTGTCCGACCACCCTACAAAATAGGGATATCTACAATAAATGATTATCTACAAACAAACATTTTAATCTCAAACAAAACAATATCCAAAACTCAGCTATATCTACAAATCAAAATGTTCAATTAAATTCTAAAAGAGATCAATATATAAAACAATCTATTTTCATGAAAAAAAAATTCTCATCACAATTAATTATTTCTCTGCTCAGCCCCACAAAAAAAAATTTTCAAAAAAAATAAAATTTTACCCAAACGAATACTGGAAGGGATAGCCCATCAACGTTAACGAGATGATAAAATTACACAATATTTTCAACAAAGATTTTTCTCGCCAATATGTGACGTGTTGACATTGGTCTAATAAATTGGCTTGGGGATATTTGATTAACAAATGGAGACAGGAGTAATGAAAGAATATTTCCTTTAAAAAAACTATTTAAAAATTTAAATTTTTTTTTACTATAAATCCTTTATATACGAGACATAACTAAATGAAAGTTCATTATAATACGCATTGCAGTACAATCCAAAAATCCAAAATTTTAGTTATTTCTCAAATATATAAAGGACTAGCAGACCCCTCGTGCGTTGCAACCATCTCAGTAAAAATGAATAAATTTAAAGAAACCAATTAGTGTTATGTTTAAAAACTATTATGCAGAAACCTTCGCGGAAGTGTGAACAAAAATTCCAAGTTTCATAGCAAACGGATAAATAAATTAATAATTAAATAGCGTACAAAGAAGAAGAGCGATATTAGGGCCCCGGCCCTAAAATGAGTGATAATATAGTTTTTTTATTGCCATTTTACTCAAGCTATATTCCTCAATATCGTGTAAAATTGAATAGGGAATACAATTATTAAAGTTCAGTAAAAAGACATTTGGGGCCCCCAGCTCCGAGGGAATGGACATTAGGAGTTCAGTGCACTATAGTAATATAGGCTCTTAAGTTTTTATATACTAAGTTTGGTCAAAATTCCAGTTATTTTCTTATTATCTAACGCTCAAACTACTTTTTATATAGCTAATATAGGGGGAAATGACATTAAGGGGCCCCCGGCCCATTCGGTGCAAGAGGTCAACTTCAAAATCCTGTTCATTTTAATTCAATTTTATTGTGGATATATTTCTCAAGATCTTTAAAAATTGAATAGTAAAAATATCTTAAACATATACGAAAAAAAGACATTTTGGGCCCCTGGCCCCAAAGATATTGACATTAGAAGTTCAGTGCCCTAGAGTATTTTAATATGGGCTACCAAGTTTTTGTATACAAAGTTTGGTGAAGATTTATTCATTTACTAAGTAGCTAACGCATAAACTAATACTTATATAGCAAAAAACGAAAATAAGGGCCCCGGGGCCCATTCAGGGCAAAGATATGAAGTTCAGAAACCTGTTAATGTTAATATGGATAATAGTGGATACATTTACCATTATTTGTCAAGTTTTTTAATAATTGAATTGAGGAATGCAATCTTAAAAGTTTAAGTAAAAATGTATTTTGGGCCCCCAGCCCCGAAGGAGTGGCCATACGGAGTCAAGTGCCCTATAGTATTATAATATGGGCTACCAAGTTTTTGTATACAAAGTTTGGTTAAGATCTATTCATTTAATCAGTAGATAACGCTTAAACTAATTTTTATATAGCTCGTATAAGCAAAATATGACATTATGGGCCCGCGGCGCCCCATGAGTGTTAAAGTTTGAAAACAAAGTAGCCAGTTACCATCCCGGGAGCATACTCAACAGTCTCGAAAAGTTTCATGACGTTCGGGTGAATGGTTTAGTGAGCTATAAAGGATATGCACACACACACACACAGACATACTTTGATTTATATATATATATATATATAGATTTATAGTAAAAAAAAACTTCTACAGTCTGCCCGATACATTTCAACTCGATTTGATCACGGGAAAAGCGTTATAATAAAACAAACCCGTAAAAACAAAGTTTTTGACAATAAATCCCTTATATATGAGACATAACTCGTGAATGTTCATTCTCTTTTGGGTCGAGCCGTTAGGCTCTTAGGACCCGGTTCATTTTATCGCAAGCGAGCCTCATCAAGCGGGCATCGCCGTAGAGGTAATCCTCTGCAGGTACAGTACTTCTCCTTCCATATCCCCCACAGCTCGGGGCACTCTTTGAGTACGTGGGCCACCGTCTCTTCCGGGTAGCTACACAGCCGACAGGCCAGTTAAACTTCTAGTGTTAAACTTGTACAAGTAGCTTCGTATGGGACAATGTTCAGCTCTCATTCTAGTTATGAGCGTCTGATTGCTACGTCCAATTTTCCACCAGGAGTCGCTTTTGCTCGGTTGAGGCATGTACTGGAATACTTTTCTGGCCGTGCTTCCAGACGCCCAGCCCTGAAGCCATTTCTCTCGGAAATGGTCCTTAAGCCACGATCTGACCCCCAACTGGGTCATCGGGCGATCGGGTTGGGGCTGAGCTGAACCTTCTCTCGCCAACTTATCGACCCTGTCTGAATGAGGCTCTCCACTGTACCCAGTGATATACTGAAGGACTACTTTTCCGCCTCGTGCTAGGATTTCACCTACTGTTTCCAAAATGAAACTGACCGTTTTCGTCTCCAGAGAGGATCGACCCACAGTCTCGAGCGAAAACCGTGAGTCAGTGAAGACTACGACGGTCGGGAAAACCTTTCTTCTTGCTAGACGTCGGCGCACTTCCTTCAAACCCTTCAGATTGCCTCCAGTTCGGCGTCGTGACTACTGTATGCGGCTCCGCACGGCCCTGACAGTTCGATACTGTCAGGTCCAGGTTGAGGATATTGAATTAGTACTCCGTATCCACTTCTGCCATCCTTGAAACGTGAGCCGTCCGTGAAGACTTTTACCACGCTGTCGCCATAAGCCTGGATTGTCTTCAGAGTCTCGTCTCACTGGAGCTCGACGGGACTGGCTTTCGTCACCGCTGTATTTGCCAGTGTCAAACGTAGTTGGGGCAAGTCAAAGCTTTCATGTGGTCCTCGAGCAAGTACCAGTCGCATTCGTTCCCTGTGCTTGGGTATGGGGACTGAGTCTTCTAGTTCGTAGACCGTATCCATGAAGGATGGTCTTTTCAGTCGGGTCCTCCTTACCCATCGGTCTTATAATTGGAAGTAGGGTTCGTCATGCTCCAACCTACGGTATCGCTCTACCGTGGCCATGATTGCCTTTTCTCGCCTTATCGCCGGGGGTTCTACGTTTGACATAATTTCTACAGCGGCTGTGGGTGTCGTACGCAACGCCCCGCATACAAACCGTAGAGCTTGGTTCTGTATTTGGTCCAGTACCTCAAGAGCCGTACGGCTCGCAAAGGCTTGGACCGGGAGGATGAGACATAACTAAAAGTATTGATTATGTTCAAACGCAACAAACATTTACAGACTGAATCTGTCTTAACTCCCCTTTGCTTTATAACCCCGGGGGGGGGGAAATATCTGGTCACCGATCGCTGGACCGAGCTCAGCGGGACACGTAAAATGTAAACAAAAGCACGCCGGTTTATTGACGGGTGGTGTCAACGCGCGAACTGAACTGTCACGTGAAACCTGTGAAATTGAATTACATACGTTGTATAGAGATAAACTAAAAATGCATTTATTTAATTATGGTACTTCGATCGATCTGAAATTTTAATACAATGCATTGTTAGGTAACACGAATCTATGTGCCAAATTGCAGCTCGATGGCATCACGGAAAGTGGGTCAATTTTTAATTTGGTTTTTCCACCCGACGTACAAAGAGATTACGACAGACAGAGAGACAAGATTTCGAAGTTAATATAAGGTATTTAAAAACATTTTTAACATAATGCGCACCGCGACACAAACTAGCAGTTAGTAGCATTTACATTTACAGATCGGGAATATATTTTTAACAAGTATCCTTAATATAATACGCACCGCACCGCGACGGAAAGTATGAAAAGGTTATTCAATATAATATGCACCGCGAAACTCGTAACACAAAAATTAAAGTGCTACATAGAGATAAATAGAGACTATCTAAAAATGCATGAATTTAATTACGTTACATTCGATCGATGTGAAATTTTGACATATCATTTTTATCGTAGGCACGAGTGTGCCTGCAAAATTTCAGCTCGCTAGCATACGTGAAAGTGGGTTACAAATTGATCCAAAGTTTTTTTCGCCAAGCAAACAATCAAGCAGACGCCACGAGTTAATATAAAGGATTTAACAAAGAAAACAAAACAAAAAGAGGTAACTGAAGACAGTAAAATATATCAAACAAAAGTATTTACTTGCACTGTTAATCAGTGTTGTTTACGCACGGTTTTATGCCGCGTGTGTTTGAATGCGATGATAACATTTATAAATGTTTGGCGATAACCCCAGAACGCAGCCGTACATGGCTATCAGCTGTGGCGTCATGGCGCTAGCACAAAGAGCATCAAAAGATGTATCAGGAGATGGGCGTGGAACACAGCACCATTTGATGGTGTTCATCATGTCGGCAATCCTTTGACGTTACCCTTTGGCCCGGCCATCCCAAGATTAAAGTTATTTTTTTTAAAAAAAACATTAAAAAAACTAAATGTAATGCTGAAGTATGGCTTGTATTGTTCCCCCCCCCTTTTTTACCACGTTTTTATTAACTCGCTTTCGTTGGGCATTGTTTGTTTGTTTGTCCAAGATTTTTTCAAATCTGCCAACGTACAATTGAACCACTTCGATTTAATATGACTAAAAACGTGGGGTGGGTGTTTGGTATAAAAATTAAAGATTTCTAATTTAGAAGGCAAAAGAGAGATCTATAAGTGAGAGAATGAGTGAACCGCATATGTTAATTAAACCTCATAAGCGCCCGCCCCACGTTTTTAGTCATATTAAATCGAAGTACTTGAACTAATAAGTTTTAAATTATTTTCTTCTTTTTAGTCCGCTTATAAAAACGTGGTGTTTAAAAATCTTTTTTTTCACTTCTATTTATTTTTTCCTCCGCGCCAACTTCCGGTGCGCATTGCTGTGCTGAAGAGGATTGTTCACTTCACAAGCATGTCACGGACTGAGCAGAAAGAAACTCAAACAGATGCATGACCTCCCTTGATCGTCTCGTCTCTCTTACAGCCATGTTTGTCATCAATGCCCCCTCACGTTCCCATACTTTCATTGTTAATTTTGGCTTAGGACAAACGATATTTGATCAAACACTTGGGCATTATTTTAGAAATGGATTGGGTGAAGGTCGTTTTTGTTTTTTTGTAAATGATATAAGATTTTGTTAAAAATGTTATTGATGTTGATGATTGTTTTTGGCATCGATCAAATAGCTTATTGTTGGTTGTTGCTGTTTTTAATGTATATTTTACACCATTTTACACCATTTTACACCATTCAGTTTTGTTTCTTAGCTACTTGGACGATGCCCAGAGAGTAAAAGATATTTGTTATTTATGTTGGAATCAGCCTGGAATGTATGAAAAAAATACTTATAATTTCCCAATAATAGTAAAAACACTGTTAGCAAGCTACAATATAAAATAAGTGCAAAAAGGTTTATGGGTTGAGGGAGAGCGGGTTTTAAATTGTTTTTAAATAACTTGCATAACTCATGCTAGCAATGTCTTAAATGTAACTGGGGGAAATGTTTCACCCAATATGTTATCACATTTCTTTTCCAATTATGGAATAATAACCACGAAGAACTCCATTACCTAAAAGCTTTTAGCCACATTAATTTTCACACACACGAGCGCACGCACGCACACACACACACAGTTAATGCTATTGTTCCCATTCAGCTTTCTTTATGATCTCAAAATTAGATTTGACGTTTGTACACTTTCTTTGAACGTCTGAATCACAAATATCAGTGAGGTTGGAAAGAAAATATGTAGACGAAAAATCTGGCCAGTGAGTTCTAAACTATACGTGATGCGTCAATAAAATAATGCCATAGTCGTCTTGTCCCGTACATTATCAGATTAAATTACTTAATTTTATAATAAAAAATCTTGTTCCCTAATGTGTTACATTATGATATTATTAAATGTGATCTCAATAAGGCCATTAAGAAACAACAAAACCGCATGTATATCTGACCAACTCGAATGACGTCATAGGTCACCGCTTCATGGATTGATACTAGAACAGCAGTGATTCCAGATGAACGAGGGGAGACATCTCTATGGTCAGAGTGAGTGGTCAATAACAGGCTGGTCAGAAAATATTCGTTACAGTCTGACAGACATGCCCAGTAATACGAGTACACATGTCGTATGACGTCAAATAGTAAATCAATCTGTCAAGAGAAAATAATTAAAATCCATTCTTCCACTTCAACATGGTTATTGAAGTAGCTGTTCTTTATAGTACAAGATTTATAACGTTATGTAGCTATTATGTATGAAGTTTTATTCCAAGTATAAGACGGTAATGATTACGATTTCTCATTTCTCTATTTGTGCCGCCAAACAATGGAATTTTCTACGATTACACATTAGCTGTACGCCAACTACCAATGCCTTCAAGACTGCACCAAAACACGTCACTTCAAACTTCAATTTCAATATTAAATAAACGAAGTGATTATTCTGAGATATCTCCGTATAACGCTTGGCGTTATAGACATATATTTCCCATGATTCTTAGCGTCATACGCAAATGTTTTTTGGCTGGTCATGTGACTACTTGCCAATTTGATATAAGATTTTTAAAAATTCATACGATTCATGAGCTTCTGTGGTCTCACTGTTAGGGCATTATATTCTTGAACTCGAATTTTAAGGTTGTAGTTTCAGTTTTAGGGTCTGGGTTAGGTTTAGTTGTCTATTTTTTAAATTAAAATAGAAAAAACAACAAATATAGCAACCAAAAATACGACTTAACGAGAGCACCGTTCTCTTTGCTTTTACCAAATTAATTTTAAAATCATAAATATTTTTGAAATGTATTTTAAGCTATGATAGGTACATATATAATAAATTAAAACGGAAATTTTGTTTGTTTTTAAAAAAAGAAATCTCCTCATAACCTCTCCTTTAAATAAACAACATTTCTTCTCAATATAAACGTAGCTTATGTTCACAATACTGTCATTGATGTGGTTGTTAGGATGTGAATGCTTATTAAATGCATTGACAGTTATATGTATGTTATTATTTTTATGTAAAGCGCTGTGAGCCCAGTTCCTTACTGGGGTACAGTGCTATATAATTTTTAAAAACATCATTATTATTATTAAAAGATGGTGCATCAATATCAATCTCTATGAATACTTGTATAAAAACTAATCTATTCATGACTACGATTTATCAACTTCAATGTTAGTGTGAAGATACTGTGTTGTGAAAATGTTCTATTATCATCTATTCGCTTGTGAAGGTGAAGCCACTAAAATGTGTTAAATAATTATGCAATTTAGAACTTTTATTTTGTTTTCTCATTTGATTTCACTTAAAAAGTACTTAAAACACATGGCAGGTAGGTGTCCACTTTTGAGTGGGCACTTTATTTTATCTTATCTTATCTTATCTTATCTATCTTATCTGTTACAGACGCTCCTTCTATACAGAAGATTATTGCGTCCTACGCTTATTTATGGTTTGTGTTTAGTCCTGCATTTTCATTAGAGATTTAAATGTTAATAAAGTGTTGGTTTTCCTTGTTTCTTCAGGCAACCTATTCCACGCCCGAATTCCGGACGGGAAGAACGAAAATGTGTATGTGTTTGTTCTTGCATACGGAATAAGAAAGGTGTTTTTATCCTTATGTCTATCTGAGGGTTGTATTAAGTTATCTTTGTGTTGTATTTCTAAATTAGAATTAATTGCTTTATGTATGATTACTACTTTACTCTTGGTTCTTCTATTCTCTAGTGTTTCAAGGTTTAATGATTTAACTAATGGTGTTATTCTTGTCAGTTTTAAATATTCTCCAGTAATGAATCTTGCAGCTCTTTTTTGAATTTGTTCTAGTTTATCAATGTTTTCTTTGGTGGATGGGTCCCATACAGAAGATGCATATTCTAATACAGGTCTCACCAAAGTGAGGTAGCATTTTAGATTTATATCTTTATTACATTTATTAAAGTTTTTTTTAATAAAGCATAAGGTTTTGTTTGATCTTTTAATAACTTCATTTATATTGGGATTCCATGATAGTTTCTCATTTATTATGACTCCTAAGTATTTTGCATCTTTACTTTGGGTTAGTTCTTTTCCATGAATGAAATATTTTGAATTTATTTGTTTCTTAGTCTTAACAGTTGACAATTTTCTGGGTGGAAAGACATGCTCCAGTTAGTTTCCCATTTTATGAGAAGGGCCTTCCATAAATGACGTCACGCACTTGGGGGAGGGGGTCACAGTTTAGTGACGATGTGTGACGAGGGGGGATGTTTAAGAACTGTGACGTCACATCAAATCGCACAACTTTAAATACAAGCTCCCCTTAAAAATATTTGATTGCTTAAAATTTAATGACCTTTTACATGGCTTCACGTGTGTTACGACACTAGAGTGCAGCCTCAAACTAAAGACAAACTTAAATGACTTGAAACAAGCTCATTTTCAAATAGTAAATACGCACTTTATGGGGGTGGGGCGCAAAGCTTTGTGACTTCATATATGTGAGGGGGGGTCTAAGTTATTGTGACAACGTGTGACGAGTGGGGTAGGGGTTAAAAAATCTGCCCAAATCGCATGACGTCATTTACGGACGGCCCCAGAGACACTTAAAATGAACCTAACATTTTCTCAACAAACAGCTAAAAGTTTTGTAGTCTCCGCTTTTTAGTGTACATGTCTATGGAGCTCTTTGTCTTCCGTAGAGTACAAGAGTGACACACGTTGTCTCGTGCAGCAAAGTTCTATCTCGTCAGAAAGGTTCCCCCAGCTGGACTATGGCTTAACTCCCCATAGACGTGGCCGCACCATACTCCTTTTCTATTAAATATTAACCTTACACGGGAGTTGTCCTATGAAAGGCCAAGGTTTATTAAGTCCATCCCCGCCTCTCCACGTAGCTATCTATAAAATGTTTTAGAACACTTATGATCATGTCGTCACAGTTAACCTTTAAGTTCAGTTTTTCGTTATTATTATCACAAGATATTTTCCGACATACAAGAATTTTAACATCGAAACATTGAATGAAAAATATAAGGATCTTTTCGAGACTTTTCAAGTAAATATCGGAGTAAATTTTTTAAAAAGGGAATTTATTTCGTTGACAATTCAATATTTATCTGAACTTATAATGTTAACCGTTTTAGTTCCCGTAATTCACTATGGGTAAACTCATTTTCTTCCACAGATCCAAGCCAATCTGACCACCCCGCTTCTCCCTCACTACCACGATTGATTGCGTATTGCTTATCTGGTTGTCATGGCGCCCTTGAACGGCCCAGACAGGAAACGACAAGTCCGCATGGCCACGCATGCTTGGCTCCAGAAACAACGCAAAGTACGCACAAATCCCTCAGTTCACTGACGTCATCACGATACAAAGCCAACCACGTGGAAAAAAATAGTCAGAGACGAGGAAGGACGATGAACGGTAACAGAGAATTAACCACGGCGAGAAAATGAATTCAATTGAACAGACAAAGTCATTTCCTTTTTGCTATTAGTTCATTTTTATCTCAGGGCGTACGGCTATTTCGCTCTGAAGTTCTTCCATTGCTTCTAAAACCAAGTTTACTTTTTCCACACATTCCTTTCAGCGCAAACTTCCTTCCGTTTTCTTTTCTAATTTTTTTTTACCATCGGGTGTTTTTTTTTCTTTTTTTTTCTTCAAATCTTTTAAAAGTCTTATAGACGCCTCGGCTTCTTCATTCCTAGTTAAAGAGATTCCAAGTTGTAAGACTGTCCCACACACACGGAGATTGCCGAGAGCTCTTGAAAGCGAAGAAAAGAAAAGTGCTTCCACTAATCCAACTGAGAGACACAACTATGGTAACGCAAGACAACGCAGCAATCGTGGCCTCAACCGGTTGTGTCGTCATTTTCCAAGAAAGGTTTTGGTAACAATTTATATATATATATACATGTATACGTTTGTTGTATAGAAATGTTATTAACATTGCTGATGATCTTTTATAAGGGCATGTAACGTGTTTCTGATTATGATCTTCCTCAAAGATCAGATCCCGTTTCAGCTCGTCGTCCCAAAACTCATTCATCTCGCGTGAACTCCTAAAAACAGTTATCACGTGTCACATCAACATCGTCATCTCGGTAATTTGTAGTGGGAATTTATTACCGCCTTGAATTGAGCGCCGCAGCCGCATACATTTTGTCTTTTTAAATCTCATTTTTGCTACAGCTCCGTGCTTGCTACACAGCTGACATTTTCTGCAGCGTATTGTACTTGAGAAATTAGCTGAAGACCCGCGGCGGATACACATGGACGTCACGGTGAAGGGTTTTATCAACAAGAGACCTAAAGGAGATTAAACGCCTGCCAACTTTTAGAAATTGATTGAACAGTATTTCCTTTCTTGTAGGGAATTTATTTACGTATGTAGCAAGTAATAGTCTGAATGAACTGAATCATTTATTGACAGTCACGATATTTATGAGTTAACATTAATTTCCTGTTTATTATTCGTATGCCAGGGAAATTTTGAGCTACACATTTATTAAATTAAGCTTTATTGATCTACACATTTATTAAATTAAGCTTTATTGATCTACACATTTATTAATTTAAGCTTTATTGATCTAGCTCAAGGGAGTAAAATGTTTACACTTCTAATTTGAAGGTAAACAGTTCAATTCCAAGGTAAACAAGACCTTTCACGATTTGGTAATTTGAACGTTAATTTAGTCTTTATCAACATTTCTTTCAAAGACGATATTGATATTTTCAGGTTTACACCAATACATTTCTGTGCCATCTTCAGCAATGAATTTACAATAGATAATTAAAAGGAAACTATCAAAATTTGTTTGTAGCCGAAAAATCGTTTAATTGCGTACGTAATGTTGCTTGCTGCAGAAATAAAATGTTCTTTTGGTCTTAAAGGCTTAAAAATGTTTTACACATAAAATGTCCATTAGTAGCCATTTTCATAATATGAACAGTCACACCTCTCATAACGAGCACCTCTCATAACGATATTTTCTCATAACGAGCAATTTTTTTGGGAAAAAGTTGCTCCCTTAACGAGCGAAGATTCGCATAACGAGTGACGCAGAAAGGGAAAGTTCCTTTTTCCTGGAAATTCATTAGTGAGTCGGTACTTCAGCCCTTATATCTTATTCTGTTTGAAGCACTCGGTCTGTTAGCGTTTTTTTTTCGTGTGTGATCAACCGTTTTTACAAATTTTGTATTCAGACAGTATTCGTAATTTTTGTATGTGCAAAGTGTAATAACCTGTGCAAAAGGGGGTTAAAAAAAACAACAACACAAGAAGACAATTATAAGAGAGAAAAGAATAACTATTAAAATGAAATGAAAAACCATTGAAAAGCGAGAACAAGGTGGCTTATCTAGCGCGCAACTACAATCGGCCAACATCAACCATCTTCACTATCCTCAAGAACAATTAAGGAGATGGATGCTTCAAATGGAGTGTCAAGAATGTCTACGAAACTGTTAAGACACATTTTCGTCAACTTTTGAAGCGTCGGCAAAACCAAAGTCTTTAAACAGTTTTCTAGTTAAAAATGAATAATTATTTGTCATAAATTCATATTTTTGTTAAAGTTTTTTTGTGTGTTTCAAAGCCGAATGGTATTCTAATTGTTTCCCTCTTAAACAACTCATAAGTAATTTTATCTGAATAAATGTTAATACATGTTTTTGACAAATGACTTAAAAAGGGTACATTTTTTCAGCATGGAACGGATGTTACATTGATTTGTATGAGAAAAATAGTTTCCCATAACGAGTGTTTCGCTTTACGACTAAGACTCTGCAACGAATTAATCTCGTTATGAGAGGTTTGTATTTAGATTTATATGATAAAAATACATAATTTTCCATAAAGAGTGTTCAATCCGTGAGCAGGGTAGCTTCGATTGTCTTTTATTTGAATATTATAATTAGCAATTGCAGACGTAATTTAAAAGTACACCAAATTTAAATAAATCTATTTTTGAACTTGTCTCAATACATTCAAAGAAAGCATCGGGATAAAATGACAACATAAATGTTTTAAAATCAATAACGCCAAGAATCACTGCAGAAAACTATTTTGAGAGCCGATTAAAAAGTCTTCATTAAAAAGAATTTCAAATTACAAAGACAAAGATAATGTTGTTTTTAAATTAGTTTAATTGGTTATTAAAACAGCGTTGCATATAAAATATACAGACATATTACATTATACATTTAATAATAAACGATATACAATACACAGTACAAAAAATACATCATAAAATTAGCTAGAAACAATATGCAATACACAACTTACAATATATATTATACACGATACAAAAATACCATATTTCTTGTGCAGATTGTGTTAATGACATAGGTCAATGCTCGTATTAATGAGTTGTACCACGTGACTTTTCGCACGCATTTACGTTATTCAGTTATATCTAAGATTGCTGCCACGAGATAACAAATATACAGCGGAACTGATCAGTTCATAATCTTTTAATTATGCTAATATTTTTAATAAAAGGAAAAGAAACAAGACAATGTTAGCTTGCTTGCTCCAAAAGGAAAAGAAACAAGACAATGTTAGCTTGCTTGCTCCAAAAGGAAAAGAAACAAGACAATGTTAGCTTGCTTGCTCCAAAAAGGAAAAGAAACAAGACAATGTTAGCTTGCTTGCTCCAAAAGTAAAATAAACAAGACAATGTTAGCTTGCTTGCTCCAGTAACAAGACAATGTTAGCTTGCTTGCTCCAGTAACAAGACAATGTTAGCTTGCTTGCTCCAGTAACAAGACAATGTTAGCTTGCTTGCATCAGTAACAAGACAATGTTAGCTTGCTTGCTCCAAAAGGAAATAGACAAGACAATGTTAGCTTGCTTGCTCCAAAAGGAAAAGAAACAAGACAATGTTAGCTTGCTTGCTCCAGTAACAAGACAATGTTAGCTTGCTTGCTCCAAAAGTAAAATAAACAAGACAGTGTTAGCTTGCTTGCTCCAAAATTAAAATAAACAAGACAATGTTAGCTTGCTTGCTCCAAAATTAAAATAAACAAGACAATGTTAGCTTGCTTGCTCCAGTAACAAGACAATGTTAGCTTGCTTGCTCCAAAAGGAAAATGAACAAGACATTGTTAGCTTGCTTGCTCCAAAAGGAAAATAAACAAGACAATGTTAGCTTGCATGCTCCAAAAGGAAAATTTGCGTTCTAATATAATTTCAATTCTCGAAACGACATCGAAGGAATCCGATAGACGAAATAAATATTTAAATGCTAGAAATATTTTTAATTAAAATTTAGATTTACTTGACAGATATTCACAATCGGAGCTAAATTGGCGGAAGGAATTTGGATGAAAGACCTAAACACACCGTTAACCATTGGTCATTTGGGTTAAATGGGTGGAAAGATGACTTACAACGTAATTACCAATGCCCTTTCGGGTTAGAATAGATGGAAATGTGACCTAACCAAATAATCAAGCACTGGTCAATGTGGTAGGAGTACATGGAAATTGTGACTTTCCACACCAAAAATAGAGTGGCTGGAAAGACGAGTACAATACCATTAATCAAGGGCAAAAAGATGGAAGTGAGAAAGATATTATTTGAAAACAAACATTTCACACAATTTTTTTATTGTGTTTACGAATTTAAAATAAATTGAGGTAACCTTTATGCAGTAAACTTAAACTTGAAAAGTGTTGAATTTAAAGAAAAATTGAAGAAGAGTTTTCATAGAAATATTCACTTGAAAATATCGACTGGCCGCTGAACAAGAAGCAGTCAGAACATTTCTTGAGAAGCTTTCGCATTCATTCCCGCAGTATTCAGAACCTTTTGGTTAAATAGCAATCATATAGTGCAACCATTTACTGTGACAGCAGAGTGAAGTGGTCTCAAGGAATAAAATGTCAACGCCATTATAAAATGTATGTTTTATCGAAAAGATGCTGTAAATTCTAACAAAAAAATGGAGTTCGTATCTAAAAATGGTGGATAGTCTATCATACAATGAGTTTGATTTCTTCATAAAATATAGTTTTTTACACAAAATGTTGATGATGCAAAAAAGACATTTTGTTGAAATGATTTTTTAAAAAAATATTGAGTTTCTTTTTTATATAATATAATAACGAGCAGCAAAGCTTATCCAAGGACGTTCCGCCACCATTCGCTGGCATGTTGTAACTCCCCTCCAACAGCCGTCTCGACCGGCATACATGCGCATCACGTCAAAAATACTCTTCATTATAGTTAAAATAATTAACTCGTAAAAACAAAGTTTTTGACTATAAATCCCAACGCGAAGCGCTCAAAATAAAGTCTTGGAAAAAATACCGCACCAAAAAATAACTCGTTTTGAACGTCTGCGTAAACTTGTTCAATATGTAAAAGATATTTAATTTTTCTGATTGGCTGTAGGAGTCTGTAGGAGTTTGAGGACCAATCGCTATTGATGACCGGACAGAAAATTGCCTTTTATTATATAGGATTGCATGCAATTTATTCCATCACACCATTTTATTTACTTAATAAAAGATATCCATTAGAGTCTTAAAGGAAGGTTTGATTATGTAATAAAATAATGTATATTCTGTTAAGAAATATTGTACATTCTCGAATAAAATGTTATAGTTATATATTTTCTAGAAATCTGTCGGCAGTAACGATTCCTCGGGGGCTGATGTGGTCGGGAAACGTTTGTGAGAGGGAAAAGGGGGAGACGATTAACACGGATGTTTACTGTAAAAATCCATATTGAACACACCATTTTAGGCCTCTAAAACTGATCGCCTCATGGAGAGATGTGGGAAAGTTGAATGAATGCGTAATCCTTCTGCCAGAAATACCCGCAAAAAGACGGAGTGGGACTTTGTCAAAGATAAAATTCTCCATTTCAGAGCACTTGGGGGAACTTATAAAAATGTCTGCGTCATAATTTATTTTATAGATTTTTACGGATTTATAAAACATGCTACAGAAAATCATTTTAAGTTTACACTTTAGAACAACGGAGTTTTTAGTACTAAAAGTACATAATAGTTAATAGTACAGAATTTATATATGAAAAATCATCACATTTGTATAATTTTATGACTTTATTTGTTTATTCAAATTTAAAATATAAAGAAACACTTTTTTTAAGGATGACGTATTAGTTAAAATTTTAACATGTTTGTGGTCATTTAGTAATGGTGGGGCTTGGATGGGACACATAGCACCCACTCTTCTCGAAAAAACGCTCATGGCCTTCGCCTCAAAATAGTCAATCCTAACCAAATTCCAACTCCTGGACTTCTCGAATGACTTGTAACCAAGTCTGGTGGATCATGTTTAGACTAACAGGAGAAATGGTGAAGGCGGGCCACTGGCGCCTTAAAATCAGACGCTTCGGGCAGATGGGGCACGTAAAACTTGATAGGTAGCTCATTTAGGAGAGGGAAACTCTGATCTCAAACTTCCGCTTTCTTGCGGCTACACCTGTTCATGGAGAGACTAAGGGAGTAAAACCATGGTAGAAAAATCAGTAGTCCCTTGTGCAGTTAGGTGGCGAATGCGCTATCTTTCTGACAACTTCGGAGATGCAGACGGCACCTTGTCGTATCAGTTAAGCTGTTCCCATGCAATCACCATCTGCGTGGAGAGAGAGAGGGTCTGCTTCCTGGGCAACAGCTGACCTTCTTCAAAGCATTGCCTAGGCTGTAGGGGCCTCCTTTTTTTTTACTACCTCCTCTATTCAATCCTGGGGTGTCACTCCACCTTCGCTGCAAGGTGTAAGCACAACACGTGGAGCGGAAGTTATCGGTTATAAGCCATTGCTCAATTAGCGTAGAGCTAGGCACCAGTGGTCTTTCAAATTGGTTGGGAAGATAACAATGGAATGTTGACTTGCCAAGATGTGATATTTTATGTGAGCAGCTGGTGTGAAATGGGGTGCTACATTAAAGACTCGAGAAATTAGATAATTTGATTGTAAGTCTCAGGCCAAACAGCATGTACTTGACCCAAGAACAAACCAACTTGTCAGATCCGCATGATGGCAAGTTGGCAATTGCTTGGTTCCACATCCATCAGAAGTAGTTTGAACTCAGTCTTAGTACAATAAAAACATCAATGACTTGAACATCTCACAGCACTCACTCACAGCCTCCAGCTAAACTCACATCACTCACTCACAGCCTCCAGCTAAACTCACAGCACTCACTCACAGCCTCCAGCTAAACTCACAGCACTCACTCACAGCCTCCAGCTAAACTCACAGCACTCACTCACAGCCTCCAGCTAAACTCACAGCACTCACTCACAGCCTCCAGCTAAACTCACAGCACTCACTCACAGCCTCCAGCTAAACTCAAACGTTTCTTCTGGTAACAACCCCCCGAGAGTATGGAGATGGAGCGAGTTTGTTTGCTGATTGTCTCTTTGTTTGTTGTTGTTTGGGTTGATGGAGATGTGATTGATTTATAAAGATACTTAACGTCTGAGGTGCAAGATGTTGTTTGAGATTATAGATAGCTAACAGATACTTGAAAAGACTTAAAGTTTTACGTGCTCCATGTTGTTTGAACACATGTTGTACACACACATTTTGATAAAACAATCTCTTGTTCGTATACTTTATTCTTGAATATCAATGAGGGCAGATTGAAAAATAAAACTCGTTTATTTACCCGTACCCGTAATTTATACTTTGGTATTTCATTTCCATCTGTTTATGACATAACTATCTGTTTGGCATACGTATATCTATTTACTTAGCCACTCTGTGACGAGACAAGATGAGATAAAAATGTAGATGATATACATAAATACTCTCTGATCCTTTGTGCCCACATGAAGTTTCTTAAACAGTTTTGACTGAATAATATTCGTATCCACGCGTGATATGACAGAATTTAGCAAGAGAGAATCGAGTTCAGACAGAATTACTCTGAAACATTTGTTTTGTTGTGTGACACTCTTTCCGCAATAACAAAATTTGAAAACAAAATTAACATGTATGTATATTGTGCAAGCCTAGATGGTATTTAAAACATGAATTAATAAAAGGAATAAATTCGTTAGATACTAAAAGCTGATTTCTGAAATTCCTTTTTGAAAACAGTCTTCCTAACTAGTGTTTGAAATGCGCGCATTCAATTTCACCTCAGTAGAAAAAGGAAATGGTCGAATGAACAAGTCAGTCGTATCTGGCGTTTGGAATCAAAGTATTAGTGAGCTGGACTACGGGCAACGACATTCTTCGGATCTCACGTTTATTTTCAATCAATAATGGTATTGTGTGTTTGAGCGTTTGGTGTCTCCCGTCCCTCTGTAAATGATCACGTGATCCGTGACACGGCGATAGCCACAGAAGGTCTGACACGCGACTTGAATGAGTGGCTCAATAGACCGGAAGTGGAATCTACGGCCTGACTAACTTCTACTTTCACGCAGTGCTATTGAACTCGTTAAAAAGGGAAGCATACTACTGTCTAAAGCTGATAACACCGATAGGCTAAAGAATGCAACCAATTTCCCGGAAGTAAACCCAAAATGCATCCTTTTAAAGTAAAAAATTTTAACGGTAAAAATTTATGGGTTTACCCTACTAAATCTGCATTAATAGAATCACATGTTTAATTAATTTTAAATTGGATTTATAATATACATTCGAAAAACATTGTCAATTAAATTAAAATCTCTAAAACATTGTAGATATTCGAATTCAAATTTTTTTTAATGCAGAACAATCAAATACGCTGTCAACTTGTTTACCAACTGTTTTTTAATGCATTGACATAGAAAATCGTTGGTAAAACGTAGTTAAACATTGCCTGTTCATCTTCAAACACCAAACCAAAGCAACAACAGCTCAGTAATGACGTCTTTTGGCTTCAAGTTTAAATCAATAATTGCAAGACAGTATTTGCTATCATGGCCGTGTCCACACAGCGCCGGCCGGGTGTTAATTGGAGACTTTAATTCCAAATGTCAGCGAATGGTGGCGGTAATCACCGCTAAATAAAAGTGCTTTCCACGAGCACATAGCCATCGTGAGATCAATATCGCAACGTCCACGTTATTTCTTGGTCATAAGAATGTTGAACTTTGAAAATGTAATTTGATTATTGTCAGTGTGGGTCTAATATGGAATGTGAATTAGATCGTATACAAGACATTTTTACCCGGACATTTCCGTGTATCGAAGATAAAATCATGGTCTCGAGTTATCTGTCAGCTTCTACACAGCGTACCTACATTACAACTAATAATGTAATTATATTTATACCTGATCATCTGATTACATTACACCTGATTAAATGTGTACATCTATACCTGATGATGTAATTACATTTACACCTGATTATATGATTACATTCATCATCATTTGTCCTTTGAGTTCCTTGTGGAACATAGGGCCTCTGTCAAAGCTCGCCACTCTACACGGTCCTTTGCCAGTCGCTTCAGTTCTTCCCAGCTCTTCCCAGTCCTTCCAGCCTCGTCCAACATGCTCCGTCTCCATGTACGCTTGGGTCTAATATGATTACATTACAATTAATTATATGTCTACTTGATTCTTGATCAGTTTTATTACATTCCCACCACATTATGACAAAACGTATGCAGGATTATACGCTTGCTTTTACACAAGATAAGTAGATTACACTTTGATGGCATGTTAACATTAAACAATGAAGAAGTGATTGCATTTACAATTAATTATGTAATTAAACTTTAAATAATTGACAAAAGGTTTGTATCTCTTTTGACCAAAAACTTTACCGAAGGCAAAATATTTAAATTTTCTTAAAACTGTGTATGACTTAGATTTTCAATATTTTCTCACGACTTTTTACAGAGTTTAATATTAATGAAATTTTCGGAAAAGGTGAATATATAAGTCGTAGTTCAAGTTGTGAAATATCGCAGACGATGAATTAAGCTCAAAACACTTTGAACTGACAGAGTAGTCAGAATTTGGTGGATCGAAAAACAACGAAATTTATCGAAAACAACGAAATTTACCGAAAACAACGAAATTTACCGAATCTAAGATTATTTAGAACGGTTATGATTATAGGACACATTTCGGTAAAACTTACATTTAACTAATGCTAAGTGCTAGATATTTATAGAAAATTTAACCTTCCCATGTTCTACCGATTGTTTTACTAACGTGCAACCCCACATGCGAACCTAAGGCAATAATTAAATACTACTAATATCGGAATTACATGTTTTTAATCAAAGTATTCTGATGACAATCCAATTAGTAACAGATCTACATTTACCAAAATTATTACCACTCGTATGTTTAGGTAAAATAAATTTGCCGAAATTCAGGATTTTAAAATGTTTTTAACGAAATAAAATTTGAACGACATAAAATTTAAGTAATCGTACAGATGATGTCAGACCTTGAAAATGAGTCAAATGCCAGAGCTGTGAGACAACTCTGTTTTGCTAATATTAAGAAAACTCTTTTCAATATACTGCCTAACATCCGGACATTCAACTCTAATATCTAAAAAAAAACACACAAAAATAACCTCTTAACATTACACTATAAAATCTCTGAAGTCACCTAGAAATGTATCGCCTTAACTTTCTAAATACCTGAAAACGTGAAGGCCGTTAGATCCAACAAGGTGTGATCATACAACTGATCTATATTAATATTAGTTAGACCTAGCTAGGTGTACTCTGCTCACACAACTGATCTAGGTTATTTTTTTTTGACCTAGCAAGGTGTGCTCACACAGCTGATCTAGGTTAATCTTTGTTAGACCTAGCAAGGTGTGCTCTGCTCACACAACTGATCTAGATTAATCTTTGTTAGACCTAGCAAGGTGTGCTCTGCTCACACAACTGATCTAGGTTATTTTTTTTAGACCTAGCAAGGTGTGCTCACACAGCTGATCTAGGCTAATCTCTGTTAGACCTAGAAAGGTAGGCTCTGCTAACACAACTGATCTAGGTTAATCTAACGTATTAGTTTCTGCCCGTGAGCGCTGATCACGTGATGTATCTCCGAAATGTCCACTGACCTGCTTAGCTCGGCTAATGCATGGATTAATGTAGTCGTTAGATAACATCCAGCAGTATTTACCTCGGGTTTAGCAAAAACCCTCAACTGGTACATAAGTTTTAAAAAATGGCATACAGGTGACAGAATATCATGGCATGCATTGCAATTATTGAATAGAATAACATGGGTGAAAGTTCTTATGAAAAAAAAACAGTAAATAAACATAAAATATGAGGATTTCACGTTATTAGTGCTATATATGTATGCGGAAGTTTCGTTTTTCGGTTGCGTCAGAAAAAAAAGGATGCGAGTTTGCGATGTATGTCAGACACGCTGTAAGAAGGGCAGATCACTGTGCTACAACTACAACTCAAAGTTACCAACCCCTACTCAACTCGTATCCGGGGCTGCGTGCGTTGACCACATCCATGTCTATATCAAAACCCAATTTGAGAGCCAATCAAATTTCAGGGGCGTGCCACCCACAACCTATAAGAACAAGAAACATGAAAGCCCCCTCCCACACCCACCCCAACCCAAAACCCTTACTGATGAAAGAAAAGCCTGGTCATAATTATCTCATTCAAGCGTCTAACACTTTAGATCCGACATGGCCTCACTGTACAGCATTCTCAAAACAAAATAATGTTTTTTTTAAAGTAACCTTTGAAGTTACAAATAATTATTTTATATATTTATTTATTTTAAATTAATGTTTCTTGACAATTCAGTTAGTTCTAGTGTTAAAAATTATTTTCGAAACTTTTAATCCATATTGAAAATATATATATTTTTAGATATTAAAACAAAATAATTTGTGTGTGTGTGTGTGTGTGTGTGTGTGTGTGTGTGTGTGTGCTGCAGAGATGCATCATGTCACGCGGAAATAATTTATTTGAAATTATGTAGATGGAATGTAAATTAAACACAGAGTAATGCTAGGAGTAATGTGAATTAAACACAGAGTAATGCTAGGAGGAATGTGAATTAAACACAGAGTAATGCTAGGAGGAATGTGAATTAAACACAGAGTAATGCTAGGAGGAATGTGAATTAAACACAGAGTAATGCTATAAGGAATATTGAGTAAACACAACGTAATTCGTTGCTAAAATGGTTGTGAATGATTGATGAGTTGTCAGTATTACATTCTACATATGTATTGAAGATCATTTTTTTTAAAAAATGTAATCACGGCCGTCTATGCCTGAGAGCGTCCATGGCTGAGATGGACTGAAAGCAGGGGTGAGGTGGAGGGGGGATTATAAGGTGTGTAATGTGGTGTGGGGGTAGGAGTTTTTGCAGGGATAGAGGAAAAGAGAGTGTGGAGCTGTATATAGTGGTTGGAGATATTGACAAGATCATGTTAGAGAGACAACGTGCCGAGTGATCTCAGAAGTGAACTGTATTAAGCAACGGGAGAGATGGGTCATGACACTGTGCAGTTGTCAAATGTATCTCTTTCTGTTTCAATATTGATACAATTGATATGGAGCAAGTAGGTAAAGATAGTTGTACTTGAGCTGCACTGCAGGCACCATGTTTGCGCTGATGGAATTTCATTCACCTTAGGTCTCTTGAAGATGACCAAGAGGACACTTCGATGGTCTTCGCTGTGGCTAGTAGAGGATGTTTTTACCGGACAACGTTCTAAGCAACCACCCCCCTCACACACACACACAAGGATTTAATTATAATCCAGCAACATGGCAGAAATCACGTCTCTTTATGTAAACACGCAATGTTTTGTGTGACCTGCGTGTATATCATTGTGTTTAAATGTTCAGTGTTTGGTATCTGACATTAAATATAAACATCCAGTGTTTAGCGTATGTCCTTGTATGTAAACATCCATTGTTTAGTATGTCCTTGTGTGTAAACATCCAGTGTTTAGTATGTCCTTGTGTGTAAACATCCATTGTTTAGTATGTCCTTGTGTGTAAACATCCAGTGTTTAGTATGTCCTTGTGTGTAAACATCCAGTGTTTAGTATGTCCTTGTGTGTAAACATCCATTGTTTAGTATGTCCTTGTGTGTAAACATCCAGTGTTTAGTATGTCCTTGTGTGTAAACATCCAGTGTTTAGTATGTCCTTGTGTGTAAACATCCAGTGTTAATATGTCCTTGTGTGTAAACATCCAGTGTTTAGTATGTCCTTGTATGTAAACATCCAGTGTTTAGTATGTCCTTGTGTGTAAACATGCAGTGGTTTGTGTGCATCTTTTTTCAAGCCATTAATTGTTAATCATTTTAAGTAAATATCCGTGTAATGACAAAATAGCAATTCACCCAATCGTATCTACATTTAAAAATTAATAAACTTTTATCTATGCCTTTTCTTCAATCCACCTACATCGGTCTATAAAAAATTGACTTTCTCAGCGTAGAGCATTCAGACACACTGTAGATTTAAGACCCGCTTTCCCAGTGTTTTAAAACATTAAGTCAGCCGTTGTTTTGTGGCGAGAAAATATCGATCGCCATAGGATGAAAATTAGTTTTGAAATCTCTAGTGAAGACTACCGAGAATTCCTTTGGGGAACAGTGTGGGACAAGGGGAAAAGTGTGGGGGATACAACCGAGTATGAGACCCGCTGGGAAATCATAACAGCATCTGAAAACATGTTTTAAACATTGTTAGTGACAGGATCACTTGCTCTTGTCAAAGCAGGAAGAAACACAGTTTACGGGATTTTGAGTAAATTGTTTCCATCTGCTGCCACCATAAAGTGTTTTACATCTACTGCCACCATAAAGTGTTTCACATCCACTGCCACCATAAAGCGTTTCACATCCACTGCGCCATAAAGTGTTTACATCCACTGCCACCATAAAGTGTTTACATCCACTGCCACCATAAAGATTTTACATTCACTGCAACCATAAAGTGTTTACATCCACTGCCAACATACAGTGTTTACATTCACTGCCACCATAAAGTGTTTACATCCACTACCACCATAAAGTGTTTAAATTCACTGCCACCATAAAGTGTTTACATTGACTGCCACCATAAAGTGTTTACATTCACTGACACCATAAATTGTTTACATCCACTGCCACCATAAAGTGTTTACATTCACTGCAACCATAAAGTGTTTACATCCACTACCACCATAAAGTGTTTACATCCACTGCCACCATAAAGTGTTTAAATTCACTGCAACCATAAAGTGTTTACATCCACTGCCACCATAAAGTGTTTACATCCACTGCCACCATAAAGTGTTTACATCCACTGCCACCATAAAGTGTTTACATTGACTGCCCCAATAAAGTGTTTACATCCACTGCCACCATAAAGTGTTTACATTGACTGCCCCAATAAAGTGTTTACATCCACTGCCACCATAAAGTGTTTACATCCACTGCAACCATAAAGTGTTTACATCCACTGCCACCATAAAGTGTTTACATCCACTGCCACCATAAAGTGTTTACATGCACTGCCACCATTAAGTGTTTACATCCACTGCTACCATAAAGTGTTTACATTGACTGCCCCAATAAAGTTTTTACATCCACTGCCACCATAAAGTGTTTACATTCACTGCCACCATAAAGTGTTTACATCCACTGCCACCAATTAATTTATCTCACACACAATTATTAGAAAAACAATTGCCAATGTTAGTCATATATGTTTCAAGTCTAAATTCCAATGGTAATAGAATGGGCTTGTGTTTTTACCAAGGTTAATAGAATGGGCTATTGTTTTTACCAATGGTAATAGATTGGGCTTTTTGTGTTTACCAATGGTAATAGAATGGGCTTTTGTTTTTACCAATGGTATAGAATGGGCTTTTGTTTTTACCAATGGTATAGAATGGGCTTTTCTTTTTACCAATGGTAATAGAATGGGGTTGTGTTTTTACCAATGGTATAGAAGTGGCTTGTGTTTTTACCAATGGTAATAGAATGGGCTTGTGTTTTTACCAATGGTAAAAGAATGGGCTTTTGATTTTACTAATGGTTGTGTAACTAGTGATACCTGTTGAAAAAATACATAAATCCTAACCCTCAAAAACTTCTACTGTTTCAAAATTATTCATTTGATCCCTTTTTCTAAGTAAAGCCATCTTCCTCTGCGCTAAGAATGCTTTATGATGACTATTGGGTAACGAAAGATTTGCATATCTATCGAATCGTATCACAACTGACCGTATCTCGTAGAGACTGGATGAAGACGTCAAGAGACAGATCGTGAAACAAGATACTCGCGCTGCTGTTAGGTGTGTATAATTCAAGTCGGAATAATCTGACAGCTCATTCACCGCATTAGCACCTCCGTCAGAAATCGTCTTTTGTTCCAGATAAACTTCGAGCGTAGCACCGCGTAGACGCGGGGGCTGGGCTGGAATATTGACCCATGCCAGTAAGCCAGGACCCACCCGGACCCATCAGGACCCACGCACAAACAAAGTCTGTTCATAACTTTTGACATTCTCGGTGATAGCTTTCCCCCCAAAAATAAATAATTGCATGAATCTCATGAATATAATAAAAAAATATCTGGAAAATTGAAGAAGAAAGGAATTAAGTGGAGTGGGGTGTGAATAGAGTGTGGGGTGTGTACATAGAGGAAAGGTTTGTGGTTAAAGTGCAAGACTGAGCTCGTAAAGTACACGTCGACTTAGACAGGGTTATGGAGGTTGGTTGTTGTTACAACAGATTGCAAAAAAATTGGATGAAGATTGTAAGTTAAGACATGAAAGTTACAAATAAAAAGTGAGATCATTATTTCTTACAAGTAGTCGCACCGGGGGGGGGAGATAACAGATTCCTAATACAGTTGTAACTCAAGATACGATTGCTTCAAAATAAAAAAGATCCAAGATACGAAAGGCCACTGGTAGACATTTTGGTTCCAAGTTACGAAAAAATATCAAAGATACGACAAAGGCCACTGGAAAACTTTTTGCTCCAAGATATGAAAAAAATCCAAAAGACCGTAAAAGTGGAAAGCTGACAAGACTATATATAACGCGACGTCATTCAGCGTGCCACTATCAGTTCTGCTCTCCTATTGGTCGACTCTAGCCCTATTGCTGTGTGTTCATGCATGTCATTTATGCTTTATAGACTGTGTAGTTCGTTTGTTGTTGGTGTCCTAAATTCTTGAATATTTTCGTGAAATCTTTGCAAAAGCGTATTTGTATGGTCATGGCTTCAAAGAAATTAATAATTAATTGCCTCACTCGAAAGGTAGAAATTCACATGGGTATACATATTATTTTTCATTTATTTCATTATGTTTTCATTGTTTTATTATAATGTATTTATTTGTTTTATAAGGATTGAAGAATTCTACTTTTTTTTTCTCTATAGCTAAACCTTGATATTTTCCATTTGTTAGTGTTGTCTCTGTGTGGTTTGGAATTGATTGGGTATTTTACATGTCAATCTTTGTTGGAGATACGAAAGTTCCAAGATACGAAAGTTCCAAGATACGAAAGTTCCAAGATACGAAAGTTCCAAGATACGAAAGTTCCAAGATACGAAAGTTCCAAGATACGAAAGTTCCAAGATACGAAAGTTCCAAGATACGAAAGTTCCAAGATACGAAAGTTCCAAGATACGAAAGTTCCAAGATACGAAAGTTCCAAGATACGAAAGTTCCAAGATACGAAAGTTCCAAGATACGAAAGTTCCAAGATACGAAAGTTCCAAGATACGAAAGTTCCAAGATACGAAAGTTCCAAGATACGAAAGCCACACCGGAACTGATTAATTTCGTATCGCGAGGTACCACTGTACAATACTATCTTATCATATCTGTTACAGACGCTCCTTCTATGCATAATATATTTTATTTTAAGATTAATTCAGTTGAAGTAGTTGCCGCTCTAGAAGCGTTCAATATACCGTAACGAAGACAGTGTCTCTAGTCTTTACCTATAGTCCAACAATTTTATAAGTAGACAAAAAGCCCTCACAGAATCCTAATCTCAGTGAGTGACACGGACGCTTTCAGGGACGATACTTCCAGCGAGGTAAGCACAGAACGGGGATATATGAACGAATCTACAAATGAATATGCAAGTAGACAGAAGGACTTAAAATGTAAAAAAAAATATATTGATTGAAATACAAATGGGAAGAGCTAATCGTTTTCAATCACAGTTTCCTTTTAATATAGCCCCTGGCTAACACACACACGACCACCACGCGGCAGTTTCAAAGTATTTATCTACAGATTCTATTATTGAATTATTCTCTCTTTTCCTTTATTTTTATCTCACATTTTAGACGACTAAAGGTAACGCTGAGCACGCTGACGATATTTGGTACACTTTAACGATGTCTGGTTCACTTTAAGGATGTCTGGCTCACTTTGACGATACCTGGGTCACTTTGACGATATCTGGGTCACTTTGATGATATCTGGGTCACTTTAACGATATCTGCTTCACTTTAAATTAATCTGGTTCACTTTGACGATATCTGGTTCATTTTGAAGATATATTCGGTCACTTTGACGATGTGTGATTCACTTTGACGACATTTGGGTCACTTTGACGATGTTTGGTTCACTTCAACGATGCCTGGTTCACTTTGACCATGTTACGACATTTAAAAAAAGGCTTGGAATTCGGAAAGAATATTTCTCGCTAATACCATTTTGTTTCCTTGGTTACCAGAGTCCATTAATACAAAACTAAACGTCGATCTGCTTTAGTAAACTGGTTTCTCCTTCATTCGCAATTAGTCTCTCTGAGTTTGTGCTCCACTCTGACATACTTGTGTTAATGGCGTCTTTATATTCTACGGCAGTTCTTTAAATCAATACCAGTAAGACATCAAGATCTGACAAATGGCGAAGTGTGGTCTAGCGAGAAGCTTGGGAGACAACAAAAAGAAAGGGGGGAAAGTGTTACAGCTCGTGGAGTGAAGATAATACAAGATAATACAAGGCTTACAATAATGTTTCATAATAATGGCGGCTAGTGGAGGGCGACAAGTAAAAGAGAAACCGTAAAAGCCCAAGAAATAGGAAAGTGTGTTTATTAGTCGATAGAAACTGGAGTCCAAGCTTGTTGATTCAGACACTTGTTAACATTGAAATTCCAGCCAGTATATTTGTAACATAAACGTTTCACTTAAGTCTTATTGCTTTTAAGCGCTCCTGTTGGCTAGGTTGTGTTGCAGTGTGTCTTCTTTCATTATAAACAGGTAATAAATAAAAAAAGACCCGTAAAAAAAAAGTTTTTGACTATAAATCCACCTTTCTTATTACGTATGCAAGAATAAACACATATAAGGTTTCCTTCTTCCCGTCCGGAATTCGGGCGTGGAATGGGTTGCCTGAAGAATACAGGAAAACCAACACTTTATCAGCATTTAAATCTCTAATAAAAATGCAGGACTAAACACAAAATATAAATAAGCGTAGGACGCAATTGTAACCATAACTTTCTGTATAACTCTTTATGTAGGCGTTCTCACAGTACATAATCTTGTGCACAATAATTTACTGAAGAGTATTTTATCCAAAACAACTTAAATATATATATTATGTACACATAGATATCATTTGAGGTAATATAACATGGAAATCTTGAGGCATACACCATACATCTTTCCTCGACGGAAATCCACACACAACTGTTCGCCCAACACTTTCAACCAATAGAAATGTTCCTTTCTTCCCGCGTTTCTTATACACGTGACCTTACGTCACAAAATTATGTTAATCACATGTGACAGCAATAATCTTCTGTATAGAAGGAGCGTCTGTAAACAGATAAGATAAGATAAGATAAGATAAATCCCTTATATATAAGACAGAACTAAAAGTATTGATTATGTTCCAACGCGACAAACATTTACAGACTGACACCGAGTGATGTCCCCTGTCTTTAATAACGGGGGATGGGACGTGAGGGGGAGTCAGCACGGCGGTCGACGTCAACGCGTCAACTGAAACTCTCACGTGGAAGAAAAAACAATAACAAACCGTGAATTTGAATTACATACATTATATAAGGATAAACTAAAAATGCATTAATTTAATTACGGTACGTTCGATCGAGCTGAAATTTTAATACGATGCATTGTTAATTGAGACGGATCCATGTGCCAAATTTCAGCTCGATCGGATCATGGGAGTAGGGTCATTTTTTACTTTTGTTTTTCCGCCCGCCCACGACAGAGAAAGATGACGACAGACAGAGACGGCTGTGAAACTAATATAAGGAATTTAAAATAAAACTAACCCGTAAAAACAAAGTTTTTGACTATAAATCCATTAAAAACGAGACATAACTAACAGTGGGGGTGGGAGAGGGGAAATGTATGGTCACCGATCGCTTGACCGAGCTCAGAGTGACACGTAAAATGTAAACAAAAGCACGCCGGTACTTCGATGGGTCGCGTCAAAGCGTCAACTCAAATTCTCAAGTGGAAAAACAACAATAAAAAGCCGTGAATTTGAATTACATACGTTATATAAGGATAAACAAAAAATGCATAAAGTTAATTACGGTACGTTTGAACGATCTGAAATTTTGATACGATGCATTGTTAGGTTAGACGGGTCCGTGTGCCAGGTTTCAGCTCGATCGAATCACGGGAAGTGGGTCATTTTTGACTTTTGTTTTTCCACCCGCCCAAGACAGAGAGACAGACAGAGAGACATGACGACAGAACGACAGAGAGACAGATACGGCGGTGAAGTTAATATAAGAGATTTAATCAAACAAACCCGTAAAAACAAAGTTTTTGACTATAAATCTCTTATATATGAGACATAACTAACAGTATTGATTATTTTCTGAATCTGTCTTAACTCAACTTTGCTTCATAACCCTAGGGGGGGGCGAGCTCAGCATGACACGTACAATGTAAACAAAAGTACGTTTTTGACTATGAATCCATTAAAAATGAGACATAACTAACAGTGGGGGTGGGAGAGGGGAAATGTATGGTCACCGATCGCTTGACCGAGCTCAGCGTGACACGTAAAATGTAAACAAAAGCACGTCAGTACTTCGATGGGTCGCGTCAAAGCATCAACTCAAACTCTCACGTGGAAAAAAACAATAACAAACCGTGAATTTGAATTACATACCTTATCTTATCTTATCTTATCTGTTTACAGATGCTCCTTCTATACAGAAGATTATTGCGTCCTACACTTATCTATGGTTTGTGTTTAGTCCTGCATTTTTATTAGAGATTTAAATGTTGATAAAGTGTTGGTTTTCCTGGATTCTTCAGGCAACCCATTCCACGCCCGAATTCCGGACGGGAAGAAGGAAAACTTGTATGTGTTTGTTCTTGCATACGGAATAAGAAAGGTGTTTTTATCCTTAAGTCTATCTGAGGGTTGTATTAAGTTATCTTTGTGTTGTATTTCTAAATTAGAATTAATAGCCTTTATGTATGATTACTACTTTGCTCTTGGTTCTTCTATCCTCTAGTGTTTCAAGGTTTAATGATTTAACTAATGGTGTTATTCTTGTCAGTTTCGAATATTCTCCAGTAATGAATCTGGCAGCTCTTTTTTGAATTTGTTCTAGTTTATCAATGTTTTCTTTGGTGGATGGGTCCCATACAGAAGATGCATATTCTAGTACAGGTCTCACCAAAAAGAGGTAGCATTTAAGTTTTATATCTATATTACATTTGTTAAAGTTACTTTTTATAAAGCCTAAGGTTTTGTTTGATTTTTTAATAACTTCATTGACATGGGGATTCCATGATAGTTTCTCATTTATTAAGACTCCTAAGTATTTTGCATCTTTAGTTTGGATCAGTTCTTTTCCATGAATGTAATATTTTGAATTTATTTGTTTCTTTTTCTTTGTTACTCTTAACAGTTCACACTTTTCTGGGTGGAAAGACATACTCCAGTTAGTTTCCCATTTTATCAATTCATCTAAGTCTTTTTGTAAAATGTTGCTATCTTGTTCTGATTTAATTGTTCTATAGATTATACAATCATCTGCAAATAATCTAACTTTTGTACCTGTTGAGATGTTGTTGGGTAAATCATTTATATAAATTAAAAAGAGTAAGGGACCTAGCACAGTTCCTTGTGGAACTCCTGAGTTAACCTTTATTGGTGCAGATTTAGATCCATTAATTATTACACTTTGCTCCCTGCCCAAAAGGAAGTCTTTAAACCAGTGACGTAAGGAACCTGAGATTTCAAAGTAGTTAAGTTTTTTAAGTAAACTAAGGTGGTGAACTTTGTCAAATGCTTTTGAGAAGTCTAGTAATATTGTATCTATTTGATCATTTTTGTCCAAGCCTTTTGATAGTTCATCTATTAAACCTATTAATTGTGTTTCACATGATCTGTTTTTTCTAAAGCCGTGTTGATGTGGGCATAGGGCATTATATTTGTCAAGGTGGTTAACTATTCTACTATATATTATGTGTTCTAGTAATTTACAGGTGATACTAGTAAGTGATACAGGCCTGTAATTACCAGGGTCTGATTTATCCCCTTTCTTAAAGAGTGGAGTTACGTTAGCTAATTTCCAATCCTGGGGCACTTTACCCTGGTTTAGAGAGGCTTGAAAAAGAACTACAAGGATTGGGGTCAGTTCATTGCTTAGTTCTTTTAATAATCTTGCAGGCAAATCATCTGGGCCAGTAGCTTTGTTTATTTTTAAGTTTTTTAGGAGTGAATGTATACTTATCTCATCTACAGTTATGTTACCTATTTCCTCCATTTTATTTAAATTTATTAAAACTTCCTTGTCGCCTGAGGCAGAAAAAGATGATGCAAAATATGTGTTAAGGATATTAGCTTTAGTTTCATTATCATTATATATACATACATTATATAAAGATAAACTAAAAATGCATAAATTTAATTAGGGTATCAATAATTTTGATACGATGCATTGTTAGGTGAGATGGGTCCGTGTGCCAAGTTTCAGCTCAATTGGATCACGAGAAGTGGGTCATTTTTTACTTTTATTTTTCCGCCCGCCCAATATAGAAAGACAGACAGAGAGAGATGACGACAGAACGACAGAGAGACAGAGACGGCGGTTAAGTTAATATAAAGGATTTAAAAAGACTTTAAATCCTTTATGTACGAGGCATAACTAAAAGAATGTTACTTATAATACGTAGCGCAAGACAATCCAAAAATACAAAATTGTAGTAATGTGTGGTAAAACATGTTTAATATAATGAGCACCGATCAGGAATATGTTTATAAAAAGTGTTGTCAATAAAATACGCACCTTATTGCGTGACAGGAAAGGTTGTTCAATATAATACGCACCACGACACTAAAGCAAAAAAAATTTAACTTGTTACATTGAGATAAATAAAGACAATCTAAAAATTCATTATTTTAATTACAGTACATGCGATCGATCTGAAATTTTGATACATCATTTTTATCATCGGCACGAGTGTGCCTGCACAATTTCAGCTCGCTACCTTACGAGGAAGTGGGTTAAAATAGATCCAAAGTTGTTTTGGCAATCAAGTGCTCAAACAGACACCACAAGTTAAAATAAAGTATTTAAAAATTTTGAATTTGAGCATTGCGTTATTTTATTTTTATAAATTAAAAAAATAACCATAAAAAACCAAGTTTTTGACTATAATCCTTTATGACCGAGACGTAACTAAAAGAATGTTTATTATTATACGCAGCGCAAGACCATCCAAAAATACAAAATTGCAGTTGTATCGTCAAACATGTTTAATATAAATCGCACCGATCAGGAATATGTTTATAAAAAGTGGTGTCAATAAAATACGCACCTTATTGCGCGACAGGAAATGTCGTTCAATATAATACGCACCGAGACACTCTCAAAAAATAACTTGATGCATAGAGATAAATAAAATAATCTAAAAATACCATAATTTAATTTCGGTACATGCGATCGATCTGAAATTTTGATACATCGTTTGTATTATTGGTACAAAACTGCCTGCAAAATTTCAGCTAGCTAGCTTACAAGAAAGTGGGTTAAAAATCGATCCAAAGTTTTGGCGACAAGCAAGCAAGCAGACACCACGAGTTAATATAAAGGATTTAATTTTAATAAACGTAAAAAAAACAAGTTTTTCACTATAAATCCTTAATTACGGTACATGCGATCGATCTAAAATTTTGATACATTGTTTTATGTATCAGTACAAAACTGCCTGCAAAATTTCAGCTCGCTAGCTTATGAGCAAGTGGGTTAAAATCGATCAAAAGTTTTGGTGACAAGCAATCAAGGGTGCAGACACCACGAGTTAATGTAAAGGATTTTTTAAAAACCCATAAAAAAAACAAAGTTTTTGACTATAAATCCTTGATGTTCCGTGTGCCAAATTTCAGTTCGATCGGATCATGGGAAGTGGGTCATTTTTGACTTCTGTTTTTCCGCCCGCCGAGCCCAAGACAGAGAGAGAGAGATGATGAGAGAGATGACGACAGAGACGGCCGCGAAGTTAATATAAGGGATTTAAAAAGCGAACATGTTTGCTTAGAATTATCAGACCTCATTGTCTGACATGTGTCATACCCCACTGCCTGGTGGGTCAGACCCCACTGCCTGTGTGGGTCAGACCCCCACTGCCTGACATGTGTCAGACCCCCACTAGCTGGTGGGTCAGCATCGAAATAGCCGTGTTAAATCAAAGTGGCCCTAGATAAATGAAATGCTTGCATAGGAAGTAGAGAGCATTAAGCTGTAACGAACAGTCGTAGACTGCGTGAGTTTTATCATTGGCTACACCTGTCTGTGAGGCAAGTTATTAGAGCTGACAACTACGGCCCATACAGAATGGCCAGAGTCCATTGAAAAGTTCATGCTTTTAATTTGTAGACTTAATTTTTAGCACAGAAGTTGATACATTTTTAAAAATGAAATTAATAACAGCTATTTATTTAAATAGAAGCTCATATTTTCCGGTGAAAAATGTAATTATCTTTTATTTTAAAAAAATAAACAAAAGTCTCGTCTTTCGTTAGAAACCAAATAAACTTTTCTTCTTCTTTCTTAAGGTGTTAAAATCTTTTTAAAAATGGTGATTACATATAGCGAGAGAAGTTAAAGGTTCATTAACTTAAATACTAACTCGCAAAGTTAAGTTCTAGCTAGAAATGAACTCAAAGTTTAGCTAAAGGAGTTATACTCTTGCTAGAAATGAAGTAAGAGTTTAGCTAGAGTAGTTAAAGTCTACCTAGAAATGAATTTTAAGTTTAACTAAAAGAGTAAAAGACTAGCTGGAAATGAAGTAAAAGTTTAGCTAGAGGAGTTTATGTCTAGCTATAAATAAAGTGAAAGTCTAGCTAGAAATGAAGTTAAAGTCTAGCTAGAAATGAAGTCAAAATGTAGCTAGAGGATTCCGGTGACTATCTAGAATTGAAGTTAACGTCTAAATATAAAAGCAGTTAAAGTCTAGCTAGGAACGAAGACTATCTGTTGTATTGAACGCTGGTAGGGAGAGAAGTTGGCGCAATCGGCCATTAACCTTGTTTAAGCGTCTTGCTCAGACAACTGGCCTCGTTGTCTCGCAGGAATCTATAAATCATCACTTGGACAATCTCCACACCAAGCTAAACCTACTGTCTAGGCTGATGTGATGATTGTAACATGGACAATGATGGTAATCAAACACTGCAACAGTAACGCTTGCTGGAATGATGGAGTCGACATTTACTAAGTGTCTTGCAGTTTCAAATTGGTATCAACATGACAAAAAGTTCCTTTTTTTTTGGAGGGGGGGGGATGGGGTTTCGATAATGACACGGTCATTGAGATTGTCGTGATTGTTTAATAAGACCAGAGAATCTGGAATTAATATGATGTTATAGTTATGATAACAATATATCCAAATGCTGTGAGGTTATTGCTATGAAAAAAATCAGAATATTATGACGTATCCATACGTCTATATTATTTGGGAATGTCTACAGCTACCAATGCGATCACCATGGACCAGAGGCGTCACTAAAGGGGTGGGGGGTGCGAACCACACCGGGTGACACCAACCCTAGTGACGCCTCTTTCATGAACCACGTCATTAGTTTCACGCCATTTGGATGATCCATCTTTTAATTTTGCTCGCAGGTGAAAATCTTATGAGTTCTATTCTCATCTATGCATCGTGTTTGTACGTCAGAAAATCTGTTAAGTAATTGCTCGTTTGTTTTGGAGATCAAATTATTTAAAATGAAATGCACTAGTTGTGTCGGTTTGGACAGCAGATATTCCCGGAGATACATTGTTAAGACCAGATCTGTATGGCCAAATATTCACACACTCAAGACAACATTTATTCTCAGAATAAAATGTCTCAGACACATCCATCATGCATTGACATTCTGTCGGGTCTTCCGCTTTCCTTATGGATTGAAAAAGAAATAAAGCCAGCATTAAAATATCACATTAAAATCCTCTCAAGTGTCACTCTATGAACTGTATCATAGTTTCCAACTTATGGCAGCTTACGATCTTAGTTGCCATCGTAACTACCATATATGTCAGTTCTTGATATTGAAGTATAGCTTGTTTTATCACTAGTAGGTTAGATTGCCATGTGTTTGGTCGCAATGTCACATGACCTTCTTAAAGATAGACGCTGGATGCAGCAATTTCCCCATTTGTTGAAGCAAGAAAACCATTCATAAAAGAATAATTAAAACAAATAGAATGATTGTTAAGAACATAAATTAAGCTTAGAAATATTGTGTTGTCAGGTCGGTGACCCGCAATTTGAAACATAAACTAAAACCAAACAAGAATTAAAACAATTACTTTAGATATAGTTGGTGGCTAGTATGTGTTATTCATATTTCCCGTGCTTAAAAAAAAACAACTGGTTTGTGCACCTTATTTTGCCGTTCTCTGATTAAATTAGTTATATTCCTATCTGACAACAGCTCATGTCATTAGTTCTACAGCGCAGCCTTACTTCATTAGTTAAACACATTAACAATAGCGTTACAATAGCCGCTGGCTAACATCATGGGGAACTCCAGACCAAGGGCGAAGGGAGATAACGCCACATCGTGTCAACGGAGATGCGAGACACTTGAGTGTTCACGATTTTATTATTATTATTTTTTATTTTTTTTGTGCCGACGACGCCTCTGTCCTTTAGACCATTTTCTGTGTACGCCCCTTGTCTTGTTTCGCCATATTACTGTTCGTTACAACCTCAAAGTTGCTTATCTCAAACACCCTTCACCCCCTTCCCCCTGCTTCTGAACATCCCGATCCATTAGCATGATTAACCGTCATCCATTAAAATAGATTACGCAAATCCTAGGGAAGGGCCTTGATAACACACCTGTCTGAAATTCCTGATGATCAGCCCATTAGCGCATTAAAATGAATGGCGGTAAAATTGTCATCTTCCTAGGGTTCTTCTCGCTCATCAAACGTTATTAGAATATCTGATAGTCGCAGGATAGTGTGTACGGCTCAGAATGTACATGCACGAGGAAAATACATAATTAATCGCCCGAGGTCTTATTTCTCCTCATTGTACTTGATTCAGCCTCGTCCGGGATGGAAGAATTGTCTTAATAACTGTATGAGATTTGAAAAGAGATTCCTTTTCTTACGAGTTAAGGGGAGGAAACCAAAGTGCTTCAAGGGGAGACCATAAGTGGGTCGCCTTTTTTGTTGTTGAACGTTTTAATGGGTCATTGCCATTAGTGTCCAGTTTTAAATGTACAAGCAAAACATATAAAAATAATATATTATTGCAAAGGGCGCAAATAATACATATATATATGTATATCTGTGTATATTATATGCGCCCTTTATTTGTGTTTTAAAATAATAGCCTATAAAAAATGTTATGCACATAGTCTTTTATTCTTCATCCTTTTTCATTCAGTGACTGCTGACGTTTTGTATTTGCATACATTTATGTAATTTGTGAAAAGAGTCAACTCTGATGGCGATAGCGATTGCCCTAATAATATAAATATAACCAATGTTAAGCAAAAAGTCAGATCTGATGGTGATGGTGGTTATCCTGAGACAGTAAAATATAACCAATGTTAAGCAAAAAGTCAGATCTGATGGTGATGGTGGTTATCCTGAGACAGTAAAACATAACCAATGTTAAGCAAAAAGTTCAAATCTGATGGTGACGGTGGTTACCCTGAGACAGTAAAACATAACCAACGTTAAGCAAAAAGTCAAATCTGATGGTGATGGTGGTTACCCTGAGACAGTAAAATATAACCAATGTTAAGCAAAAAGTCAAATCTGATGGTGATGGTGGTTACCCTGAGACAGTAAAATATAACCAATGTTAAGCAAAAAGTCAAATCTGATGGTGATTGTGGTTACCCTGAGACAGTAAAATATAACCAATGTTAAGCAAAAAGTCAAATCTGATGGTGATGGCGGTTACCCTGAGACAGTAAAATATAACCAATGTTAAGCAAAAAATCAAATCTGATGGTGATTGTGGTTACCCTGAGACAGTAAAATATAACCAATGTTAAGCAAAAAGTCAAATCTGATGGTGATGGCGGTTACCCTGAGACTGTAAAATATAACCAATGTTAAGCAAAAAGTCAAATCTGATGGTGATGGCGGTTACCCTGAGACAGTAAAATATAACCAATGTTAAGCAAAAAGTCAAATCTGATGGTGATGGCGGTTACCCTGAGACAGTAAAATATAACCAATGTTAAGCAAAAAGTCAAATCTGATGGTGATGGTGGTTACCCTGAGACAGTAAAATATAACCAATGTTAAGCAAAAAGTCAAATCTGATGGTGATGGTGGTTACCCTGAGACAGTAAAATATAACCAATGTTAAGCAAAAAGTCAAATCTGATGGTGATGGCGGTTACCCTGAGACAGTAAAATATAACCAATGTTAAGCAAAAAGTCAAATCTGATGGTGATTGTGGTTACCCTGAGACAGTAAAATATAACCAATGTTAAGCAAAAAGTCAAATCTGATGGTGATGGTGGTTACCCTGAGACATTAAAACATAACCAATGTTAAACAAGACTCATTTAACAGCAGAACATGGAAAGTTGCACAATAAAATACACGTCAAAAGAACTCAGTAATGAAATAGACAACAACGTAAAAACGTGGTTAACGCCGGGAAAATCTCCTGACATCCACCACCTAAAAGCAACTGAGTTCTGCAAGAAACTTGTCAAAATCTACAGCCAGCGATGAGCTGCGGGCCATAGGAGGTGGGTGGTGTGGAATAATTATGTTTTGTTGGTGTTTTGTTGTGGTTGTTTGTTTTTTTAAATTGTTTTTTTTTCGGGGGGGGGGTAATCCTTTTGTAGGAACACGAATTTTATACTAGACTTTTTTTGGTATAGGCCGTGTCATGTAATGACGGACAAATATTAATAAAAATATCCAGGTTTTTAATTGGACATATTTAATGTAAGGTGCGAGTCAATATGTAAATTTAGGTATATTTGAGAAGGAAGTATCTTATCAGCTATTTGTAAAATTCTTCGTTAATTTAAGACAGCTTATTTGAGTTTAACAAGAAAAAATAATATCGTAATTTTACTAAGCTAACAATTTTGAGAATGTATTGATTCTTCTCTATTTATGCTTGAAAACAGTGTTCCGCTAAAATGTTGTCTAAAAATAGAACAGTACACAATGAGTTGTGACGTTTTCCGGTGTTAGAAATGACACGCCCTATAATTTGTGTGGTTCAAATTATATTTTAAAACTAGTAACAAAGCCCGCCCATGGACGGGAATAAGTGTAGGGTTTCCTGTGAAGTTCATGGACGCTATGTTTTGGGAGTTGTTATGCTGAAGCGTTTGCAGGACATTGTCGTCGCAGGGCAAGGGATGTGGACAACAACAACAACAAAAACAGCAAAAACAACAACAGCAACAAAAACAACAACAATAACAGCAACAAAAAACAAACAACACTTAAAACTCTTGCCACTACCCCCCAGGACCATCAAGGAAAAAGAAGAATTGTCATTGGAATAAGCGGCAGGCATACCTTCAAGATGGGAACAACATAATGAATTATGACAAACAAAACTGCACCAAAAATAAATCGTTTTGAACCTCCGCGTAATATGTAAATTTTCTCCGCTAGTGATTGGCTGTAGGAGTCATATGTGTTTGAAGGACTAATCGCTATAGATGACGGGACAGAAAGGACAGAAACTTGCCTTTTATTATATTAGGATTATATAACAGTGATGGCGAACAATTTTGGGGCCGCGTGCCCGAAATTTTATTAAAACCTACGAATATATATCAAAATACCAACACGAAGTGCCAGCAAAGTGGGTTTTTTAAGGAAGTAATATTTTAGTTGCGTGCCGGGCTCATGAGGCTCTGCGTGGCCTCTGTGGCACGCGTGGCATAGGTTCGGCATCACTGCTAAGAGTATCATCATGAGTTGAGCAGCTGTTTCACTTGACTCGGATTGGAGTTTGACAACAGTGTACGCAGAAACTAACTCAAAGACAATCAATTTTAGTATATTCTGAATCATTTACTATTACTTGGTCGCCATTACTTTTGAATCTTCTGTTAGAGAAATTTAATACTGTAATCTTTTTTTCTTGTAAATGACTTTTGTGTTATTCAGAAAGGCTTCGTGGCGTTAGCTTGTCCAATGTTTTCATTTTGTCTCGTTCTGCATTCATCTATTCAACTTTTTAACAAATCCCGGTTTCAGGTTTTTTTCCTTCTTTCTCTAGAAAACACACAGCCCTCTCACCTTCTCTAGACCCCTCCCCTCATTTATCACCATTCAATAAAGAATGATTCCCATAACACGGGTGATACATCAATGATTAATGAGTAGTTGATTTCCCTTCCAACCACGAACTGCCACAATTTATGCACGCTTCATTACGATCCGTCCTAATTTTTTTATACCGCATCCGTTTTTTTATTTTTAAAATATTTTTTTATAGATCTTCTGTCTCTTTGGAAAATAAAAATTTTGTTTAAAAAAATGTCTGTAATAGATTGATGTGGTGCGTCCTACTTTTGACGTGGCCAATTACACAAGGCCCTGATTGACACATGGCGGGGAGGGGGGTGTGGAGATCCATTTTCATCCTTGTGATTAGAAAGTAACGCTCTCTAACTCTTCGCCATTGAGTTTTGTGAATCTCGATAGGTATAGTGTTTTATACCAATCTGAGTGTCGTTCTAGTAATGACAAAAGATATAGTATCCTATAAAAAAATATGAGTTTCGTTCTAGTGAAGCTCCGAAAATCTAGAGTTCTATACCAATCTCAGTTTTGTATTAATGAACGTCCACGGGTTCTGTACCACTTTATCCGGGTACTGTTAAAATACGCATACTGGCGTTCAATAGTGGTCTATTTGAGGAGTGCTTCTATAGACGGTCCCTGACTAGAGTTCAATAGTGATCTATCTCAGGTGTGCTCCTATGAACAGCCACAGACTTATCACCTAACAATCAACCACATTAGGAAGGATATGTTGTTTTCTTTCCCCTGACGTCATAGGTCACACACACGTTTGGTCTCGTCGAGTTCCAGAGAATGTTTTAGTTGCCAACCAATCTCAACATTGACAGGGGGGCCCCTGTTTGTGACGTCACGTTCTGAACTTGGGGAACTCAAAATATTTGCCGAATGTCTTCATAACAAGGCGCGTGACTGGGCGGCCGAGCTGGTATACACAAGTCGATGTAGTCAGGTCGTACGGGGATAGCTGGGGTCTCGGCAAACAATCATCTAGTCAAGCACTTTGATCTATACAACACCCACCATATATCCATCTATCTATCTATCTATCTATCTATCTATCTATCTATCTATCTATCTATCTATCTATCTATCTATCTATCTATCTATCTATCTATCTATCTATCTATCTATCTATCTATCTATCTATCTATCTATCTATCTATCTATCTATCTATCTATCTATCTATCTATCTATCTATCTATCTATCTATCTATCTATCTATCTATCTATCTATCTATCTATCTATCTATCTATCTATCTATCTATCTATCTATCTATCTATCTATCTATCTATCTATCTATCTATCTATCTATCTATCTATCTATCTATCTATCTATCTATCTATCTATCTATCTATCTATCTATCTATCTATCTATCTATCTATCTATCTATCTATCTATCTATCTATCTATCTATCTATCTATCTATCTATCTATCTATCTATCTATCTATCTATCTATCTATCTATCTATCTATCTATCTATCTATCTATCTATCTATCTATCTATCTATCTATCTATCTATCTATCTATCTATCTATCTATCTATCTATCTATCTATCTATCTATCTATCTATCTATCTATCTATCTATCTATCTATCTATCTATCTATATATATATATATATATATATATCCATCTATCCATCTATCCATCCATCGTTCTGTCTTTCTATGTCTATTGGTTTGTTCGTGCGTCTTTCCATCTGATTGTCTGTCGGTCAGACCGGTCAGTCTAATCTTTAAATGTGATTACATACACACCTAACCGGTTTTTTTTTAAAATCTTAGTTTAGAATAACCATACAAGAATTTTCGGTTTCAAGAAAAACATTTTTTTTAAAATTTTAATTTCTCTAAGACTTACATCGCCTAAGCCCTAAGACATGATATATCAGAGGTCTCTAGAGATAAAATAGATATGAATAAAATGGCCCGCAAGGGGAGGCAAGCAAACATACAAAGAGTCATCTTGTCGTGAGTTGCTCCCGCTTGTTACGAGGAAATGTTTACGCAGTCTGATCATTGTCATCTAGCTGCCCTAGAGGTGCTCGTTTAGGGCGGTTAGGTCTGTGGAATAGTTTTCAACTGTTCATCATAGCATGACCTTTAAAACTCGGGATCACGTGACTCGATCTAGGGCTCAGCGTGAAGACACTTGGTAATATATGGCTCTAAGGCTCTGTGTGCCAGAGCTGAAGAAGTTTGGCGTCATCGTGCGTGACCCTAAGACTCATCAAGTTAACGCAGAATTAACGACGATATTTCAATGGTATGCTTTGCTGGTAGATATAATATGTGGCAATGTTTAACAAAGATTTACCTACACGCATCCTCTAACGCAAGCCAGTTAAAGAAATATAGAACATTTACCCACTGACATTGCCTAACAAATTTTAAAACAGCACAATTAATTGACCTGGACCACAACATTTAAATATGACACAACTTGGTCCCATGACACACCGAATATACGCACATTACCATAATACCCCATGGTTCAGCTAATGTATGGACATTACCATAATACCCCATGGTTCAGCTAATGTATGGACATAACCATTTGGTCTCATGGCCCGCAATCTTTAAGCATATTACTATTACCATTAGGTCAAATGGCCCACTATATGTAAGTTCATCACCAGTAGGTCATATGGCCCACCACGTGTAACTACATGACATTACCATTATGTCAAATGGCCCACCGTATGTAAGCACATTACCATTAAGTCACATGGACTATTTCCGTTATATTGACGCTTTGAAAAAGACGCGTCTCCTGTTCCAATCTCTTCGCCACCACCCCCCCCCCTTTTTCAAAACATCCAGTCCCATTCCGTGGCCACCGAGGAGACCACTTATCCCTGGAAACATCAAAGGGCCATCAGCCATGGCTTAAAGAGCCCCAAGTGAGCCTGGGTCGCACGTGTGCGGCATGCACCTTTCATCCCGTGTGGCTGTCCTCAGGGTTTAGCACTGTACACACACGGGGCCTCTATTGATTACCTCACTGGGGCCGCATGACGGAGACGGACAGTTGGGTTGTTGGACGACATGGGTCAGGGGCTCAATTTGTTTGGGACGGATACTTTTTTCTCTTTTATTTCTGAAAGGATGTACAGTCTTTAGGATAGGATCACTTTACAGATATAATGATAGGGCCACATTACATGCCTAAGAGGGGAGCACATTAAGGATCTAAGGATGGAGGGGATAAAAGATCTAAGACTGGAAATACATTACAGATCTAACACGGGACATATATTACAGATCTAACACGGGAAATACATTACAGATCTAACACGGGAAATAAGTTACAGATCTAACACGGGAAATAGATTACAGATGTAACACGGGAAATATATTACAGATCTAACACGGGACATATATTAACGATCTAACACGGGAAATAGATTACAGATCTAACACGGGAAATAGATTACACATCTAACACGGGAAATAGATTACAGGTCTAACACGGGAAATAGATTACATATCTAACATGGGAAATACATTACAGATCTAACACGGGAAATAGATTACATATCTAACACGGGAAATAGATTACAGATCTAACACGGGAAATAGATTACACATCTAACACAGGAAATAGATTACAGATCTAACACGGGACATATATTACCGATCTAACACGGGAAATAGATTACAGATCTAACACGGGAAATAGATTGCACATCTAACACGGGAAATAGATTACAGATCTAACACGGGAAATAGATTACATATCTAACATGGGAAATATATTACAGATCTAACACGGGACATATATTACCGATCTAACATGGGGAATACATTACAGATCTAACACGGGAAATACATTACAGATCTAACACGGGAAATAAAATGCAGATCTTACACGGGAAATACATTACAGATCCAACACGGGAAATACATTGCAGATCTAACAAGAGAAATACATTGCAGATCTAACAAGAGAAATGCCTTACAGATCTAAGGAGAGGAGCATAAAACTGACATAAAACGTGAGCACAATACAGATGTTTGGTACTGTCCTAAAGCCCACTGTAAAAGTCCTTGTCACTTTATTAATTAAAATATCTTTTGATCTCTCTGAATAGTTTCAATTTACACAATTTACTAGCCTTTGGTACATTTATAAAAATACATTTTTAGATGGATAGTGGATACCCTTTATTTCAAACACCGTTTCACTATCCTTAGAACTTAAATGAACTAATATTATTAAAATTGTATATCTCTGACGGCTGTGTTTATATTTTTGTTCTATTTCTATCATTATAAATCTAAATTAATAGTTGTGTATGTTCGTTTTTGCCTGTTAACGAAATTTATTTGAATTGTAATGTTTTCATGATTGAAAATTATATAAATATTTATATTCATCATTCAAACAATAGAGATATTTTTTTTAAAAAATGATTAAATAGTATGTTTGTATTCAAAGTCTAATTATTACTAACGACACCCACATTAGTGTGCTTTAGTCTGTGACAACATAATCCACGGACTGTACATAATTATTATTCTTATCGCAGTGTACAGCTATTGACTATTAGATTTAGTAGGACTATGTCGAAAACTGGAGTGTACATAGTAGTTATAATACTGTAATCGGCTCTCAATTTGTAATGTATACAAACAAAGTAGAGGACAGTTTAAAACATGGAGTTGTTTTTGTTACATAGAACAAGGACAACATGATTCATAAAACGTATCAAACTTGAAATAATGACAATAAAATAGAGGATAGTCTACAGCAGGCATTTACCGCTGTAGTGCATGCATTCGATTGAACATTGATCTATCGATCTGATCGACTGCCAGGGATCGCAGGCCTCAGGAGATAACATCTTCAGCAAAGAGAGGAAAAAACAACAGCCTAGTAATGAGGCGAGGTGAGCACGAGTCCAGCAACTCCATTTATTCTTTGGATGAAAAGAACGGAAATCTCTGCGTTTGTTGAGATGAAATCAATGCAGGCACAACTTTAACATCGGCGAGTTTACAAGAAGACTTTTAGGACCTTGGTGAGGTGGACGACAGTGTTTTAATTTGGTGGTTTACCCGATTCTGGTAGTTCGGTACTTCAACCCACTGCGTGGACTCGATTTTTTAAACCCAGTGTAGTTTTTGATAGGTTATTCCATCATATTACCATACAGTTAACATTTTTCACTTAATCTGTTAGTTTAACTTTTCACTTAATTTGTTAGTTTAACCATTGCACTTAATTTTTTAGTTTAACCATTGCAATTTGTTAGTTTAACCATTGCACTTAATTTTTTAGTTTAACCATTGCCATTAATTTGTTAGCTTAACCCGTTCTATTTATTTAACCTAACATGACGATGTTGATTTTTAAGTTGAAACCTTGTGTTGACTTGGAAATTTAGTTGACACTAGATACGATCCGCGGCATATTTTTTCAACATAATAGACTTAATTTTTCATATGCAGAGCTAGAGCCTACTGTAATTTAGTGTCTCAAGAGAAAGCCCAGCTTACAATTTAATCATATGACACATATATAAAAAGATACGTTACAAAACTTATTTTCATATACTCTCATACATAACAATACATTTATGGCAGTACTTTTCTATATTAGATTTTTGTTAATGTAGCAGTTTTAATTAATTAACTTTATATTGGTAAATTCATTGATAAAAGTATTTACAGACATGTGTTAACTGATATTTTTAGTAATGAAAGTTCTGAATCTGGTTACCAATTATCTATGTCCCAGAGGCCACTGGACTCAATTTTTATAATGTAAACCACGCATGTTAAGCCCGAACTAAAGCGAAAAGAGAGAGGGTAGACAAGCGATAATGATTCTTATAAACGTAGAAAATGAGAAATTGTGAAATTATGGCAAGTAGTAAATTCTCCCAATCTTAACAATATATATTTTAATATCAAACACAGCCATGTGAAATTTACATTTGTCCTAAAGTTTTTATTGCTTGTTCGTTTTGAGAAGTAAAAGTTTTTTTTTATTTTTTTTTATTGATCAGCAGTTTTATATAATACACAATTTTAAGTTCTTCATTCACAACACCAAGTTTGGGGCACCAATCGAGCCAAACACTTATACTTATAGATATATATGAGCCAAACACTTATACTTATAGATATACATGAGCCAAACACTTATACTTATAGATGTACATGAGCCAAACACTTATACTGATAGATGTACATGAGTCAAACACTTATACTTATAGATATACATGAGCCAAAAACTTATACTTATAGATATACATGAGCCAAACACTTATACTTATAGATATACATGAGCCAAACACTTATACTTATAGATATACATGAGCCAAACACTTATACTTATAGATGTACATGAGCCAAACACTTATACTGATAGATGTACATGAGTCAAACACTTATACTTATAGATATACATGAGCCAAACACTTATACTTATAGATGTACATGAGCCAAACACTTATACTTAAAGATGTACATGAGCCAAACACTTATACTTATAGGTGTACATGAGCCAAACACTTATACTGATAGATGTACATGAGTCAAACACTTATACTTATAGATATACATGATTTTTTCATCTCCCCTCGTCTAAAACTGTAATCCCGCACCTGATTTTGAAGTTCTGTTTTCAATTCCTTTAACAGTATTTTAATATATGTTTTAAAGATGTATCATATGTCCTTTGTGTCTTCCAATCATTACAAATATTGCACTAGCAATTGTCATTTATGTGTGTTACAATGCCATAATTGTGTAACATATAATTATGTTAGAACAAATACAGAACGGAACAGTATGTTAGAAGCAAAGACACAAGAGTAGGTTAGCAGTATGTTAGAATAAAACAGAGCAGCGTGTTAGAACAAAGACAGAAAAGTATATTAGAACAAAGAGAGAACATTACGCTAGAACCAAGACAGAGCATTATGCTAGAACAAAAACAGATAAGTATGTGAGAACAAAGACATACATAGTTTATCAGAAAAATTCATTTACTAAATGTAGCTAAATTATTCACCTTTCAGTAGATTTTTTCAGTATTAATTTGATCTGGAAAGACACTCCGTATAATGTGTTTTGAATTGAACATTCCCGAAATTTTCAGAGCACGTTAGAACGAATTTTCTCTTGAGGCTGTATGGAAGATTTCAATATTTCTTTGAGCACCTAATAACATCAATTGACACTAATTATTCTAACTCATCAAAGCTGTTGAACATAATAATGTGATCGATAAGTGAGCACCGGACTGTCTGGTTATCAAATCTGAGTTGGGGTTTATTCCTGGCACAGGAAATTGAAGATTTGGGTTCACCGTTTGTCTTAAAACATATAAAGACCTTTAGACTCAATGCATTTACAAATGAGTGGTATTTTACCTTAGATCTGATTAAAGAAAAACATTGTCTGGAAATCGAACAATAAACAAAAACAGATTATACTCTTCAGGCAACACATTGTTATGGACTTTTTTTTTGTTATTTATATTAACAATGAGGAGTTGAAATCTACAAGGCAACTCATCAACATGTATAACATCTATTTTAACAAAAATCGATATGTTGCGATCGAAGATGTTTGTCATTTTTTTGTTGTTGTAAACTTTTACACATTTTATTAATTGCAAGAAAATGTAATTTACGTTTAAAAAATATCAACTGTGGATTTAAATAAAATCTTCATCTATGTGAAATTTGTTTGAACAAAATAATAATAATAATAATAATAATAATAATAATAATAATAATAATAATAATAATAATAATAATAATAATAATAATAATAATAATAATAATAATAATAATAATAATAATAATAATAATAATAATAATAATAATAATAATAATAATAATAATAATAATAATAATAATAATAATAATAATAATAATAATAATAATAATAATAATAATAATAATAATAATAATAATAATAATAATAATAATAATAATAATAATAATAATAATAATAATAATAATAATAATAATAATAATAATAATAATAATAATAATAATAAAAATTAAAAAAAAATAATTCCAACAGTCAGATGTTTAAACGATAATCTGAGCCAGAATACACACCCAAATTTCACATTGGAATCACTATCTATATATATAATTCTCTTCATGGGACCATGCCGGGCAAGTAAGCAGCAAAAATATGTGCAACCGAGCATGACGAATGACCCTCACTCGGGTCAACTAAACACTGTTGGCAAGCGTGGTGGGATGAAATGAAAAAAGGGGGTGAGAGTGGGTGGAAACAATGCACTTGTGTTCACTTGCATTGGTCCGTCACAGTAAATGTGAGATTCGTAGTGTACTGGTTATCATGTCAGCCTCATACGTCGATGGTCCTGGGTTCAAGCCCCAGCGAAAACATTGTTTTTTAAAATTTTAAAAATGTTTGTATGTGCCCGTTCTTTTACCCCTTTATTGCCAACACTAGCAGAACCCGCGGCGTAGCATACGCGCTAATGATTTAGTTACGGGTGAAGACTTCCTGAAAGACACAGTTGTCAAAATGGGATGGGTTTGGGCAAACGAGAGTGAGTGAATGAAAAGAAGGAACTCTGGAGAGACCCGCGGCGTAGCATATGCCACAGACTTGCCCATAATAGACAGTTCAAAGAACGGATGGGGGGTGAGAGTACAGACACAAAAAGCAGCACAAACTAAGTAAAAAATAGCGGGTAAACATGGAGACAAGCACACTGAGGTTGTTGTTACCCGCCTCCCATTTAATAATACCATCCCTTAAACATAAACTGTGATTGGCCGACCCTAGCGAGGGTTAGTCATATTTAGGGTTGTTAATTGCGTGTTGTTGTTTTTTTGTTGTTTTTTAAAACCGATTATCGATTATGTTACTCTGATTTTAAACCGATTATCGTTTTATAGCTGACTTCATAGAAGTTAGGGGTGTACCGAATTTCTCCCCGCAAACATCTCGAAACCAACAATGAGTTGGCAGTCCCCCCCCCCAACCGACGTTCACTCGCGTTGTTTTGTTTACTTCGTGCTGTAGTTTGTGTCCAATTAATTCTCCAAAATCTTTGCACTCTCCATGAGCAAATCTGCGGCGTATGCTACGCCGCGGGGCGTCTAGTTTTTATAAATGGTACTTTGTTATGCACGTGAGACTAATAATGGACGGAAATATTTTTAACAATATTTTTAAACTTGACCCGATAAGACATGCTAGGTCAAAGGTTGGGTGTACTTGCAGTAATCAAGAAAATGTAAAATTTAAGAAATAATAAGAAAAAAATTGCAAAATAATAAATTTTCAATAGATCGTTGAAGAAATTAAACGAATATAAGGTTTATACCCAAAGACGTAGGGGGGAGGGTTATGAGTTAAGATGGGTATTTTTTTCGATGAAAGCAACTAATCACCGAACAATGAAGCTTCAGACAAGGATTAAAGAAAGCAAAGACAATCTTTATTTACTCTCAAAGCAAAGACAATCTTTATTTACTCTCACAGCAAAGACAATTTTTATTTACTCTCACAGCAAAGACAATCTTTATTTACTCTAACATCAAAGACAATCTTTATGTACTCTCACAGCGAAGACAATCTTTATTTACTCTCACAGCAAAGACAATCTTTATTTACTCTCACAGCAAAGACAATCTTTATTTACTCTCACAGCAAAGACAATCTTTATTTACTCTCACAGCAAAGACAATTTTTATTTACTCTCACATCAAAGACAATCTTTATTTACTCTCACAGCAAAGACAATCTTTATGTACTCTCACAGCGAAGACAATCTTTATTTACTCTCACAGCCGTGGGACAATTAATCTTGATGGATGTGCTCAACGAACATGCAAGACATATCTAAACCTGATTTTGACATCTTCAGTAGATTGATTTTGACACCAAATAATGTGAATAACAAAACATTTTAATCTTATAAATGACATATTATACTTTTATAACCGGTGTCTACTTTATAAAAAATAATTGCACAAATGCATATTTGTATAAATAACTGTGTATATAAAGACACAAATGACGTAGATGTACCGTTCAGAGGTCAACCAATGGAGATCAAAGACAAACGGATTTTGACATTTTTGTTCAAGATATCGGGAGCTAGATGAATTTAGACTGAAATCTGTGAGTTTCGACGAAGTTGAGATGGATTATTGTTATTTAAGTTCCGAGATTATCTTAAATACAAGGAGTAAGTTAAACTTCGATTCACTCATGTTTTGAAAGAAACGATAAATAATGACTCTAATCTTAGATATCATGTTTCTGTTCACGGGATTAAACATTGACTGTAAATTTTGGTTTTGATTTTCGCTGGCACAAAAAACAATTTTCAGAAGAAGTTCATATTACAAAGATTTCAGACACTCAGCAAGCAGTAATTTTTTTGTCGTAGTGGAATAACACAGCCGACAGAAAATTATACCCCGACAACAACAGAATCTTGCTCCCAGGCCTTCCCCTCCGCTCTTTTCCGCTTTCCGTGAACTACATCCGGTGTCAGAACTTTAAAAACATTTTTCTTCATTTTTGGAGCCTCGTCAGCGTCACTTCTTTTCTTCCATTTAAACGTCTCCACATATTACAAGTTAGCAGACGTGGCTCCACATATCACAAGTTAGCAGACGTGGCTCCACACATCACAATTTAGCAGACGTGGCTCCACACATGACAAGTTAGCAGGCGTGGCTCCACACGTCACAAGTTAGCAGAAGTAATCCACACGTCACAAGTTAGCAGACGTGGCTCCACACATCACAATTTAGCAGACGTAATCCACCCGTCACAAGTTAGCAGTCGTGGCTCCACACATCACAATTTAGCAGACGTTGCTCCATACGTCACAAGTTAATAAAGTAATGGGGGTGGGACTGCAATCAGGCTTTTAAATAGGTAAATGTAAAATATAAAAACAGGGTATTAGCAGGCCTGACAGGCCTACTAATACCTTGTTTTTATATTTTACATTTACGTCACAAGCTAGCAGACGTGGCTCCACGTGTCGTTTGGAGGAAGAGAAAATCCCTAGGCAGAGGGATTCCTGAAAGTTTGAAAATCTTGTTACTGTAACTCAAGACACACTATGTCTCACCCACACTCTGTCAGTTGGTCAGTGCTCACCCACACTCTGTCAGTTGGTCAGTGCTCACCCACACTCTGTCAGTTGGTCAATGCTCACCCACACTCTGTCAGTTGGTCAGTGCTCACCCACACTCTGTCAGTTGGTCAGTGCTCACCCACACTCTGTCAGTTGGTCAGTGTCGTGTCCTTTTCTCTGTCCGTCCATTGATTACTGAGTCCCATGAGACACAATGCTGACCATGAAATGAGTGGCATAGACCACCAGGGGGAGTGAAAGTTTTCACTCAGGGAAACTGTCTTCTGAGTAAATGAAACTAACTGTTTAGTGAATGAGTGAAACTGGCTACTGAGTGAATGAAACTGGCTACTGTGTGAATGAAACTGGCTACTGTGTGAATGAAGCTGGCTACTGAGTGAATGAAACTGTCTACTGAGTGAATGAAACTGGCTACTGTGTGAATGAAACTGGCTACTTTGTGAATGAAACTGGCTACTGTGTGAATGAAACTGGCTACTGTGTGAATGAAACTGGTTACTGTGTGAATGAAACTGGCTACTGTTTGAATGAAACTGGCTACTGTGTGAATGAAACTGGCCACTGTGTGAATGAAACTGGCTACTGAGTGAATGAAACTGGCTACTGTGTGAATGAAACTGGCTACTGTGTGAATGAAACTGGCTACTGAGTGAATGAAACTGGCTACTGAGTGAATGAAACTGGCTACTGTGTGAATGAAACTGGCTACTGTGTGAATGAAACTGGCTACTGTGTGAATGAAACTGGCTACTGTGTGAATGAAACTGGCTACTGAGTGAATGAAACTGGCTACTGTGTGAATGAAACTGGCTGTTGTGTGAATGAAACTGGCTACTGAGTGAATGAAACTGGCTACTGAGTGAGTGGAAATGGCCGTCATTTAATTTAGATGACCAAGGGTGTAGATTTGCCTAACTGTAATTAGAGTTGGCCAAAGTATGAGTAGAGTTGGCCAAAGTGTGAGAATAGTTGGCCAAAGTGTGAGAAGAGTTGGCCAAAGTGTGTGTAGAGTTGGCTTAAGTGAGAGTAGAGTTGGCCAAAGTGTGATTAGAGTTGGTCAAAGGGTGAGTAGAGTTGGCCAAAGTGTGAGTAAAGTTGGTCAAAGTGTGAGTAGAGTTGGCCAAAATGAGAGTAGAGTTGGCCTTAGTGTGAGTAGAGTTGGGCAAAGTTTGAATAGAGTTAGTCAAAGTGTGAGTAGAGTTGATAAACGTGTGTGTAGAGTTGGCCAAAGTGAGGGTAGATTTGGCCAAAGTGTGAGTAGCGTTGGCCAAAGTGTGAGTAGAGTTAACCAAAGTGTGAGTAGTGTTGGTCAAGGTGTGAGTAGAGTTGGCCAAAATGTGAGTAGCGTTGGCCAAAGTGTGAGTAGAGTTGACCAAAGTGTGAGTAGTGTTGGTCAAGGTGTGAGTAGAGTTGGCCAAAGTGTGAGTAGAGTTGACCAAAGTGTGAGTAGAGTTGGCCGAAGTGTGTCCTGACATCCCAAATGATCTTCATTATTATGTTGTAAGTTGATGAGAGGTTATGAATAAACTCTTGAGTAGTCTAATGATATCGTGTCTAAATTAGGTCATGTAACAGTCACATGGCCCAAATTTGATTACGCATTTGATGTGTGCTTGATAAAGCGCACGACTTTAAATCAGTGAATGATAGCGCGTGGCGGTGCGCACATAAGAGCAGGGTGGATTGCCTACCAAAGAATTGTATTTGATGACTGTAGAAACGTTTAATTTATTTATCATATTGTATAACTTGCTAGGACTTATGGAATGAGGTTTAAACAAGATATCTGCATTCCTTGTCTTATTGATTACACTGTATTATTTACTCACAAAAGTTCTCTAGCAGAATTTCGGTTCTAAATTTAGAAATACTTTAAATGTAATTGAGATAGCAAAATTTCCAATGTTAGAAGAAACATCTTATGTTACAGGAATAGATAACATTACAGGCGACATCAAATGTGTACAGGTGTCATCTTATTTTACAAGCTCCATCTTAAATTAAGACACTACTGCTATTGTCAAAATCACCTTTAAATTTTAAATACATACAATATTAAATAAACCATCTATTATTGCCGGCACAACCTAATGTTACAGAAACCATTTAATGTAACAAACACCATCTAATGTAATAGAACATATCTACCGTTATAGACACCATACAATGTTATAGAACCATCGTATGTAAAAGGCATTAACTAACGTTACTTGCACCAAATAATGTTACAGGTATCGACTAATGTTACAGGTATCGACTAATGTTACAGGTATCGACCAATGTTACAGGCCAGTTCTCCTAGTGATGCTCGCCTGTTCCAAAAACTGCACAATCCTTCTTTTGTTTACACTCCCGCCATTTCGTTCTCTTTTTGAATTAGCAGGGCGGCCATGTTGTGCATGTCAATGAATTTTAACCAATGGGATTGTTTATCCGGCTCAACTGCATCAAGTCTTGCCATGTAGCAATAAGGCGTTTCCAAACAAATCAACTTCTTTACCTTTCAACCCATAGAGCTGCGCCGCGTGACGTCAATCGCGTTCATTACTGCTTCATTAAAATCAAGTTTACATCTAATGAGTTTCAGCCAACCAGATCAAGAGATTGAATAAACCTCATCTCTCTGTTTATGCTGTTGAATATAATGTTCATCTATTTCCTCATACACTAGTCAAAACTATTTCAAGAACGAAACAATGTGGTACGAAATGAGAGATTTTTGAGCCATAGTTCCAATAAGGGAATATCATAGCTGTATACAATGAAGTATATGAGATCATAACTGCCGTGCCGTGCTGATGTGTTGTCAAACCCTCGCTTCTCCCTCGGTACAGATGAAAGTATACTTTGTGGGGAGATTCGTCAAATAAATCACATCTCTGCAGGCAAATGGTGATGAGAATCAAAGAACGGTAACTAATGAAAATGTGTCTAGCACTTCTGTTTTTTTTGTGTGAGCGTCTCTTTAGAGACTAATCAGGTCTTGTAACCAATCAGGTTCTTATTAAGGTATCGCAATTAACAGTTTTCTTGGTGTATGGTAGGGACCAACCGGGGGAGACATTTTCTACCGGGTACCAAATCCGAATAGTTAGATGTAGTATTTGCCGGATCCGGGTAAGAATCCGAGTACTATGGTTGTTAAACGAAAATCGGAAATCCGAAAAAATTTCGGTTTTGAAAACGATTAGCGGTTGCTTTATTTCGCAAAACCATAACCACGTTGTATTCAGCTTTCACGTTTTCTACCAATAAAATTTAACTACAGGCATTCAATTTAGTTTATTAAATTATTATATGGCATTTATTTATTGTTTTCTTCACCACCGTCTACAGCAGTGCTTCTCAAACTTTTTAGTATGGCTGACCGGCAGGAATTTTTTCCATTGCACCAGGGACCGGTGCACTATTTTCCCTGCACTGACAATTTTTTCGGTCCTTTTTTGGAGATCATCTACGGACCGGCAGCGGATGGCCCACGGACCGGTGACAGTCTTCGGACCACCACTTTGAGAAGCACTGGTCTACAGTATACACTCTTCATGCAATGATATTATGGTCAGAAGAATGGATTATTAATGTATTTAGAATTATATCAATAAATTCATTACATATTATTTTTAAATTTGGTTTCTCTTGTTAATATGTTACTTACTTACTTTGTAAATGTTAGTCGCTACTAATTTTAGTTGATATATTTACTTTAATGTGAATTTATTTTATTATTTTATTCGATAGTTTCATTTTTTTAGTAAATATCACGGCATGGCGATAATCGCTAGAAGTAAACACGAAATTGTCTTTAAAAAAGTTCATTAAATTTATATCTTTATAACTTTAAATTATTAATTTATATAATTATCTTACATTTGTTATATTTTTAAACAATTTGTAAGTATACTAATCTTGATATTTATTGAATTCCAAACTTGTATTTTTTAAGGTATTTTTTTTAGATATTTGGTTTGTTTGCGTGGGCACTATTTGTCGAGGCGAATAGTTCCAAAAACCCGATATCCGGCCGGTGCGAATGTCCGGAGTGGTTTCCGGTTGGTCCCTAGTGTATTGGTATTGTTCTCTTGGTGTATGGGAACTGTTTTCTTGGTGTATGGGAACTGTTTTCTTGGTGTATGAGAACTGTTTTCTTGGTGTATGGGAACTGTTTTCTTGGTGTATGGGAACTGTTTTCTTGGTGTATGGGAACTGTTTTCTTGGTGTATGGGAACTGTTTTCTTGGGTGTATGGGAACTGTTTTCCTAGTATTGGGGAACTGTGTTCAGGCACAATTGCTTTAATAGGGAAGGCACTACTTTTGCGGGTCAATGTAGAGTGCCCATCCCTACATTTGTTTCAGTCCTTGACTGCGATACAAATGCCAATCATGAAAGACCGGGGAATGTACATGGTCAGATGAAAGCGAGATTGCAGATATAACATCGTCGCTGACAAAGGTACAGTAAAAAAAAGTCAAACTGATCTTAAATATTTAAGTTTCAAAGTTGAAATACTATTAATGAGATCGCATAATTTACAATATTTCCAAGTGGAAATCAAAGTAACTCTTAACTCTTTCCAAGCAATGCCACTTCAAAGTAATCATACACTTTAGTTCTAAGAAATTATACATTCTAGTCCAAAGGAATAATATATCTTCGGAGCAAAGAATCATACACCCTAATTCAAATGAATCATGCACACTATTTATAATGAATCAAACACTGTTGTGCCAGAGAATCATTTACTGTACTTTCAAGGACTCGTGCACCTAGTTCTCTAGCGTCATGTGCAGTAATTCCAAAGCCCTTTTCCACACCAACTCTCGATTTAAAGAAGAGAATTGTTCCAAAAGGAGCCGTTCACACTACAACTCGTAGGTCATTCACTTTAGTACGTAAAATCTATTTTTAGATAGCTGCTGTATATATATGTATATGGCATCTGTCCGTCTACGAAAGACGATAGATTTATCTTTATTATCTTTTATAGCTGCTATGAGCTATACATTATGGTTTAACCTGAACAATACACAACTATTTTGAAAGAGACAAGCACACGAATCCAGAGGACCCTACTCAGGTCTTCATTTAAGTTAAGGTCAGTAACTTAAGGACGATTTGTGAGATCCCTTGCATGATGATATTGTTAGTAAGTGGGACGTGACTAAATTTGTGGGATCCCTTGCATGATCGTATTGTCAAGTAAGTGTGACGTCACTAAGTTTTGTGTGGCCCTTTGCATGATGGTATTGTCAGTGAAGTGTGACGTCACTAAGTTTTGTGTGGCCCCTTGCATGACGGTATTGTCAGTAAGTGTGACTTCACTAGATTTGTGGGATCCCTTGCATGACAGTATTGTCAGTAAGTGTGACATCACTAGATTTGTGGGTATCCCTTGCATGACGGTATTGTCAGTAAGTGTGACGTCACTAGCGGCTGTTTTATTGCCAGGGTGAGCACAGACCAGGCGAATGTCACATCGAGTTACTTCCCTTGATTGCCCAACAGCACGCAATGTGTTCGCGCTCGTCAGTAGGAGGGGGCGGACAGCAAGGGACGCTACCCATTGGGCGTGCCTCGGGATTTACTGCTAACATAGGCAACAGATCCAGAGGCGTGTCCATATGGTGACTTAGTTAAAGTCCGAATTTGTTGTCCATGAACGATGTATTGCTTTGAAAAATAGCAAGTAGGCCGGATAGTGAAATAAAACGGTACCAATTTTAAAATAAATGAATTACTATTATTCGATTTACAAATAAAATATTGTCAGACACGTAAAAGTATGATGATTGTTTCAAAGATAGACTACAATACGTTTCACATGCTCGAAATAAATGTATGATTCTGTAACAAATTAACAAAATAGTGAAGTCTAACAACCAGGTAATAATAACAGGTAAAAACTCCCAAACAAAACAGTTCATCCTTAAAAGATACATATCAATGAAAATGAATTCATTTTGTCAGGTACGTATTTACTTCAGCTACGTCATTCCCCCCTCCCCCCTCCCCTTGAACTATTGATTATTTTTTTGTATTTAACACTTTATAAAAATAGAATCTTAAATCGTTGCTCAATTTTTAAACACACGTTTCTCTTGCAGTAGAAATATATTTTTTAACCCAAACCCCCCTCTTAACACATTAAACAACCGAAAGGCCTTAAATACAGATCTTGATGTTTACATCATGTTAATCTCTAGAAAACCATCGACAGCCTTAAATGTAAGCTCCTTTAACTCAGATGAATCCCAAGGCTTCATGTGACTAACACAGGTCGTTTGAAAGTCTATCGTTGAACTGTCCACATTCTGCACATTTATTATGGGCACATATCATAAATACGACATATGCACAGAGTATTAACACAAATTATGTATGCGTACAGACAATAGGACGAGATCGTGACAGTGTAAATATTAACGACACAGAGAATAAATGTGTGACTATAGGGCCGCAGATATTAATGTTTAAAAAATGTATAGCACATATTGCGTCTAAAATGCCATTAAGTTTGTAACACGGTTTTTTTTTAGCAGAGCGCCTATGTCGTATTCTGTCACTGAGACACAGTTACTTCCCTTTTCACCTTCGGATCTGGACGGAAAGGAAGCTACACCAAGTAATGCGCGGTGCCCATGGTAACGGCGGGTGGAGCTAATGGAGAAAATGGACATCACCCCATCTTACCTGAACGTTTTTAAAGTAAAAGTACATTAAATATTTTATACGATACTTTAGAAGACTTTCATATGAAGATGTTGAAAGATGTCAGTCAATGATTTAAAACATTTTATACAATGCCTTAGAAATCTTCATACAATTATTTAGAACTATGTCATACACTGACGTACGCTATTCTCAGATGATTTAAAAAAATTTCTAACGACTAGAGAGAACTTTAGAAATAGAACTAGCATATTCAATGGCAACTCGTAACTAAACACAGGAAAAGATGACTGTGTTAATGAGTTAAATTATATTGCACTTGTATAGATAGTTGCATTTATATCAATATAATGACGGTCTACAAACGAGCAGATTTTCATAATCTTTTATTAAGTGAATTAGAAATTTTTATCTGTGAGCAAGAACAATGATGGAAAATAACTTTCAAGACAAAAAAGAACGTCTGTAATGTATTTTTAAAAAAACCAAAACACAAAAAACAACAAAAAACAACAAAATATTTACCTATAACAACTCATCAGACTGTACCAAAACATACCATTTATATTATAACATAAATTATATATTGTGGCAAGTATTTTATTGATTTTACTGTATTTACCTAGCCTTATACGACCAACGGGGACAAAGAGAAAACGTAATTTTTTGTAATGTAGACCCTTTGACATTATGTGAAATTATGCCTGATACAACACATTTTGTTGATCGTTAGACCGAGAGAAAGAAAGACAGAGAGGGAGACAGAGAGAGAGAAGGAGAGAAAGAACGAGAGAGAGAAGGAGAAAGAACGAGAGAGACAAGGAGAAAAAGGGAGAGAGAGAGAGAGAGAGAGAGAGAAAGAACGAGAGAGAGAAATATATATATATATAGAGAGAGAAATAGGAAACAGAGGAGAGTGTTTGAAACGACAAAGAGCTGCAAATAAACCCATAAATGTCAGCCATCAAAAGATTTCATAGATGACATTCGCAGAGGAAATGTCGACTCGCCAGCGCCTCGACACTGCCATCTCCTTCACATCAACGAGTCATTGTTGTGTGGAGAAGTTCATAGTGACGTCGGCGCATACAAGGCGTCCAGTGACGTCATTCGTGGTTAATGTCATGAGTCGCTCTGCGTCTAGGTCATTGTTCGGCATGACATTTGTTGTACCGGTGTATTTATTGATGGATGCTCAGGCGTGACATTTGTGGTAGAGAACAACTAAGTATTGTATCTCACACATGACATCTATGGAAGCGAACTAGTTAGTGTTGTATAACACGGATATTTTTTGTTATCGTGTATGTATTTTAAAATTCAAAATCTGAATTGAAGGATATTAAATCACTCACAAATATATGGGTTATCACAATCATCATTATTATGCTATTCCTAATACAGTAGCCATTAATCTTTCTCCGTAAAATTGTATGTGAAATATTATATTAAACTTCTAAGAAATAAAGGGACAGATGTTGTGAAAGTTGATATTGTATGTTTATATGACATCATATTATAAAAAACATGTTTACTGTTGTAATGGTAAAAATTTAACAGATTTGAAAATGTGTTTTGATCAAATGATTTCAAGATTAAGTTCAACCGTTGAATCTCTTTTTGGAATCTCTTTGTTTGAATCTCTTTGTTTGAATCTCTTTGTTTGAATCTCTTTGTTTGAATCTCTTTGTTTGAATCTCTTTGTTTAAATCTCTTTCTTTGAATCTCTTTGTTGGAATCTCTTTGTTTGAATCTCTTTGTTTGAATTTCTTTGTTTGAGTCACTTTGTTTAAATCTCTTTGTTTGAATCTCTTTGTTGGAATCACTTTGTTTAAATCTCTTTGTTTGAATCTCTTTGTTGGAATCTCTTTGTTTGAATCTCTTTGTTTGAATCTCTTTGTTGGAATCTCTTTGTTGGAATCTCTTTGTTTGAATCTCTTTGTTGGAATCTCTTTGTGGGAATCTCTTTGTTGGAATCTATGGCGGATTAAGCTGAACGGGCTAAAGCCAGGGGCCCCCGATGATTTAGGGCCCCCAAACTTAGCATATTTTATAATAAATGTTGACAAATGTATACATGAATTTGCTGAAAATATGATAAATTAATAAAATCTTATATATTAAAATGATAACTTTTCCCACACGATAGTCTAAGCAGTCAAAAAACCTGATTTGATAGGCTCAATAACAGAAATTATTAAAGAATATTTTATATATGTTTTAAATTGACAACCCAAAATGAGCTCTCGTGGTCTAATGTGAAGTACTAAGGCTTATGGTGCAAGCGGTGGCGGGTTCGATCCCCGGGTGGGGTGTTAATTTTTTTTTCATGTGTTTTTTGATTTTATAAATGAATAATTGTCTTTTACACTCAATTTTAGGATACCGGCAAAAAGTTATTTCTTCGAATTCGGTTTATTCATGAATAATTATTTTGGATGAATATTTACAAGTTACAGTCTTATATTAGCTGCAATCATTTTATCTAAAGGTACACTGGCTGGATAGGGCCCTGGTTTGAATTGAAGCCAGGGGCCCCATGCAGTCTTAATCCGCCCCTGGTTGGAATCTCTTTGTTTAAATCTCTTTGTTGGAATTACTTTGTTGGAATCTCTTTTTTTTTGGAATCTCTTTGATGGAATCTCTTTGTTGAAATCCCTTGCCTCTATGTAATTTGAACAACAGAATTTACCCAATGGCAAATAACTACATTTCCTTCATTCAAGAATCAAAATAAAATCAATGCCATTTATTGTAGATGACGAAACAAACCATTTACAAAATTAAAGTATAAGAAATAGATAGAATTGTAAAGATGTGTTCTAAAGTGCATGCAATGCCATAAGCAGTTATGGTAATCTAAAAATAGAAACATCGTTCCATTTGATCTCCAGAAATAAACTAATTGTCGCTATGTTTCCTAGCCATTTGAGCCATGAACTTTGTTTTTTGCCCCATCAGCCGTAATGTCATAGTGCGCATGCGTGTTGCCCTCGCAACCACGAGGAAAAAAATAAGGGAACGAATATAGAAGCCTTTAAAAACCCTGAGAAACTGTTTGTCCATTAGAGCGTGTTGACTAGAGTTGGATCACCAGGCAGAGCGCTAAGAGTGTACAGAGTTTTTGTTGTTATTTTCTCCCCCCATAAGAGGATCGGTATTTTCATCTATCCTCAATCCCATTATCGATCAAAGCTGTCAGCATTTATCCAGTGTTAGTATCTTAGTCCAGCGACTTGTTCGGTTTTTACAAGGTACTATTGACGGCTAGTAACATTGAGCCGATGGGATATGCGTGTGTGTGTGTAGGAGGGGTGCTGTAAACAAAGTCCATTAACTAAGTAACATAGATTGGGGGCAATAACATTGGTTGCAAAGTACAGAGTGTAGGGCCTGGAAGGAAGCTACGGTGGCCAGTAACTAAGTGTATGGCCTGATAGTTACGGTGGCTAGTAACTAGGTGTATGGCCTGATAGTTACGGTGGCTAGTAACTAGGTGTATGGTCTGATAGTTACGGTGGCTAATAACTAGGTGTATGGCCTTAGAGTTACGGTGGCTAGTAACTAGGTGTATGGCCTGATAGTTACGGTGGCTAATAACTAGGTGTATGGCCTTAGAGTTACGGTGGCTAGTAACTATGTGTTTGGCCTGATAGTTACGTTGGCTAGTAACTAGTTGCAGGGCCTGGAAAGGAAGTTACAGTGGCTAGTAACTAGTAAATAGTTGCAGGGCCTGGAAAGGAAGTTACAGTGGCTAGTAACCAGGTGCAGGGCCTACAAGTTACGATTTCGAATAACTAAGTGCAGAGCCTACAAGTTACGTTACGATGAACAGACTGAACATCAGACACATTGATACAACCAGTACCGAATGTTGATAAACTTCGACTGTAGATTTGACACCAACTCAAAATCCCATGAGTTATTGAAATGACGACTTCAGTCAAACTGCACGTTAACATTATGGTTTGGAGCTTGTAGAGTCAAATATCACGAGTTTTTAAGTTTACATTTAATTTACGAAGAACTCTACATGAATTGTTCTCGTATTGCCGCTGAAAGATAATTTTAATTTACAACCTTGTTTTATGACATTCAACTCACTTATGTACACATTACCAAATATATAAAGTTACCTATGTCAGTAATTGGAGAGATCTACTGTAATCAAATCAAAATCATTACGAAAGTTGTTAATCGAAGTTATACGAGAACCGAATTAATCATAAACGTCTAAAATATACTCAGAAATATTTCAAATTGTCATTAAGTAAATTTGACGGCAATTAGAACCGAAATTACTTGAGTTGAGGGGGGGGGGCGATAAACCCACACCGTTGCCCAAGTGAATTCAATGTTGATTTGAAACCTGCATTTTCTCAAATACCGGGATGTGGGGAAGAAAAAAAAATATTCCGAAACCTGAGCTCTGATATTGAGTTGCCTCCTCACGTCCCGGAATTTATAACAGGAACAAAAACATCAATCTGCCATCTTGAAAAACCAGGAGCAGATTAAACCATTTTCAGATATTACCGTGACGTCATAACAGTGGTTAACACGGGCTGGTGGGTTGGCCTGTTGGCCGGTGCCCATAATTCGTGGGAGTGAATTTAAGTGAGACAACGGAGTGTTTAGAGAAATCTCAGTCGGAATATGAAAACGAGAACATTCCATTAGACACAGCAGACCGATTCATGACAATGAGCTAAAATGCAAAATTTCTGAATAATTCATGAAGTATTAGCTTGCATACATATAAAGCACGAAGAGATCATTTGAAGTTATTTCCTTTTGTCGGTGATGGATTAAATGAACAAAACAGTAAAACGTTTGCGTAACGACAAATCGATCTCTTATACCTGAGCCCTGAGAAATAACAATTATAAATGAGACAGTTAGAATGTCTCTGTAGAAAGCAAAATCTGACTTTGAAGGTGTGTGAAAGAATATGTCGTTTCAACTCGAAGTCGGAATATATTAAAAATCGCATTGCTGCGATTATTTCTACTGGAAAGCTAATGTAAAAATATACCATTTAAAAAAAAATCATTTGAAAGATGTATGATTTAGATTTAGTTTTCAAGATGTATGTTTTTGATTTTGATTTAAAGTTTTATGTTTTCGAAAGGATATTTAAGATTTATGTTTTCGATTCGGATTTAAAGATTTATGTTTTTGGTAGGCTTTTAAAGATATTTTTCTAAATTTCGGTTTAAAGATAAATGTATTGTTTTTTTTGAGATGTATGTATATTTTAATTTGGTTTTATTTTATGTTTTTTTTATGTGTCATTAAAGATGTATGATTTAGATAATTTTTTGTTCTTCTTTTTTTTGTGCCAGTTTCACCCTATCCTTGGCGTTTAAATATAAAAGGATTAAAATACTGACCTTGACGTGAAAATCGTAATCAAATATTCGTCCAAATAAGAGTCCACGAAGAATGACCACAAGTAACGTCCACTGAGCTAGAGTCCAAAGGACAGTCGTGTTCCGTGAATTCACCACTTATTTCAGTCGGCCAATTTAAGCATTGCGGGTACCTCGTCCGACATAAGACGTTCTGTATTAGCCTCTAAAACAATTTCATTGGGAAAGGTATTGTGGGCTATCATGAACAGTTCCGGTGTTGAGCTCTGAACTAAGGGCCATAATGCTGGTGGGATATGCAAAGCCCAGCGGACCAGCACTAACAATTGATTTGAGATTTGCTGAGGCCGCGTCTCAGAGTTAGCCACCGATGTTTAAATTAAACCTTTTACAAAATTCTAGAATACATCCCTTCTGTATAACTTGTGGAAAAACTAAATTTATTGAAATGACTACTTTGTATCTCTATCTTTTTTTCTGAAATTGTTCAACACTGTAACTTAAATACTATTCTCATCCCCGACTCCACAATTAAGAAGATACAGTTGTTCCACCTAATGTACATTCATTAAAACACATCACAACATTGAAATATAACACAATATGTCTCAAATCATTAATTAAGTGTTAAAATTAATTTATTAACTGATTATTTCTTAAAACGAATGTTCTAACTCCAATCTATTCCCGTATCTCACATCTACTCCTGTCACCTTACAATTTTCTTACAAAATACTGGATATCTAATCCATTCTTTTCACAAATATCTACAAAATACTACGGATATTTATTCCTATAATCTCACAAATATCGACAAAAAACTACTGACATATATTCTTCACATCTGACAAGTTTCTACAGAAGACCGCGGATATCTTTTTCCTATCCTCTTACAAATATCTACAAAAATTAACACCGTGGATATCTATTCCACGAAACAAACATTGAACGTGAGTAGAAGTTTCCCCAAGTTCCGCCACTGGCGTGTCTCCTACTGACTGTGTGACACCACTGAGACTCCTACGGTCTGGCATTGGGGCCCGCCATTTCTCAGCTTCGCAGAAGATGCGCGCAGAAACTCCTCGGCACGTGATGGCAAGACCTCGTCGCGCAGACAAAACAGATCCATTCTTTTCCTTGGCTTCACTCTGTTTCGTGTTATTTGATGCAGTTTGGGGACAAGTTTATAATATCTATCAAAAATAATTTTTTGAGGGAGAATGAGATAAACATCTCTCAAATTCAGATCGAGTAGAATGGATTTTAAAAGTTAATTTTAGGGCTGTAATCAAGTATAATCTTTAGTAGCAGGAATAATCTATTAAAAATTCCCTTGTTCAATTCATAGATAAATATTGTTGAAATTTAAAAATTAAAAATATTGATCGATTGAGATAGATCAAAATGCACGTGACTCCGCCTTGAAATACTAAAAGAATTAGTTGCATGTTGCAAAAGGAAATTGAAATATAAATATACATTCATGAATAAAATGAACACGCAAATACAAAGACAAAAACAACAACAAAAAAAACACGTAAAATTAGCAAAACATAACGTAATGACTAAGAACAATTAGTTGTTGGACAATTGCTTTCTGCTGCTAAAAAGTAAAGCTTTCGATATCACCATCAGAATTACGCATTCTTCCTATCATTAGTTTCGCGTATCTAATTTGACGCACTTACTGAATGGTACAGCACCGGTGCGAACTAGTGAAAGTTAAACCCAAATGACAAGAAGAGCCGACGGACGTTCAATGAAGGTTGATGGATATTGTGTATGTAACGGAAGCTGTATTGTCTGCGGAGTGTGGAGGATTCATACCAAACATATAAAGAACATTTTATTTTAAAAAAATGAATTAGTAGACAATCGTGGAATTACTTATGATCGAACATTGATTATTTATTACTGCAATTCGTAGACTTTTATTCTATTTCTATAACTTTTGTTGGATGGTTAAACTCTACTAGACAAAACAGCTGTCAGAATAGTTGCAAGTTGCACACAAAAAATTGCTCATCTCTTCCCTTCATATCCGTGTCTTTTTCTGCATGCATTATTTCAGTGGATATACCTCTTTACAATATTCAATTGTAAAAAGAGGTGTAAACTGAAGGGGAATGATAAGATATTACGGTAAATTCTCTGAAATTGTAAGATATTTCAAATTGTCAAAGTGAAATGTCTTTGACATAACTGTTTCACATTTCAAAAAATTTAGATTTCTTATTGTTTTGAAAGTGTTAAAAATTGTAGAATCTTTCTTAAAACTATTAATACAGCTAAAAAGTAAAAAAAAAGAATTCACCATTAAAGACATTTTAATAAATTCAATAAGTTTTCTTAAGAAAATTGATTTCATTGAAAAACAATAGAACAGTAGTTTCTTTCAAATTGTAACATTTTTAGAAAAAAACACTTTTAATTTTTTTTTATGAATCTACAAATGTGTAAAGGGAGAATATACGTATTTTATCTTTACTTCGAGATAATTGGTCTCTCTAAATAATTTAATATCGGAATTAAATAATTTTAGAACAAAAGTTGCAAATGAAATCACTGGCTATACCAATTTTCTTTTAAAACTTATATTATTCTAAAATTAATTAAATCTAAGGGAAGCTTTACACAATTTAAAAATTGATTTAATATTAAAATTGACACGATACACATTTTTCGTTTCTTTTAAGATGACGCAAATTTATGTTTCTTTTTGTTTAGGACGAATTTCCAATTCTGATAGGCCACAAGGCGAGTTGAATATAAGGTTAAACTCAGTTGAAAGGTCACGAAGGTGGTGATAAAAACTTGCACGCTAATGGAGAATGACGTCATCAACGATTTGACAATTCTAAACTGAGTGAACACAAGAGTATCCGTTGCACCGGAAATGTATTGTTTAATGTTCTGCTATAAAATGATTAGTTCTTCATTTAATTTCCTAGTTCTGCTATAAAATGATTATTCCTTCATTTCATTACAAAGTTCTGCCATATAATGATTAGTCCTTCATCTCAATTCCAAGTTCTGCTATAACATGATGATTCCTATAACATGATTACTATAACATAATTACTTTAACATGATTAGTTCTCCGCGATAAACGCGCTTACTAATTTGGGATATCTGTGAAGTCACCTGCATTTTTTAACAGAACGTTTTATCGGTCTACTTTGGTCTTTTTTGTGCGAGAATTATCCGACTGACAACTTACTGTATTTTCGGAGGAGGATGAAGTGCAGCTGAAGATAGCGAAATTCAATTACTAAAATATTCCACGAAACCCGGATGCAAGAGCTTTCATTTTTAATACCATTAGCTCGAGTCTCAGAACATAAAAGTGACAAAAAGTTATGTGCTCAATAAAATTGTGATCTCGTTAAAGCCCCGTATGAATCGCAGTGGTTCTAAAATAATGAAACTTTTTCAAAATGAAGTAGAATTAAAATACGATTTTAGATATTGCTCTTACTGCTAAATAAAAATAAATATTAAAATGAATTTATAAAACAAAAATACAAATAGGAATATGAAGATTTTGTTAGTAACGATTCTTGCAAAACTCATTATTTCCCTTGCTAAAACAAATATACGTATTCATTAGATTCTACCGAAATTCTGGTGCGTAATATTCATTAAATTAATCCTGAATGAATATTCTGGTGAAAACAGTCAATCTTCAACCCTATGCATGTTAAAAATACTATATTTGCTCAAAAACAGTGGAAACAGCGTCGTAGCGTGGGTATGTGCCGCCCGGGCAGAACCGAAATTTGCCCCCCCCCCGAAAAATATATTAATGCTAAAAGGTTGGTCCATAAATGACGTCACGTACCTATATTTGTGACGATGTTTGACGAGAGGGGAAGAGGGTTAAGAATTGTGACGTCACGTGAAAACACGCTACTTTAAATCAAAGTTCCGCTTAAATATTCGATTTCTTCTTATTGTTTATGACTTTTTACATTGATTCACGCGTGTTACGATATTACAGTGCAGTCTTACACAAAATCTATACTAAAATTACAATAAATTGATTTGAAACATGCTCATTTTCAAATAGAAATTACTGCTTTTAGGGGGAAGTGTCTTAGCTTTTTAATGTCAAATTTGAGGGGAAATATCAGTTTTTGTGACGAAGTGTGACGAGGGGATGGGGCGCTAAAAATCGACCAAAATTGCGTGAAGTCATTTATGGACGGCCCCTAAAGTAAATATACCAGGTAGTCTTTATTAGAAAATAAAAATAAAAACACAATACATGTTGTGTTATAAATAAAGAGAAAAGCTTCATTTCTTGAATAAAATTGAAGTTTTATGTTTTTCCTCATTGCACAATCTTTCATGTATCAATGTTTTTAGCCATACCATGCTCAATAGCCAAAATAACTATTGATTAGATAATCTCTGTGTATTCATTATTGATCTTAATTAATTTTTTATTAACTTAATTTTAGAGAATCTATTTTAACGCATTGCATTATTTAAGACATTGTTGGAATTAATGATATTATTTTAGGCAGGGTAACGTCTAGCCTAAATATCTATAAAAAAACGTGAATAAATTAACTTGTCTTGAATTCATTTATTCTTTTTTTTAACCCTTTGGGTTCAAATATTCCTTGTGACACGTGAGATATTTTGTATACTCTAATTTGAAGGAAAAATTTCAAAGTCCAGTATATAAGCTGGTGTACGAAAATCTTGTCTGTTTTCTAAATTCGATATAACTACCAAAAACTCACATGAATTGCTACGGTTATCTCATGTTATTATTATGAAGAATAAAACTTTCCACATAAAATTTTATTAAATGTCAAAGCATCCTTTAGTATTCCATTAGTTTCTCTGTGAGAAGCCTCTGTTAAGCATTTTTGAATACTATACGTTTGTAAATAATTTTGGGCATCTTTGATATAAATAATAAATTAGAAAATAAAAAGATTTCATTGTGACTATCAAAGTTCCTGCGTCTGTTCGTGTGTTGAGCTTTTCGCCTGCATCTATCAATTCTTCTATAGCTTTAAAATAACCTCAAAATAGCTCCATGTTATATTCACTATTTTGTATCCTGAATTCTGTCATTGCTTTTAGAAGCATCTTGATATTTCAAACGAAGTATGGACATGGAAAAGAATGCGTAACAACGTTCTAGTGTACTAAAACAGTTAGAGTTAGAGAGTTCGTTTCAGTAGGAGTATAATGTAAACAAAATTGGTTAAATGAACTTTTTGCGAGATTTGACATTGACATTTATTTTTTTGCGTTTTTCTTTAACTCCTGCATACTTTTCAGCCATGAAGAAATATTAGCACACGTTGGGCCTCTGCAGTCCATTATTTTAAGATCATCAATATGTAATATCTTTTTAGAAATGTCGTAAGAACCTCTTGCAACTTTGTATGTTCTTTATTAATAGTTTTATTCTTTTTATCCAATCAATGATTCTTTCCAAATGCAAAAAAAAATATATAAAAAATTTAAATTTAATGTTGAGCACTTGTTCAAGAGTGGCTACTTTTGTGTTTGTGTGTGTCAAGTTTTAATTCCATTAGATAAGCAATTGCAGTTATCATTTTTGTTTATTCCACAAAATAAAGACATTAACATTAAAATAATTTTGCTTTGAATGAAAAGACCATATAACTAGACCATATAACTAGACCATATAACTAGACCATATAACTAGACCATATAACTAGACCATATAACTAGACCATATAACTAGACCATATAACTAGACCATATAACTAGACCATATAACTAGACCATATAACTAGACCATATAACTAGACCATATAACTAGACCATATAACTAGACCATATAACTAGACCATATAACTAGACCATATAACTAGACCATATAACTAGACCATATAACTAGATCATATAACTAGACCATATAACTAGACCATATAACTAGACCATATAACTAGACCATATAACTAGACCATATAACTAGACCATATAACTAGACCATATAACTAGACCATATAACTAGACCATATAACTAGACCATATAACTAGACCATATAACTAGACCATATAACTAGACCATATAACTAGACCATATAACTAGACCATATAACTAGACCATATAACTAGATCATATAACTAGACCATATAACTAGACCATATAACTAGACCATATAACTAGACCATATAACTAGACCATATAACTAGACCATATAACTAGACCATATAACTAGACCATATAACTAGACCATATAACTAGACCATATAACTAGACCATATAACTAGACCATATAACTAGACCATATAACTAGACCATATAACTAGACCATATAACTACGCCAACAACTTTGTTCCAGTAGTTTACCTACGTTAAAATCTATTAAATGTACCAGCAAATAATTGTCATGTTGGTACACTACTTCTGCTCCAATGTTTTTCAGCTCAGTGGCATTAGTTTTAGAAGTCTTTAGAAGACTGCACTTAAGACATACCTTTTCAACATTTATTTTCAAAATTAATGAAACAACATTTCTTGTAAATGATTAACGTAGCTTATGTATAATGTACTGTAATTTTTGTGTTTGTTATGATATGAAAGTTAATTTAATATTTATAGGTATGTTATTTCTTTCATGTAAAGCGCTGTGAGCCCAGTTCCTTACTGGGATACAGCGCTATATAAATAATCAATTTATTATTATTATTATTAAATCAATAAAAGAATAGGAGTTTGAAATTTTGGCCTTAGAAACGTCTACGTATTTTAATATAGTTTATTCTTTAAAAAAAGAAGCATCTTGTTTTTTTATTTTATTTTGTTAAACTTTATTATAACATTATTTATTTTTAGAAGCTAATTAACAAAGAGGAATTTGCCGCCCCCCCCCCAACAATGTGCCGCTCGGAGAATTCGATTCGCTCATGTTTCAAATTGATAGGGTACAGTAAGATTTGCTTTTGCAACAGGAAAAGCTGTCAAATTTAAGAACCAATAAAGTTTATTTTATTTCGATTAAAAACTCCACTTTCTTATAAAAATTTTATTGTTAGAAATTATATATAAAAACTATAGGAATTTGCCACCCCTGGCAAAGTGCCGCCGGGGCAGTCGCCCCCCCTGCCCTCCCCCCTCGCTACGCCACTGAGTAGAAACTCAGATATTATGTGGAAGTTAGACAGCTAAAATAAATTATTTCAACCTTATCCTTTTTACATTTGATTATTATTACTATTATTATTTTTGTATTATTATTATTATTTTTGTATTATTATTATTATTATTATTATTATTGTTATTATTATTATTATTATTAGTATTATTATTATTATTATTATGACTATCAATATTAAAATATAGTTTTTTGACGCACTAGGTTTTATTCTCAATAAATCCGAAGTTTATGTCAAAGACATAATGAATGTTTTTAAAAGGCTGCAATTATATTATATATGATGTGGCAAGAAAGTTTGGCCTACTTCTAAAACTGGATCCATGTGTAGACTTTTTAAAATTATTTTTGTAAAAGTATTTCTATCAATTAGTTTTAATTGTAACTTTCGACTAATTCTGACAAAACCCTTCCATAGTTACTAAAACAACCAAACAGTAACTGATCGTTCAAAGTTATCCAAAAACATAATTTTTAAACTGATACAACAAAACAAGAAAACGCTCCCAAGTTAAATGGCAGTGACATACAAAGTTCAGAAAACAAAATAACTCGTTAAATGTCAATTCTTCGTATTTTCTCATTGCGAGATTAACTGTACACAAATATCGATCACAACATTTTATTTCGGTAATAAACAGTATCTAGTACGAAAACCAGGAAGATAGAGAGTGAGAAAATCGTAATGCATTTTTATCAGCAAACATCGTACTTAAGACCAATTGGATAACATGCAAACAGTGTATCTGTGAGCCTGACAAGACGTCACAAAACAACGAAAGTCTCGGCAAAGAGCCTTCTGCAACGACCAAATAGAGCAAAAACAAAAACTAATTTTAAAAAATCAAAACTTAGCTGAGGTGAAGTCCAGAGCCACTGTTCATTGTTTAGTGACGTCATGTCATGCTCCTACATACCCTGTTTGCATGTCAGGCTCATACATACCCTGTTTGCATGTTAGGCTCCTACATACCCTGTTTGCATGTTAGGCTCCTACATACCCTGTTTGCATGTTAGGCTCATACATACCCTGTTTGCATGTCAGGCTCATACATACCCTGTTTGCATGTTATATTTCTACTTATGTATAGTATAAGCCTGATTGCAGTCTCACCCACATTTTGTTAAGACCAATTGGCATAGTTACGATGAACAGCTGGATGGCCGGAGTAAATAACGCCAAAAAAGTTGCAGTAAACATATGTACATTTAAATCAAAGGTGCAGATTTTTGGGCACATTCGAATTTGTAAGGTCAACATATCTTAATAAAGTCTTATGAACGCAAGCTCAAATAGCTTACATAGTGGACTACATTATTTATGTAGGAACACAGTAGAGACAAGTCAGAGATGTGAGACAGACAAGACAGAGATGTGAGACAGACAAGACAGAGTTGTGAGACAAACAAGACAGAGATGTGAGACAGACAAGACAGAGATGTGAGACAGACAAATCAGAGATGTGAGACAGACAAGACAGAGATGTGAGACAGACAAGTCAGACATGGGAGACAGACAAGTCATAGATGTGAGACAGACAAGACAGAGATGTGACACAGACAAGTCAGAGATGTGAGACAGGCAAGTAAGAGATTTGAGACAGACAAGACAGAGATGTGAGGCAGACAAGTCAGAGATGTGATACAGACAAGTCAGAGATGTGAGACAGACAAGTCAGAGATGTGAGACAGACAAGACAGAGATGTGAGAAAGACAAGTCAGAGATGTGAGACAGACAAGTCAGAGATGTGAGACAGACAAGTCAGAGATGCGAGACAGACAAATCATAGATGTGAGACAGACAAGTCATAGATGTAAGACAGACAAATCATAGATGTGAGACAGACAAGTCAGTGATGTGAGACAAACAAGTCAGAGATGTGAGACAGACAATTAAGAGATGTTAGACAGACAAGTCATAGATGTGAGACAGACAAGTCAGTGATATGAAATTAAGCTTTTAATATTTCAATCTGATTGGGGTTGTCTGTTTTATTAATTTAATTTTTATAAAATTCCTAATACTAGTAGGAGTCAATCTCAAGTAGTGAATTTAATCTTGTCAGATCTTCTGCACAGAACACTAACATTAATATTCAACTTTTGCTACAGAGATGTGCACTTTTTAAAATTGCACTTTGTTAAAAGGAAGTAAAGTTGAATTTGTGTTCTTGTAGGTAATCTGAATGAACATTTCAAACTGAAACAACATATAATTCAAACTGAAACAAGATATAATTCAAACTGAAACAAGATATAATTCAAACTGAAACAAGATATAATTCAAACTGAAACAAGATATAATTCAAACTGAAACAAGATATAATTCAAACTGAAACAACATATAATTCAAACTGAAACAAGATATAATTCAAACTGAAACAACATATAATTCAAACTGAAACAAGATATAATTCAAACTGAAACAAGATATAATTCAAACTGAAACAAGATATAATTCAAACTGAAACAAGATATAATTCAAACTGAAACAAGATATAATTCAAACTGAAACAAGATATAATTCAAACTGAAACAAGATATAATTCAAACTGAAACAACATATAATTCAAACTGAAACAAGATATAATTCAAACTGAAACAAGATATAATTCAAACTGAAACAACATATAATTCAAACTGAAACAACATATAATTCAAACTGAAACAAGATATAATTCAAACTGAAACAAGATATAATTCAAACTGAAACAACATATAATTCAAACTGAAACAACATATAATTCAAACTGAAACAACATATAATTCAAACTGAAACAACATATAATTCAAACTGAAACAACATATAATTCAAACTGAAACAACATATAATTCAAACTGAAACAACATATAATTCAAACTGAAACAACATATAATTCAAACTGAAACAACATATAATTCAAACTGAAACAACATATAATTCAAACTGAAACAACATATAATTCAAACTGAAACAACATATAATTCAAACTGAAAAAGATATAATTCAAACTAAAACAAGATATAATTCAAACTGAAACAACATATAATTCAAACTGAAACAACATATAATTCAAACTGAAACAACATATAATTCAAACTGAAACAACATATAATTCAAACTGAAACAACATATAATTCAAACTGAAACAACATATAATTCAAACTGAAACAACATATAATTCAAACTGAAACAACATATAATTCAAACTGAAACAACATATAATTCAAACTGAAACAACATATAATTCAAACTGAAACAACATATAATTCAAATACTCCGCTAAATAAAGGTTATCGTAATTAGTAGAACAGAACAAAAAAAATTATTTGTCTACCTCAAATAATTTAAAAGTTATTAATTTGTGAAAATGTGGGAAAAGTGTGAACATTTTAGAAGAATAGTTCCAAAACACTTTAATCAAATTAATATACGTAAGTTATTTAGGTATTGAGTTTGATTTTAAAATGTCTAAGAGCATAACTAATCTTGAAACCAGACTGCATTCAATTTTTTAGCCTGGTATTATATTATGTAGACCAAGAAAATATGTAGTCAAATTTAAATCTTGTTGAACGACGATCAATCTATGAATAGAGATTTAATGTGATTCAACATGACTTTAATTTTCTTTTAGAATCACGCAGTATCAAAAAAGGTTTAACATTAGCCAATCATCTCTACATAAAATATATATTTATTGTGTTTTGTAAAGTTTTACATAAATTAATGTTCATGTACTTTTTTTTTCATCAAAGATTTAAAAACGTTAAAAAAATCTCCAGTCATGTCTTGTCACTTCTATCTGCAACGAGACGTAGTTTAGTTTAGGAAGGTGTACTTTTGTTGTTTTGTTTTGTTTTGTTTTGTTTTTTATTCTTATTATTTTTTTTCAGTCTGTCTACAAGTACTGATTGAACTCTCCTCTCCAATGACGTAAGAACGGGTATGATCTGGTGAAAGATGGAATTTTCAAAAAGAGCTGGGCATTATATTTACACATAAACATTTTAACGAGGCGAAATACATCATTGTCAAACACAAAACATTTTCACCAAGCACCAAATGATCTCAGAGACCCTGATCATTCAAAGATATCCCGAATTTTCGGCGCAAAACAAAGACTTATTTTTCAACCGAATCTTTGCTGATAATGATAGACGAAATCCATTTCCTAAAAGTTACTCACCGTAAAAGATGTGAATATGTGATTGTAAATTTAGGCCGGTCTAGATAGATGACAACAGCTGGTGCGCCTTTATTGACTTATAGTTATAGCTTCTATGTCATTGCGTGGTTTTACAGTCTCTATAAATATCTATTTACGTATTATTTTACAATATGTCCTTTATATCTATTTGCTTCTAATTTCACAAAATGACTAGATTGTGAATCTTTATGATTTATGTCTCACAACAAATATTTATTTGTGATTTTACATTCATATGAATAATCCATTTCTGTAGTTTTTAGTTAAATAAATAATACTAAATCTGACCCGCAGCGTAGCATACACCGCAGAATTGCACACATATAGTGCAAAGAAAGGGAGAAAAGAACGGGCACATACTTCCCGCAGTGTACACAGTGGTAGTTTTTTTTAAAGCTTTACTGACTTTCCTTCTATATAGTGGGTCTCAGTGCGGTGCGCATAGTGCGATACTGTGCGCGTGTGCACACCATTACATAAATATATGAACTGTGTCTTGCTTGCTCTAGTTTCTGGCGAATTATATAATAATATATAGACTAGCGTATCTCCCGTCAAAAATGACGGAAGTTTTCAAAATAAATAGACATCAGATAAAAAATAAAGTAATACTGAACTTTCATTAATTGTATTTATTTTTATTTGATTAATTTATTATTATATTGAACAATTTTATGCGACCTCTCCAAAAGAGTTCTTCTTTGGTGCAGTAATTTGGTGCACTGCTATCTAAAATCGATGGCAGCGCCACCTAACAGCATTACTTACATACAAACATACAGACAACGGGAATTATATATATTGATATGTAAATAATATAAAAACTATATATATATACACAAACACATTTATTGTATTTAAACGCCTTTCCTGGAATATTTAACTATTGTGTATCGAGAGACGTCTGCATTTATTCCAGATCTCAACTGATTTGAACTCCAAGAAAAACCATTTTAAATATGAAGCAGCTATCACGATATTGCCAAAGACAATTCTAAAAGATAGTGGGCGATAGATCCTCATCTAATCCCGAGATTAGAAACCAGATCTATGTAATCAGCTTGCTGAGATTATTATTTGGCTGACGAAACACACCAACGAAAAATCTGGACATTTCCCGGTAAGAACTCTCGCAGGATTCGTTCCCGTGCCTTTTTTGCTTGGTTAATCCTAATACAGTTGAGAGGAGGCTTCACCGGGGCCGCCGTCATGGCCCGATTACCTCGCCATAGTCGTATTGTCCAAACGAGCTTAACCTAATGTCTGGGAGTGAAATGACAAATTCCCCACACAGCCGGGAAAAGGTTTCTCGAATTTCTAGTTAATAACGGCGTCTGGGCAAACATGGCGGCCCCATTTCAGATTTGATCTAATTATAACCCTATCTTATGATATACAGTAAAGGTTGAATGGCTGGGTCAAAAGGGGTGGTGATTGGGTTGTTAGGTACACGACTTTTCACATAGGCTGGTGATTGGGTTGTTAGGTACACGACTTTTCACATAGGCTGGTGATTGGGTTGTTAGGTACACGACTTTTCACATAGGCTGGTGATTGGGTTGCTAGGTACACGACTTTTCACATAGGCTGGTGATTGGGTTGCTAGGTACACGACTTTTCACATAGGCTTGTGATTGGGTTGCTAGGTACACGACTTTTCACATAGGCTGGTGATTGGGTTGCTAGGTACAGTAGGTACACGACTTTTCACATAGGCTGGTTATTGAGTTGCTAGGTAAACGACTTTTCACATAGGCTGGTGATTGGGTTGCTAGGTACACGACTTTTCACATAGGCTGGTGATTGGGTTGCTAGGTACACGACTTTTCACATAGGCTTGTGATTGGGTTGCTAGGTATACGACTTTTCACATAGGCTGGTGATTGGGTTGCTAGGTACACGACTTTTCACATAGGCTTGTGATTGGGTTGCTAGGTATACGACTTTTCACATAGGCTGGTGATTGGGTTGCTAGGTGCAGTAGGTACACGACTTTTCACATAGGCTGGTTATTGAGTTGCTAGGTAAACGACTTTTCACATAGGCTGGTGATTGGGTTGCTAGGTACACGACTTTTCACATGGGCTGGTGATTGGGTTGCTAGGTACACGAATTTTCACATAGGCTGGTGATTAGGTTGCTAGGTACACGAATTTTCACATAGGCTGGTGATTGGGTTGCTAGGTACACGACTTTTCACACAGTCATCTCATTGCTGTTGTTGACGTGATGCAAAGCTAAAGCATAGACCAAAAGCCAGAGAATTTCGATTTGAATATAAAGACAAAAGTAAAGTTAGTGCATATTCAATGTATTGTAAACCTTAAATAGTAGACTTACAACACATTCAAAAGACGCCTTAGTAGTTAAACTTCTAGTGAGTCTTTAGTTAAACTTTACAAACCATTTAGTGAGACTTTAGTTAAACTTTACAAACCATTTAGTGAGACTTTAGTTAAACTTTACAAAACATTTAGTGAGACTTAGTTCAACTTTACAAACCATTTAGTGAGACTTTAGTTAAACTTTACAAACCATTTAGTGAGACTTTAGTTAAACTTTACAAACCATTTAGTGAGACTTTAGTTAAACTTTACAAACCATTTAATGAGATTGCAGTTAAACTTTACAAACAATTTAATGAGACTTTAGTTAAACTTTACAAACAATTTAATGAGACTCTGGTTACACTTTACAAACAATTTAATGAGACTTTGGTTAAACTTTACAAACAATTTAATGAGACTTTAGTTAAACTTTACAAACCAGTCAATGAGACTTTAGTTACACATTGCTACTCATGGAGACCACGCCATATTTTTCATGTCTATGGTTGTTGTTGTTGTTATTTAACTAACCGCCCTCAATTAGATGTCGCCTTTTAAAAACAATTGCTTTCAATAATTGTTCAACTTTTTCCGGGTAGAACGGTTGTTTTATTGCGGTCAAAAGTTTTCAGACATTTGCAATGTGTAGGAAAGCTGGTATTTCTTGCTCATGTCCTAGGATTTAAAACTAGCAACAATTTATACAAACTTTTTTTTTAAATATATTTTTTTTTAATATGTCTAAATTTTCCTTTAGTTCATATAATGAATTATCTAAAATATGAATTATTTTAGATAGTTTCTCGAACTTTCTTCATGAAAATGTTACTACCGAGGACCACACTCTTCAACACTTAGAAACGTGCGACGCAGCAGCGTGTATGATTGAAAATGTCAGTTGTAGGCAATGTTTTCCGGGTATAAACGCGAAATAGCGCCTTGTCCAATTCGCACGAGCGTATGGCGCCTCCAGATAGGAATCTGCTGAAAGCGGTCGATAACTGGTATCGACATAACGTAAACACGAGTTATCTCGGTCTCATCGCCACTACCTTCTCCATACCACACCTGTAGTTTTAATGGTAAACACCAGGGGTAGTGGGGGTGTCGCGGTGGGGCAAGGAGGGTGTAAAGATGTGTGGTGTGATGGTGTAAAGGTGTGTACAAGAAGATGTAAAAGTGTGTGGTTTGAAGGTGTAAATGTGTTATGTGTGTGGCTGTAAAGGTGTGTGGTGTGATAGCTTTGGGGGTGTAAAACGTCTGTGGTTTGAAGGTGTAAATGTGTGGGGTGTGAGGGTGTAAATTATGTGTTGTGAGGTTGTAAAGTATTTTATGTGTGGGTTTAAAGTTGTGTGGTTTGAAAGTGTGTTGTGTGTGGATGAAGGCAGGGCCAAGTACTTGAAAGTGGTGGGCATTTTGGAGATGAAAAACAGGTAACGACAACAAAATAAACTGATTATGTTAATCTTTTGATGATATTACTGTCCACTAGTAAACTAGAACGATATCTGAAAAACTAAGTCATGAAAGCGTCTGTAAGTGAAGTCAATTGTTATGTCCGATTTTCAGGGATGAAATTACAAATCTGCACCTATCCATTGGATTGAAATATTTTTTATGGATGATGAAAACTTCAATGGCTTTATCCTCATGAGTGTAATCGTTTTTAAAAAATTAGTGGATGAGATTGATCATAGACTTGACCGGATAATCCAGTGTGGATGAGCTGCTTCATAGACTTGACCGGATAATCCAGTGTTGATGAGCTGTTTCATAGACTTGACAGTATAGTCCAGCGTGGATGAACTTTATCATAGACGACAGGATAATCCAGTGTGGATGGGCTGCATCATAGACAGGACAGGATAATCCAGTGTGGATGAACTTTATCATAGACGACAGGGTAATCCTGTGTGGATGGATAGGATCATAGACTTAACAGGATAATTCAGTGTGGATGAGCTGGATCATAGACTTGACAGGATAATCCAATGCGGATGAGCTGGATCATAGACTTGACAGAAAAGTCAAGTGTGGATGAGATGTATGGTATACTCGTGACGATAGTCTCAAGTGGATAACTCAGAGTTACAGAGAACAAATGACAGCCTTATCCATCCAAAGTATTGTAGCAGGGAAACAACTGCAAGACTGGAGCCACACATCACACGAGGTCAAAGTTACAACCTCAAATCAGCATTAACATGGCAGTAACAAGAACCTATTTGTTTCGGAAAGGTTGTTTGTGCGGGGCTGGGAGAGAACAGACAACCCACAATGCATGTGCAAGAGATCGATGACGTTGCAGTCAAAACGCGGTACAACCCATCTATCGGATGTGACGTAGATAAGTCAAGTGGTGCTCAACCCGACGAGGGGTGCCGCCTGGCGGAGAGAGTTACAGTTGATGTGATGTAAAGTTTCCTCGAAAGGTTGTCATGGTAATCAACGTTAAGGTCAGACTATACAAGGAAAGGTGAAGTATTTTTAACAAAATCACACGCCGTTATCCCATGTTTAGTTCTTGTGCAAGGCCTCTCGTTATCTTTGAATCGTGGGTTTAGATCGCTGGTATACACAATGCATGTCAATAATAAATCAGCTTGGGGCACGCCCTCTTTTACTGTTGTACTAACAGCCCGACAGCTGGGGATAGACAGCCCTGGTCTCACACACCAGATCAGACCATCATCTGCACGTGGATCTAATGAGATCTATAAAACCCAAGGGTCAAACAGGTTGGCACGACTAAGTTCTATTTTCAGCACTAAACTAAAGTAAGAGGTTAGAGTTCGAGGTAAACTCGTAGTTATAAGGCAGAAAAATAAAACCTTTAAAAATACATAATTTGCTTTGTATGTCCCGTCCGGCCATCCCGTTCGTCCCATCCGTTCGTAACGCTACTAATTTTAGAAAGCAGCGCACCAAATTACTGCACCAAAAATAACTCTTTTCGAACGTTCCAGGTAAAATTGTTCAATATGATAATAAATGAATAAAATTAAAATAAATGAAGTTTCTGTATTAAATTTTTTTTTAATTCTGATGTGTATTTTTTTCAAAATTAATATATTTTATTTTATGTATTTATTTTGAAAACTTCCGTAATTTTTAACGGGTAATAAACGATTCTATATATATAATTCATCAAAGCGAGTATGTGCAAATGAGAATGACGAATGGCCCTCGCTGGGGTCGACCAATGTCTCAAGACCAACAATGGTTCTTGCGTTCACTTGCATTGTTCCTTCACAAGATAACGCGAGATTCGTAGCTTAGTGGTTATCACATCCGCCTTACACGCGGAAGGTCTTGGGTTCAAGCCCCAGCGAAAACATTTCGTTTAATTTTTATTTTTTTTTAAATGTGTTTTTGTGCCCGTTCTTTTCCCCCTTTTTGCGAATATGGCTGACCCTCTCTAGGGTCGGCCAATCGCATTTCATGGTTGGCAAGCTAGGATTGTGAAGGGTGGTTGGCAGGTAGATAACCGCAGTGCTAATGTCTCGAGACCAACGATACGTCGGTGGTTATCCCCCACCGACGTTCACTTACGTTGTTTTTATTTCTTCGTGCTGTAGTTTGTATCCATTGTCCCCCCCCCCTTTTTTTTTGCACTATCCATGAGCAAGTATGCGGCGTATGCTACGCCGTGGGGCGTATCTAGTTTTTCGATATTTAAAGTGATAACTGACAGTAATAATAAAATTTAAGAAAATAAATAATTAAATAAATTAAAATGTAAATAAAGCTTAAAGGGAGATAATCTAGTACGTCATTTTTTAAAAAACTTTGAAAATATTAAGAGCGACTTCAAATTTGAATTACTTATATCTACTTATTAATTTTAGCAGTCTTTTTTTATAAATATTTTGAGGGTATCTTTGCTCTATTACACAAACGCATATATTTTTTAATAATTTATATTAACTCGTGGTGTCTGCGGCCGCTCGCCCTCGCTTGTCGCAAAAACTTTTGATCGATTTTTAACCCACTTGCTCGTAAGCTAGCGAGCTGAAATTTTGCAGGCAGTTTTGTACTGATAATAAAAACAATGTATCAAAATTTCAGATCGATCGCATGTACCGTAATTAAATTATTGATTTTTTAGATTATTTTATTTATTCCTATGTATCATGCTATTTTTGAGATAGATCGTCGCGGTGCGTATTATATGGAACAACCTCTCTGTCGCGCATTAAGGTGCGTATTTTATTGACAACTCTTTTTATAAACATATTCCTGATCGGTGCGCATTATATTAAACATGTTTTACGACACAACTGCAATTTTGTATTTTTGGATGGTCTTGCGCTGGGTATTATAATGAACATTCTTTTAGTTACTTCTCGTACATAAAGGATTTATAGTCAAAAACTTGGTTTTTAAATCCTTTATATTAACTCGTGGTGTCTGCGGCCGCCCGCCCTTGCGGCCGCCCGCCCTTGCTTGTCGCCTAAAATTTTTATCGATTTTTAACCCACTTGCTCGTAAGCTAGCGAGCTGAAATTTTGCAGGCGATTTCGTACTGATAATAAAAACAATTTATCAAAATTTCAGATCGATCGCATGTACCGTAATTAAATTATTGATTTTTTATATTATTTTATTTATTCCTATGTATCATGCTATTTTTTGAGATAGAGCGTCGCGGTGCGTATTATATTGAACAACCTTTCTGTCGCGCAATAAGGTGCGTATTTTATTGACAACTCTTTTTATAAACATATTCCTGATCGGTGCGCATTATATTAAACATGTTTTACGACACAACTGCAATTTTGTATTTCTGGATGGTCTTGCGCTGCGTATTATAATGAACATTCTTTTAGTTACGTCTCGTACATAAAGGATTTATAGTCAAAAACTTGTTTCTTTTACGTTTTTTAAAAATAAAATCCTTTATATTATTACTCGTGGCGTCTGATTAATTTCTTGCTTGATTGTTTGCTGAAAAACCTTTGGATCCATTTTTAACCGGCAAACTGTATGCTAGCGAGCTGAAATTTTGCAGTCACAAGCCTGCATGCAAATTTCAGCACACTAGCATACGGGGAAGTGGGTTAAAATCAATCCAAGGTTTTTCTGCAAAAAATTAAACAATTAAGCAGACGCCACAAGTTAATATAAAGGATTTAATATTTTAAAACCCGTAAAAACCAAAGTTGACTATACATACTTTATATACGAGACATAACTAAAAGAATAAACAGTATAACCCGCTTCGAAAGACAATCCAAAAATCCAAAATTTTAGTTATGTCTCAAATATATACAGGTATTATAGTGTTAAAACATACTACAGTCTGCCTGCTAAATTTTAGCTCTGTTTGATCATGGGAAAATAGTTATAAACATGCCTAACTAAATGCGAACCGCGAGACAGATTAGCATAAACATTTACAGATCGGGAATATATTTTTTTTAAAGTATCGCCAATATAATACGCACCGCACCGCGCGACAGGAAAATATTAAAAAGGTTGTTCAATATAATACGCACTGCGACTTTCTAGCACAATAATTAACATGGTACATAGAGATAAATAGAGATAATCCAAAAAACTCATTAATTTATTTACAGTATATTCGATCGAGCTGAAATTTTAAAAGATCATTTTCATCGCCGAGCATAAGTCTAACTCCAAAATTTCAGCTCATTAGCATTCAAGGAAGTGGGTTACAATCGATCCAAAGTTTTTTATGGCAAACAATCAAACAATCAAGCAGATGCCAAGAGTCTATATAAAGGATTTTCTTTTAAAACCGTAAATTAAAAATAAAACCTTAAAAAGCAAAGTTTTTGACTATAAATCCTTTATTTATGAGACATAACTAAAAGTATGTTCATTATAAAATGCATCGCATGACAATTCAATAATCCAAAATTGTATTAATGTCTCATATACAAAGGATTTATAGTAACAAAAAAAATTACTACAGTCTGCCTGCAACATTTTAGCTCGATTTGATCAAGGAGAAAGGGTTATAAAACATATTTAATATAGTGTGCAGCACGAGACATACTAGCAAGAACTAGCATTTACATTTACAGACCAGGAATATATTTTTTTAAAGTATCGTCAATATAATACGCACCGTACCGCGCGACAGGGATGTATTAAGAAGGTTGTTCAATATAATACGCACCCCGACACTCTAGCACACAAATTAACATGCTACATAGAGATAAATAGAGATAATATAAGAAGTCATTAATTTCATTACAGTAAATTCGATCGATCTGAAATTGTGACAGATCATTGTTTTCGTCGGCACGAGTCTGTCTGCAAAATTTCAGCTCGCTAGCATACGGCGAAGGGGGTTAACAATCGATCCAAAGTTTGTTTGGCAAACAAACAATCAAGGCATCTGTAATGCATGCGCCACGAGTTAATATATAGGATTTAATTGGGAAAAAAACAAAAAACAAAGTTTTTGACTATAACTCCTTTATATACGACTAGGGGCAAGTACCCGGCTTCGCCCAGGTTTAACAACAACAGCAACAACAACAAAAACAACAACAGCAACAAAACAACAAAAACAAACAACAAAAACAAAACAACAACAACTACAACAACAACAAAGCAACAACAACAAAACAACAACTACAAAACAACAACAGCAACAGCAACAGCAACAACAACAGCAACAGCAACAGCAACAACAACAGCAACAACGACAAAACTAACAACAGAAACAGCAACAGCAACAAAACAACAAAAACAAAACAACAACAAAAACAACAAAATCAACAACAAAATCAACTACAAAACAACAACAAAGCAACAACAACAAAACAACAACTACAACAGCAACAACAACAAAGCAATAAAAACATGAAGGACATTGTCGTCGCAGGGCAAGGGATGTGGACAACAACAACAACAGCAAAAACAACACAAAAGCAACAACAGCAACAACAACAACAACAGCAACAACAACAGCAACAACAACAGTAACAGCAACAAAACAACAACAAAACAACAACTACAACAACAACAGCAACAACAACAAAGCAACAACAACAAAACAACAACTACAACAAGAAAAGCAACAACAACAAAGCAACAACAACAAAATTATTTTATAGCGATAATCGCCTTCTTGTTAATCTCGACACCAAAATGTTTATTAATTTGCGTCATTATTTTAGGTCTTAATTTTCAATAATTTTTATTTTATATAGCTCATATAGGGAAAAACTACATTTTGGGCCCCCGGCCCCCAGTATCTTATATATATGGAACGAAACCTGTTTAATAACCTTTCCGGTATAATTTTGTGTACGTGTACCAAATTTCACGTTATTTGGTTGTCTGGACCTTGAGTTATTAGGGAACAGACAGACAGACAGACAACAAATGCGTCTTATATGTATAGAGATACATAACTAAAAGAATGTTCATTATAATACGCAGCGCAAAACAATCCAAAAATCCCCAAAAATTTTGTTATGTCTCGTAAAACATGTTTAATATAATGCTCACCGATCAGGAATATATTTTGAAAAAGAATCGTTAATATAATACGCACCGCACCGCGTGAGAGGAAAATATTAAAAAGGTTGATCAATATATTACGCACCTTGACACTCAAGCCAAAAAATTAACATTCTACACAGATAAATGGAGATAATCTTAAAATTGATTAATTTATTTAATTACAGTACATTCTATCGATCTGAAATTGTGTTATATAATATTTATCATCGGCACGAGTCTGCCTGCAAATTTTCAGAACGCTAGCATATGAGGAAGTGGTTAAAATCAATCCGAAGTTTTTTCAGCATTTAAGGCATAAATCAAGCAGACACCACGAGTTAAAATAAAGGATTTAAAAACAAAGTTTTTTTACTATAAATCTTTTATATACGAGACATTACTAAAAGAATGTTCATTATAATACGCATCAAAGAACCCAAATTTTAGATATGTCTCCAATATATAAAGGATTTATAGGAAAAATAAACGTACTACAGTCTGCCTGCTAAATTTTCGCTTGGTTTGATCGCGGGAAAAGGTTTATAAAACATGTTTAATATAATGCGCACCACGAGACAGCCTAGCATAAACAATTGCAGATCGGAAATATATTTTTAAAAATTATGGTCAATATAATACGCCCCGCGCGACAGGAAAATATTAGAATGGTTGTTCAATATAATACGCACCGCGACACTGTAGCACACAAATTTACATGCTACATAGAGATACATTGAGATAAACTAATCAATTACAGTACATTTGATCGATCTGAAATTTTAAAAGACCATTTTTATCGTCGGCACAAGTATGCATGCAAATTTCAGCTCACTGGCATACGGGGAAGTGGGTTAAAATCGATCCTAATTTTATTCCGGCAAACAAACAATCAAGCAATCAACCATAGGCCCTGAGTCAATATAAAGGATTTAAAAATAAATAATCTTGTTATGAATTTACTGTAAAATAATTATTCTTAAAATCACACGAGTCTAATTTGACTGGCATATAAGAAAAGGTGACGTGCTGAAAATGAAATGAAAGAAATTTACATCACACAGAGCATCATAAAAAATTCGCATGCAAAACAACAATGAACAATAAAGACAAGATCAAACAAAACATGAAACAACAACTACACAACAACTAAACAGAGGCGTAGACTCTAGACATGAGTAATTGTTGCAATAGTGAATAGAAATGAAACAACTTAAATAGACTAAAGGGAATTAAATTGAGGTTATCAAAGAAAAGGAAAATAAATGAATAATTTCTTAATTGAATAATGTTGTTGTTCGTCCTTCGATTCGACGAGGACCCTTCTAGCCATCCGAGGGTTGAATAATAATATCAATATACATAATTCCCGTTGTCTGTATGTATGGATGTAATTTGTAGGTGGCGCTGCGAAATTTGTAATGCTGTTATGTGGCGCTTCGATCGATTTTGTTTTATAGTGCTGCACCAAAAATAACACTTTCGAACGTTCCGCATAAAATTGTTCAAATGAATCAAAGAAAAATAATTTAAATAAATGAAAGTTCGGTATTACATTATTTTTTTAATCTGATGTGTATTTATTTTGAAAACTTCCGTTATTTTTGACGGGTGATAGGCTAGTATGTCAGAAACAACATAAATGAATATTAAAACACTTTGTTAAAAATAAAAGTACTAGAAGAGCTACTAGATAGAACGCCAAAAGAATGAAAAGAAAGTTGACAACGTTGACTGGCCTGAAAAGAAACAATTAAGCTGAACGCTGTAGACATTGGAGTGAGAGAGCGAGATGCTATCAGGAGCATAGTACGTGTAGCCACAAGTGCCTCGGTCTGGGGATCAAACAAAAACCACAGATTGAGCAGAAACTGTACACCTGTAGGCAAGTATGAAAGAGGAAATGAATGCGGGCAGACAACAAAGCACATCTGTTCATTACAAAACTGAAACCATCCAACATTCTGGCCTCAAAGCGCAAATGGATGGAAGGGGAAAAAAATAGTTGCTTTGTTTCGAATCGGAATGTAGAAGAAATTTTTATTCACCATTTCATGTTATTTTTATTGATCGTGCTACTTTCTTACAGCTGTGTATGCATCGTAAGATTACTTAGTTGGCGTGAGTTATGTCCCTTGTCATATGTAAACTCCAACCTTGTGGGTTTTGTTTGTTTTGTCTCAACTTTTAGCGATTTTCTCAGTCAACCATCAGCAGATACATTCTGAAGAGCTTACCCTAGATTTGCTATCTTCTAATAAACTTCGTTAAACGTAGACGCACTCTCTGCCCACTGGAGATCTCTTCTATTGACTTAACATCCAGCCTCTAGGCCTCCCACCGCGATTTATCTCTCCGTGTTTTTCATTTATGGCTCATTTTTAGGATTTAAATATAAAGAAAAAATCATGATGCACGTTGTACAGGTAGGAAGTGACGTCATATAGAGTTGCATAATCTCCAAACAGGCAGCCTGATTTACTCCTGATAATCATAAGTTGTACAACTAGAGGGTGTGGTGGTAAGGGGTGAGTTTGGAGGGGGCAGGATTTAAAGATGTATCATCAAATTTAATGTTTAAAAAAAATGTTATGTTTGAAATAGGAAAGGTCTGGCAGTGGCAGAAGTAAAGGAAGAGTTATGAGCCATGAGGTGATGTAACGAGGCCCAAGTGGGGGGGGGTACATTTGACGATAATAATGATCGGTATTGGTATATCTTTATAATTACCGAAATAATAAGTAAATTAAAGTTCTCATTCAATATACAGTGATCAGTCTTTAATGTGGGTTTAAAGATTGCTTTATTAGTTCTTGGTATTAGACGCAATTGGTTAATATGTGTAGTCACTACCGACATTATCACGTCAGTAGTACGATTGTTTTAAGCTCGAGGTTTAATGAAGTTTTAAGAATTTTAAACGTTGTAGTTCCAGTGGAGTTTGAAATTTTTCGGGTGTCTAGGTTGAGTGAAGGATATATAAAAGTCAACGATGAAACCTTACTAGAAATATTCTAATTACCAAAGCAAATTTTGTCCATGAAATTCATTAGTTATCTGTGTCATGGAAAGAAGTCAAGTCGTATGCTAATACATTTTTTGTCAGTCAAGGGAGGTAAGATATATATTAAAGCTCGATGCATCATAGATGCTATTTGTCACGAAGAGTCTGAATTACTTTATTTTTACTGTCCAGCGTCTCTTATGTATTTATTTTTAAAAAAAAATATTTGCCCTGAAAAAGAACCCTTATATCTGCAGTCCGAATTTAAGTGTACATGCCCTTAAATCTGCGGTCCGTTTTTAAATGTATTTGCCCTTATATCTGAAGCGCCCTTAAATCTAAAATGCCCGTATGTCTGAATCGCCCTAAGTTTATTCCTAAGAAATCGTGTGTTAACGGATCACTTGATTTTAAATTCCCCATTGAGGTACACTCAGAACGTCACCTAGATTAACGCCACGCATGGTGGCCCAAGATCAAGCCGCCCCTTGCCTCTTTTCACGGAAAAAAGCACACCACTAATAACACCCCACGATTTTCAGGAATATGTGCCTCCTCCCTAGGCGGGCGCCCACTCCTCCCCCTCTCTCTCTCTCATTATTTTGGACATTAGCTCAATACGATGTTGCACGAAAGTAAATACAAGTTTTTCTTATCGTTTTCAAAGCTTGATTCGGGGAAACATCTGAGCAGCATTATCCTTATCAATGATGGGTTTGCTTTTCTTATCTGGAAATACGTGCACATGTTAATCTGCGCATCGCGTGCTTTATTTGAGCGGTAAGAAAACAATCAAGCGGTTCAACAATTTCAATCAGTGAATAGCGGTCAATAATTGATAATACCAGGTCGATAATTCCTTTTTTCTGTTTAAAATGGATACATTACTTATTCGCGTAGGTTTTATCGTTGATCTAAGCGAATGCCCGTTTTCAAACGATCTTTTGCAGCGTTTGTCAAACAGGGGAATAAATCTCAATCCAATGAGAGATAACCGATGGTTGTGTTTACATGGATTGCGTGGGCTGGTCGTGCACGGAGTGACATGTTCAAGATGATGGAACCAAAGACCATTGGTTCCATTGCGGTGTACGAAAATAAAAACTTTTAAATGGACAAAGTTGTACCATTTAAGGTTCACACATACATCTTATGTTCGCCCCATTGAAGATGGATTGTTTACAAACGGATTGAGGTGTCACCTGCACATAGAAGAATTCTTACGGATATTTGAAAATAGCAAAAGGTTATATTTGATCTCGTAACAGATAGAGTAAATTTGCGTCTGAAAATAAATTTGAAAATATACTAATTTCTTTTTTGGTAGAGTACTTATTGAACATTCAAAACCCAATAACTGCCAAGTTGTTATATCAAAATCAATTTGTCTTGCTAATAATTGTTTCTTTCAAATTTATTAAATGTCAACAAAAATCACGTTAGAAACAAAATTGTTGAAGTCCGCATTGCTCTCCCTTATAATCATTGTTACAAAGATCCTTCCAAAATATGGTCAGCGCTACCGGTGTCAAGGATAATCCTTTAAACCCTAAACATTATCGTTTTATCTAGCGGCACATAAACCGTGATTAATGCCATTAACCATCTCTAAAGCCAATAACTGTCATCAACGTTCTCGACTGTGTTGGGAAGAGGAGTTATCTCGCGGAGCTAAACTACGGGAGTTTACAAAGTAGTACTCCTTGAATGCAGCTAAGATAACTTGATGAAAAAGACTACCTCCAAGGCCATGAATTTTAAAAAAAATGTCTATAGTTTAGCCTTGCTTAAGTTCTCGAAAATATTGCATAAGTTAAGTATTTGTTCCATTGCTTCAATTAAATTACATCATATTTCTTCTTTGTATGTCAATGCGTTAAAGCTGCGAAAACGTATTTCTCTGTTGTATGTGTAAAAGTTGTGAAAACATATTTATGTATTGTATGTGTTAAAGTTGTGAAAACATATTTCTGTATTGTATGTGTAAAAATTGTGAAAACATATTTATGTATCGCTAGTGATGTCATAACGACATACTGTATTGTGTGTGTGTCACTTGTTTTCTCACTGCTGCATGCAGTATGTCCACACACTTGGTCGTTAGACAAACACATTTTATCTAGTGTGTCATTCGCTTTCAAAACTAGGCGGAGAAACGTCTTACTGTTTATTATCTTATGTTATCTATACAGACGCTCCTTCTATGCAAAAGATAATTGCGTCCACAGACCATGACAGATGATCTGTTGGCAAGTGATGCAGCGTTCACAGGCCACGGCTTTGTGGGTTCCACGCATTACCCAGCCGCCTAACTAGTGTTAGGTACCCATTCAGAGCTGGGTGACTCAGGGGCGCCCTAGGCCCCGGGAACAAATCCTTGCCACCACATGGATTCGAACCCGTGACCATCAGTACGCCAGTCGAACGCGCTGCCACTCGACCACCGTGTTTATTGATTATGTTGTATAACCAGAGAGCCACTGGCTACTTCCAAACTCATTACCTCATTATTTCGTAGACATTTCGAATCTCAGCAACTCTAGGGATTGTTTGGTCAATTCTGTCTAGCAGATCATGCGAGAGCCAGAGTTTAGCACAAACAAGCGAGCTTTTCAAAGCCTGGTCTTAAATACCCCCCTCTTATTCATTCCAATATAATATCACAGATAATCGTTATGTGAAGGTATATTGAATACTTTTTACTGTTAGAGGTTTTATAGCAAATTATAGAATTTCAGAAACAATGTTTATTATCAAATACCTTAGCAAAAAGAAGGGCTAAATTCAATCATTAATTACATATACCATCTGTTACGACATACTTTGCGAGTAATGCTTCAATTTGTGTTACCAGCCATAACATAAGTTTAACAGTTTAAATTTAAAGAAAGAAAAAGTAAAATAAGTACATACTTTTTGTTACAATATCGTCTTAAGCACTCAAGAAAAGAATTAGTTTACTAACTTTTTGTCTGTATAACAATTTAAGCTATGCATTGAGTGCAATCTTCATGCACTATCATTCTCGACGAAATGCATTTGAAGTTAATAAAATTATTTCCCGCCTATCACTGGTTGACCTCGTTCGAAGGTGAAAGTTTTTTTGTTTTTTTAAAGCTTTGTTGAAATATATTTCCTGGGGCATTCTTAGATCAGTTATTGGAAAGACGTGGAGGTATGTGGTACATACCGGACAACACCCGTTCACTGGCTGAGTTGTTGGCTGTCTGTAATTTAAACGAGTGGATTGTCGACCGCCATGTGTTGGGCTCTGGTCTAGATTTCTTTTTTTTCAAACGCTGTGGCATAAACCTGGGAATGGGGTAGGAGTGGCGTGTGTGTGTGTGTGTGCGCGCGCGTGTGTGTGTATGTGTGTGTGTGCGTGTGTGTATGTGTGTGTATGTCTGTGTCTGTGTGTGCGTGTTTGTGTGTGTATGTGTGTGTGTGCGAGTGGAGGGGATTCAATCGCTGGGGTGGTTTGACGTCACGTCAGTGAAACGTAATCATCAATGACCTCTAGGTATACGCTCATTCGCCTTCCTAATCACCACTGACTTCAATGTAAATATTCATATAAATTCATCATCACCAACCGCTTGTGTGTTCACGTGTCTTCGTTTTCACCAATAGCCTCAACGTAATTGTTCATAGAGGTTCGTTTTCACCAGAGGCCTCAATAAAAGCGTTGGAATTCATCGGTGCCATGGTTTGATGTTCATCAAACGTCCTCAATAATGAGGATGTTTTTTCGGTTGTGTTTGAACCCGCGGACTTGAAAGAAAGTAACAACTGGGTTCTGGTAGACAAGAAGGGGTCTCTCGGTGCAACTTGGATACAAAGTGTTACATGTATCAGGAATGGTGGCCAGCAGAATCTTTCTTAATAAACTTTCATGAAGTACGTCAGGCAAATGGTTAAGATAAAGGGAGACCCCAACGGTTTCATTAACTTCTAATTGCGTCTAAAGATAATACGGAGGATATTAGCGACTCAGAAATGTGTCTGAAGATAGTTCCAGGAGGTTTATTTCTCTCACATCTCCATGAAGTTCATTTCTCTCATATCTCAAAGATCGTTCTTTACTAATATGAAATTATCCGGTGTTATACATAAAACTTAAAATATATTACGTTTTCACAACGCAATTTCAAAGAAACGTACATATTTCGGGCAACGAACTTTTTTTACAGTCAGGTTTTCAAGTGGACAAAGTAGCAAAGGAAATGGAGTCTTTGAAGAGCATCTATATTATAATACGATGCTTGAAGTGTTGCTGTCTGTCGTGGCATTTAACGGTCCTGTTATTTTCGCTAAGAGTATATGTTCGAAGCTTCCATTCCAATGGCGTCTTGTCTACCGTCACTCGATGTGTTTGTGGCATCATTACTGTAGAATGGGTGCAGTAATCAACAAGTTTCGTCATGTAAATAACTTAATCCGTTACATTACCTGAATAAAATTTTACCAGAATTAGACACGACATTATTTGTGATAGGACTATCTGTCTCCACATTAATGCTTTTGAATATCGACTGCCCAATCCCGACAGAGTATTGTAAGTAAGTACCAGACAATCAACGCAACAAAATTTTAGAATGTTTAGAAAGAAGTTAGTTGGAAATTTCCGCGATATATTATAACATCAAGTATAAGTCACAATATTTTATCTTCTAGAACAATGGTTCCCAAAGTGGTCCCTACGGTCCCCAAGGGGTCTCAGGGACCATCCAGGGGTTCTATGGAAAAAAATTGATTTAGGGGTCCCTGAAAAACATTAGGGGGTCCACGCAACGTTTAATATAAAATGATAAAATTTTGAGACTTTTTTTTATTGTTATTGAAATAAAATAATATCTGAATGCTTTTTCTACTAGTTAAAGACCATCTAAGGAGCTATCGGCCATGGAATACAATTGTGTTTTACTTAGAAAAAGAAGTAGAAATACTGAAATGTCCACCACTATTAGCATTCAAAATACTTGGTTTACTGAAAGGTCTGGTTTGATTTGTAATAACTCATATAAGCAGGTGAGAAAAATACAATTTTATAATGTGAATCAACAAGGTTTGCAAGATTGGGTTATGTTCGATGTGTCGGGAAGTTATTTTTATGTAAATTGTATCCTATCATTAAGTACATTTTTTTTCAAAAGAGTTTAACTGCAGCATTCCATTGAAAAATTTAGTAATTATTAACAGTGGTTGTTCCCTCTAAGGTTCGTTGGTCCGTGTGCAAAGTAAAAAAACAACAACTCGTGTGCAAAGGTCCACAGCATCCATTTTTTGTGCAATATTTTACAAAATTTGCTGAGCGGTAATTCTTAACTGCTGCGCGGCGTCGGTCAGATATCTGCGCAGCCGCTTAGCTTAAAGGGAACATTGGTTGTAGCCAGAGGCGTCATTGGCTTTGCTGTCACCCAGTGCGTCTAATGGTGTCACCCAGTGCGTCTAATGGTGTCACCCAGTGCGTCTAATGGTGTCACCCAGTGCGTCTAATGGTGTCACCCAGTGCGTCTAATGGTGTCACCCAGTTCGTCTAATGGTGTCACCCAGTGCGTCTAATGGTGTCACCCAGTGCGTCTAATGGTGTCACCCAGTTCGTCTAATGGTGTCACCCAGTTCGTCTAATGGTGTCACCCAGTTCGTCTAATGGTGTCACCCAGTTCGTCTAATGGTGTCACCCAGTTCGTCTAATGGTGTCACCCAGTGCGTCTAATGGTGTCACCCAGTGCGTCTAATGGTGTCACCCAGTGCGTCTAATGGTGTCACCCAGTGCGTCTAATGGTGTCACCCAGTTCGTCTAATGGTGTCACCCAGTTCGTCTAATGGTGTCACCCAGTGCGTCTAATGGTGTCACCCAGTGCGTCTAATGGTGTCACCCAGTGCGTCTAATGGTGTCACCCAGTGCGTCTAATGGTGTCACCCAGTTCGTCTAATGGTGTCACCCAGTTCGTCTAATGGTGTCACCCAGTTCGTCTAATGGTGTCACCCAGTTCGTCTAATGGTGTCACCCAGTTCGTCTAATGGTGTCACCCAGTTCGTCTAATGGTGTCACCCAGTTCGTCTAATGGTGTCACCCAGTGCGTCTAATGGTGTCACCCAGTGCGTCTAATGGTGTCACCCCCCTCACGACACACATCATAGACCTCACCCGAGTCTGTCAGCGCAAATAACTGAAGCCAACACAGTTTTACACTCTGGTGTCACCCCTTGTGATGGTTTCATCCGTGGCGGTTCACATACCCCCTCCCCCACCCCGCAGTGACGCCTCTGGTTGTTACAACAGATAAGAGGATGAGAATGTATTTACAAAATTAATGAAACAACATTGCTTTTAATGATTAACGTAGCTTATGTGCAACGTACTGTCCTGTATGTTATTATTATGGTATGAATGGTTGTTTAATTATTATATGTACTACCGTACACCCGTCAAAAATGACGGAAGTTTTCAGCTGAAATCTATTTATTTTATTAAAAAATGCACTTATTTTAGGGCGCCTACGGCGCCGACCTTTTTCAAAAGCCTAAATAACTTGGCCTTGTTTGATAAATACGAAATATTAAACTTTCTGAAATGTACACAAAGTATTTTATAATAGGGGTTGCAGGGCGCCTGCGGCGCCCCTTCTATTTTTTAATTTTATAATTAACCACCATCTAATTCTCTTTTTACAATGATCCCTTTTCCAAAATTTAAATATATGAGCGAAAACAATGACGTCATATAATATTTTTTTACAGCCATATTTAATTTGCTCACCTTTTGATGCTTTGGTGCCAGAATTTGGTTTTCCCTGATTTCTAAAATTAGTAGCATCAGGACTGACTGACAGACCCTACTTGCGTGACAATTACAAATTATATTGTTTAATGTTATGAACTCCATGTAAAGCGCCGTGAGCATGGGCGTCGCTAGGAATTTTTCCTGGGGGGGGGGCAAAAAAATCCAACTTTTTTTTAAATTTTAACTGGCAATGCCATACAGGTACAATTTTCAATTAAATTCAAGTTCAGTATAAAATAAGGGTTGAAAAAAGCCTTAGAAGTTAATAAGACTTACAAATTATGCTGTAATAGTTAAAATACAACATTTATTCATGCATTTAATAAATAAATATTTTTTTTCTCAAATGTGGGGGGGCAAATGTCCCCCCTTGCCCCCCCCCTTCCCTACGCCCATGGCCGTGAGCCCGGTTCCTTGCTGGGATACAGAGTTATATAAATTATCAATTAAATTATTATTATTATTATTATTAATGAGTGAGCCGAAGAAAAAATGCCGACAATGCAGCTTTTTTGAACATTTGAAGTATGGCTAAATTTTTGGAAACAGATACGAAAGGTTAAACGTTATTTACTGAATTTACAAAGATTTTTGGAGTTAAAGCTATACCATTGACTTTCTGGCATACTTTAAATAAGCTGTAGCGAATATATTTTTCAGTACATTGTGACATTCGACGACATCATTTATTTGCAAAAAATGTTTGTGAAAGTTTGCATGGATCACTAGAGTATGCAGTATGTCAATTGTCATTAGTGCAGTTAATTTTGTTCGTCTGCAGTAGTCGACGATGACCACTCTCATCACATTGGTCCATTGCTATGCCGCCACGTGTGTCCTCTGGTGGCTTATTAGCCCTATTTTTGCATGAAAACTTTGAGGACGCAAATTGCGTGCAAAAAATAGTGCAGTTAACATAATCAAAAGGAATGCCTTCCATGAGATGGACGCAATAATCATCTGTATAGAAGGAGCGTCTGTATAGATAAGACAAGATAAGACATGACATGAGAGATTATTTGCACAACAGTGTTTGGAAAATGAAGAAGACTAAAATCGTTGGTTATCAAAAAGTGCATGTTTAAACCGATTTTATGCTCTCTCTCTGACTCAGTGATGGAATTCCCGGAAAGCAAAGACAACAATTTGCGACACAATTAACTTGAAAAGTGACATCTCCTTTATGAATTAATAGGGGCTGTACTGCGGTGCCCACTTTTGTTAAAAGGGCCAAGTAACTTATCCTTGTTTGATAAATATGAAATATTGAACATCCTGAAATGTACACAAAGTATTTTATAATTATAAATCCACACATCCTCTTTTTACATCGTTCCCTTTTCCAAAATTAAAATATGAAGCTAAAACAATGACGTCATATAATATATTTTTACGGCGAGAAATACCACATGCTTTTTTAACTGCCATGGACTGTTGTACTGTGTTCCTAACCGTTAAGGATCCTGTGATCTGGGCTATTGTATTATGAATGATATTTTTTGCCTTATTTAATTAAACCAATTTTTAACTACAAAGAGACCAATTGAATTTAATCAAAACTAAAAGCGCAATATCTACCTTGTTGCAAACCTTTTTCTGTTTAAAAATAAACATCTTGTGAAGTGGAGAATGTTCTCTGTTTCCAAATCTTTTGAAAGTGCAAAATAGAGATAAAGATTTGCTTGCTTATTGTAAAAACCTAATGGCTCTTCATGCAGTCTGAAACAAAAATTTGAAGACATTCTTCACTTGGATATTCCCGACTGGGTGTTGAACCAATTTGCGCGTGGACAAACTCAAACCCCAAACACAGATGAATCCATACTAATACACGAGCAGCTTATTGTAATATCCACAACTGAGAAACTTAAACCAATGTGTCAACTAGGATACCACAAATTCTGGTTTCAAAAACAGATTCCAATTTTATATCCTACATTATGGGTTCCCGTATAGATGACGTTTACTGCTTTCCCGTCTTCCTACTTGGTAGAACAAGGATTCGTTGACAGAGGCGTCGCTAGGGTTGGTGTCACCAGGGGCGGTAGCTCATGATGTCACTCCTTCACGACTGAAGGGGCCGGCCATAAATGATGTCACCAGAGGTTTCCGATTTTTACCCCACCCTCCCCCAGTGTCATACTTTGTCACAAAAACTTAGACCCCCACCTATTTTTTTACGATATGACGTCACAAAGCCTTGACACCCCCCCCAAGCCGTATTTTCTCAATAAAAATTGGTAGGTTGCAAATTATTTTTTGTCATTTAAATATGTATTTAGTGTAAGTCTGCACTCTAATATCGTAACACGCGTGAAGCCATTGAAAACGCAATTAAATAAATGGTAAACAATCAAATATTTAAGTGGAACTTTTATTTAAAGTTGCGCGTTTTTTTAAACTCACCCCTCCCCATTGTCACACTTCGTCACAGACGAGTGACCCCATCCCGCTATGGCGGATTAAAAAGGGGGGCTGAACGGGCTAAAACTAGGGGCCCCCAATAATTTAAATTCCGCCAAACTTATTATAAATTATAGTGTATAATAAAGATGGAGGCAAATGTTTGTATGAATCCCTGAAAATGCCTTGGACAGTCATACGGCAATGCTGCAAATATGAGTAGGAAGTATTACGGAGTCCAGGCTATTCTTTATGAGAAGAGAAGTCTTGCTCATTATTAGGGCATAACCGGAAATTGCCTCGGACATTCGCCTCGGCCGAATATTACGATTTTCGGTAATATCCGGAAGTATTCGCCTCGGCAAATATTACACACGAAAATAGCTAAAAAATAAAAATAATAAAAAATAAAAATTAAGAAAATGGAATTCAATAAATACTGAACAGCTGGCAAAGAAGACACGATAATTTCAGTAGCATTCCGCAGGTGGCGTAACCAGTTGTTACTGGGTCACGCATAGTCTAACTTTCTTTCAAAAGATGGCCATTATACTAATATACTTCCGCCCGACTGCAATGGTTGTAGAGATATATGCCACTTACCGGCGGAAAACATTAACTTTATCATTAACTTTACAAATTAAAAATATGAATTAATTATTAAGTTATAACAGGTAAAACATTATTTAGCTATTTTAGAATTTAGATTATATGAAAACATCGAACAGTTTTGGCTTTGCACTTATGATGATGAAAGAAATGGTACTCTCCTAAGTCGCAGCTACTACTCGGTTCGTATCCGGATCCGGCAAATAGTACATCCAAATACTCGGACTCGGTACTCGGTGGAAATTGTCTACTCACTTATGCCCTACTCATTATGTGCCGTGCACAGCTCATTCTATTAATTTGATTGGGAAAAGTGCAGCAGGTTGTCCTGCTGCAGTCAGATTTTTTTGTTTGTCTTCTGCAAAATCTTTATACCCAGCTTGTTGCATCTACTCATCGTTGACAGGCATGGGCGTCGCTGGGAATTTTTCCAGGGGGGGGGGCAAACAATTTTTTTAAAGATTTTTACTGACAATGCCATACAGGTTCAATTTTCAATTAAGTTCAAGTTAAGTATAGCATAAGGGCCCAAAAAAGCCTTATAAATTATGAAAACTTACAAACTAGTGCTGTTATAGCTAAAATACAACACATATTAATGCATTTAATAAATAAAAAACTTAACTTATCACAAGAAAATTTAATTTTGCTGTGAAATAATGTACCTGTAGAAACTGCAGGATTACCAAGGATGGTTATCAGAAATTGTTTTAAGGCTCAAAAAAACAACACGAAAAGTAGACCAATTGCGGGATTCCGAAATGCCGTTATTAGAAGATTTTGGGGCGCCTGCAGCATCTGACTTATCACTGGCATTGAGGACAACAGTACAAGTTCAACAACTGGACACAACTGAAGCAACTGTTCCTAATTTCATTGTCGCTGACACTTATTCATTTCCTAAATTGGATATTCGAAGGTATCTTTGTACACATGACCTTTCAAATAAGTTGAAATTGCAGCTGATTCGTGATTGGTGGACCCCTGATAAAAAAAGTATGATTTTAGATCTAACAGTGATGGAAACAGAGTTTTTAGGATTTAGATATGCATGGTTATCAGACTACTCACCTTAGCTTGTATACTCGCAAATGTTAAAATATGCCATTCAAAATATTGCGTGTTGTTTCTTCAAAAAGTAATTCTATGAGTTCAGTGGGTATTTGTCATCAACCATGTACAAAATATAAAGATTTCAACGAAGATGCACTTAGCCACCTGCAAAGCACATGGCACAAAGGCTCTCATGAAGATGCAATCAATTTTATTTACTTTATTGGAAGCTAAAGCAGTTTCTATAAATGAGCAGTTGGACTCATCATTTAGAAGACACATTCAAGAAAATTGCAACAAACTGGGTCCCATCATTTCTACAATCTTATTTTGCTGCATGCATGATTTAGCACTTCGTGAAAAAGAATCAAATTCTGGTAATTTTTATGACCTGTTAGAGTTTCGTGTTGAATCTGGAGATGAATTTCTTGGTAATCATTTGTCAATTGGTTCTTGTAGTGCTGAGTATGGTTCACCGACAAAACGGCCCCGGCCAAAAAGGCCTTGGGCTAATAGATGGACTAATAGTAAAATGTACAATCAAATATTGTATTCGTATTTTTACTCACATATTCAGTGTCAGGTTTAGCTCACAAGAAACAATAATAATGACATCACAAGAGTGAATTTAATAGCCTTTACGCGAGATGGTACCAATCACGGTTGTTTGTTGACAAGAAACAATATAATAACATCACAAATCACAAGAAATAATTTTACAATTTTACCACTTTTTTAAGAGTGAAAAAATTAACAAAAGCTTAATTAAAATGCCAAAAAAATATCGTTTTTGTTAAAAAATGTTAACAATTTGTCTGGGGCCGTTAAGTCGGGGCCGTTTTGACGGGTCACCGCTGAGTATATCTCTTCAACTACGCAAAACACTATAATGGAAATTTGTGGGTCTCTCTTGCGTGAAGACATTGCTCGTGAAGCAAATAATTCAGTTGCATTTTCTATACTTGCCGACGAGACAAATGACATTTCAGGAGGCATTGAGCAGATGTAACTTGGTGTTAGATTTGTCAAAGAACAAAATGGAAAAAATTAATGGTCACTGAAGAATTCCTGGGATATATTCCAATTGTCAATAGAACAGCTGAAGGTTTAGCCAACGCCATCATTACTAATTCATTAGAATTTCGATTAGATATGACAAAGCTTGTTGGTCAAGGATACGAAGGATGTTCTACAATGGCAGGTTAAGAAGGAGGAGTCCAAGCAATAGTTCGAAAAAAATACCCAAAAGCAGCATTTGCACATGGCAGTTCAATTAAACTAAATCTCGTGAACGATTTAAATAATGTGAATGTTGTACGAAACACAATATGAACAATTAAGTCAATCATAGTGTTTTTCCCAGAAAGTAATCAGCAAAGAAAACTAATTCCAAATGTTCCTTTGCTATGTGAAACTAGATGGACACATAAACATAAATCTTGCGGATTTTTGCTGAAAATGTGACTGAAATTGTTAAACAAATGGAATATTTAGAACAATCAGTAATGTAATAAGTTATACTTGCAGATATAATTCTTTTTTATGTTTAATAAATGTAAACTGTCTTCAATGTAATAAACTTTCAGGAAATTTAGTTCAGTTTTATTGTAACAACTTTATGAAATTTTTATGACATGTTTCTAAAATTTAGGGGGAGGGGCCACATGCCCCCCTTGCCCCCCTTCCCTACGCCCATGTTGACAGGTACTTCAAAAACACATGAAATTGATACATGTTAACAAAGCCTTGTCAGAAACAAGATGGCCAACCTGACATGATGCTGTAAGGTCTCTTAATAACTCATACCATGAGAATATCGCAGCACTGGAAGAATTAGCAACAAACGAAAATCAACCACGTGACTGTCGACTTGAAAGCATAAGGATTTCTAACGGAACTAGAAAAACTGGAAGTCGCTATTTTACTTTAACTTTGAGTTTAGACAGCATTCTTCATTTGATTACTATGAAGACAAAGGAAAGGACAAGTCACTATTTTACTTTAACTTTGAGTTTAGACATCATTCTTCATTTGATTCCTATGAAGACAAAGGAAAGGACAAGTCGCTGGTAAAAAAAAAGAGTAATAACAATCTTCAATGCTATTTTTTTTAATTAAAAGGAGAAAGCGTTAGACAAAAATTCAAGGTTGAGGTATTTCTGGTAATCATTGACAAACTTTCTTAAACTTAAACACTACAATATCGGTTAGGCCCATATAAAGAAATCCATGAGAAATTTAGCTTTCTTACAAACCTAACTGAGCTCAGCAATTTCGCCATCCAATGGGCAGAATATTCAAGTGATTTCGAAGACTGCTTAACTTCAGAATTAGTCAAATTTTCAGAACTCTTTAAAAAGAGGAACAGAGTAAGGAAAAGAAGGTAACACAATGCGAAACTCAAACACGTGCACAGAGCTAAATATTTTTCTGTTTTTTAAGGAGCTAAATTTCACACAGTCCTTTACAAATGTACACATCGCACTTCGTATCTATCTTTCAATGATGATATCAAACTGCAACTGAGAGCGATTCTTTTCAAATTTGAAAAGAATATAAAATGAGTAAAAATTTGCATGGGACAACAAAGACTGAATATGCTCTCTCTAATGAGCATTGAAAAGGAACTTGTAAGCCTACTTAGGTTTAAGGACTTGATTGAAAACTTCGCCATGAGAAAAATTTGCAAACGAAAGTTGTATGTTGAAATAATAATAATATATATTTTTCAATAATTTTTTTTTAAATAGAGAAAACAATTCGTTACTCCATGACAAAAAAAAGTTTTTTAAAAATATATTTAAAAATACGGAATAACGCGTAATATTTTTTTTTAAAAGCAGGCTCGTTCGTAACCACCAAACAGCGTAAGTCGAGATGGGACCATCGTAACCGGAGGACTACCTGTATATAAACATGTCTATGCTTTCACGCCTTTAATATATATATATATATATATATATATATATATATATATATATATATATATAACGAACCATTAACTCAAAGATATTGAGTTCATAACTTTCCTCTAGCAAAAGATCAACAAAGAAAACCCATTATTTTTTTATTTTTTTCTATTATATATTTTTGCGGTTAAAAATTGTATTTCTCCCAACACACTGTGGTGGAGGGAGTCGTGAAGTGGGATTCGTTCATGCTGTCGGTGTGTCCAAGCCCAAAGGGCTTTATATCTTTTAAAACAGAAGACACTGCCTCCTTTATGTCCAGCGCTTTTTTTAAAGATCTCTCTGCCGGGACTGTTTCTTTTATTTTTTCCTAATTTGTTTAATGTTGTTTGTGTGTTGGGACTGTTTTATTATTGCAAGTTAACTGATATTTTTTAATAAACGTTTTCGCGTTTAACGTATTTCATTGTATTTTTTAATTCCTTTCTAGATGAAAAAATTTGTCTTCTTTTTTTCTGACATAAAATCGTACACAGTAAAATTTTAAGCTCGGGTGTCACCCCCCTGATGGGTGTCACCCGGGGCGGCCCGCCCCCTCCCCCCCTAGCGACGCCACTGTTCAATGATTTGCGGCTACTGCTCACAAAATTTGAGTAGGACATAAATACAGCCATAAAATCTAATCACGTTAATCCAAGTCATTAACTGTTTTAAATTTTATTTTAAACAAAAGTTATAATTTCAATTAATATTTCTTCCTTTAAAAAGTTGCTTATTTGGATATTTCATTTTTGTACTATTGCGCAGGTTTTCCACTCGGGGTCCGTGGGCAAGTTTTAACTAAATAATTTAATAACGGTACATTCGATCGGTCTGAAATTTTGATACAATGCATTGTCATACAAGATCTATCTGTGGTAAAATTTTGAGATCTCTAGGACCATCATAAGTGGTTTAATTTTACGTTGGCAGATTTGAAAAATTGTGGACAGACAAACAAATACGCAGGAACGAAAGCGAGTTAATAAAACGTAGTTAAAAAAGGGTTCCATGGATCAAAACCGTTTGTGAACCACTGATCTAGAATCTAAATAATTGTGTTATATTAAAAAGAAAAGTTCTCATTAGCTTTAATGTATATATATATATATATATATATATATATATATATATATATATATATATATATATATATATATATAATTCTAAGAAAGTGTATAAAATCAGTTTCTCTTATAAGGCAAATTTGATTACTTTGTTGTTGTTTTTTTTAATATTTACTTAATTTAATTTTTTTAAAACTAAAATTAGATTATTTCTTAAAAGTAGATCATGAGTTTACATGTTTTGATTGGCCCTAAAGTTCATGCCAGTTAGTATTTTGTTTTAAGGCTTGACTTGAGAAAGCAAATTGAATTTCATGATGAAATGTGTCCTGTATTTCTTTAATGATTTTATCTCTCAGGGAGCTACTTCTTAAATTGTTTTATTCTGTTCCTGTCTGTGTAAGAATAAAACTAATTTTTTTAACAGGTGAAAACTTCCACTCATCATGACAGATGTTTCAGTGTGACGTCACGCTGATATATTGGTGGTGGCGGTCCTAGTTTTGTCATTTGCTTTTGTCTTATTCAAGTTTTTGTTAAGGAAGTAATAACTTCATTATTTGTACTATTGAAACTGTTCTATCTAGGCAATACGCTGTCAGAAAGGAAAGGGTTTAAACTAGGGCTGCGGAAATTAAAGATTAAGTAATCGATCAATCGTGAAAAGTTTTAATCGATTAAAATTAATTTGATCGATGAAAATTCGATTAAAATTTAAGAACATACTTTGAATATTTTTTTCCCAATTTATTAATAACTTATATTGTTTGTTACATACATATTTTTCCCTGGTAATTATTACTATGATTTATACAAACGTGCGTACGTAATCAAAAAGGGTTTTCTTTCTTATTTCTTGCATAGGCGATCGAATTCGCTGTGTTACGTACCAAAAAATTTGGGAGCCATGGAATTACCTGTGACTTAACGAATTTTGCGACATACTGAATCACAAATAAACGGAAACTATATGTGAGTTATAAAAAATATAATTAATCGAAATTAATCGATTAATCGATTAAATTTTGTCCTGGTTAATCCAAATCATTTTTTTTTAAATCAGTACTAGCCCTTGTTTAAACATTTCTTTAAAAAAAACTGAGATGTAAACCGATTAAACAGCATAATATTTAAAAAATAGCCGTATTAAAGATTATAACCGTTTTTAAAAAAACCGGTATAAATACACAATTATATAAACACATTTTAAAAGCATATAATTGTTGATGCTTATTTAATCTATAGAATAATTATGTAAGAAAAAATACCCCCATTTTTAAAAAATATCTTTATTAATTAGAAAACTAGAAAACAAATTCAAGAATATCTCTCCATTCAGTAGCGTTAAGAGCATCATAGAAAAAAGAAACAATAAATGCAAAATAATTTATTCATGGAAAAAAAATAATGCAAACTAAAGATAAAAATAAGTAAAATGTAAAAAAATCTTTTTTTAAAAAGGACACGCTTTTATTTACAAACATTTACAGACTGAAACGTGCTGATTTCCCCTGCCCTTGATGTAAACACGGGAATTTACGAGAGCTAGAGTGAAACCAGTGAGCCGTGGAGGTCAACACTAGCATTCGAAATAGTGATAAATAGAGATAAACTAAAAATTGATTAATTTCATTACGGTACATTCGATCGATCTGAAATTTTGATACAATGCATTGTCATCCAAGATCTATCTGTGGTAAAATTTTGAGATCTCTAGGTCCATCAAAAGTGGTTTAATTTTACGTTTCAAGATTTGAAGGAGGGATACAACATACAAACATTGTGACTTAAATAAAAGCGTGTAAGAACTCGGGATTAATAGTAAATGAAAAATCGTCATGATGTCTGTGAGAGACTCGTTGTTGTGTTTACATTGTACGAGCATGCGAGGACTTGACCGAGTATGAAACACGTGATTTTTGCTGCGAATTGTAATAGTGCGTGGTCTTGAACTGAGAGCATGGCTGGTCATAAATGTGCGGTTCACGAATAACTTCTACAGTGCCCACATATTACAGACTAAGAACTGCCAATATAATTGCTGAAAGAACAAAGACATTTAACGGTAGTACCTTCATTAATTCAATCACCGAACCTAGAAATAATAAAGAGAAAAGAACAAAGATCAAACTAGTCATTATACATAAGCCAATCAATTAAAACTTGGAAATACAATCCAAAAGCAACTCTATAATCAAAGGAATAGCACAACTACCACGGCAAACCGAAACATTAACTCGCGGGAAGTCTTACGTACGTATTATTTATTGCTATGATGCGTCACAAAATTTGGTAGCCATGGGATTACCGCGACTTAACCGATTTCGTCCAATAAGGAAGCGCGACTTAACGGGGTCCGCCTGAAGTTCTTTGACACATTTCACATTAATTGTGCTTCAATGAGACAGCGCAAAGATATATCAAAATTTAGAAATCACTTACTGCAATTAATATTTAGTTATCATCAATAAAAATAAATAAATTATTATAACCTATATGTTAAAGTATGTTGAAAAAAATATGCCAACTGTATCTCTTAGAATGTCTATTTTCTTTGCTGTGCAATTTCCTTTTTTAAAGTTTTTATTTTCACTTTACACCCTTATCTGCTGTAATTCAAACTTCATTTGGTTTTTGGTTTTCTGTTTTAATTCTTTCAAATGTTTTCTTTTACCTTCCACTTCAACATATTTGTAAATCTAAGCATTGCCATTAGATTTGTGATGTCTCCTTAAAAAAGGCCAGATGAACAAATAAAATGACGTCATCCCACCGACATACCTGGACGACTGCTGCTGAGATAGAGGTTATTTTTAAAGTGTATCTATCTTCTGTACCTTGAAACTTCCTTAGTTTCACCTTAATATTCTCCAGGTTCTCATAACTGACCCAAGTCATGTTAGTCTAGTGAGTTTTCGCTAAGAACAGTCAACAGATGCATTATGGGGTTACAGTTTGATCTTAGTCATTGCTGTTACGCTAATTTTATCACTATTCATAGTGGTAGAATTATCCTTATTGTTAGAGTTTTCGCTCGAGCTATCGTTTTTAATAGTGTTATCATTAGAGTTATCGTTAGAATTATCGTTATCGCGAGAGTTATAATTGCAGTTAACGTTATCGCAATAGTTGTCTTAGGAATTATAGCTACAGCTATTTTTATAGATATTTTGTTTATATATGTAAAGGTAGAATTATTAGTCAGGTAATTGTTGTCGCTGTGTTACATTGCGTTCACCTGTTATCACAATGAAGATTTATATTTTACTGCTTTTAGAAAGCGCAAAAAGTCAAGTATCCGTCTATATGAGCTATGATCTAGTGTCTGCCATTAATCAATAGTCTTTGTAATGTTACATATACTGACCATATCATTTATTTTCTAAAGGATATATGACGTCACCAAACGTTGTATGCTTGTTATTGTGTGACTAAACATTTCCTGAATGGGAGAGATGTTAGATTTATTATTATAAATGATTTATCGACTGTTTTCTTGATTTATAATTTTCTCTTCTTTTTTTATCTTTTCAATTAGTTTACAGAAATAACTTACAGGCCATTCAGCTCTTGGATAAATTGATGGAAAAAAATTGTACTTCAATTACAATTTTGATCGTTTTTATCAGTGTTTGAAGATTAAATGGAGGTAGATCAGGACATAAGACACAGTGATGTGTCTTTAGTTCCATTAACGATATCAGACTGATTGGAGATATGAAGAGCTGGTAGCTGAGTTGGTTAAGATTGTTACACAACAGAGATAGAAGTTCCCGGATGTGCTTAAGATGAGTGTTTGAAATGAAAGGTATCCTGAATGTCTTCAAGAGTTTTGTGTGGGAGGAATTCGAAGGAAGATATCGATGACGTATTCTGAATGTCCTCCAAAGTTTTTGTGGCATGAAAGCGAAAGAAAAATATATAATGGTGACGTCTATCGTAATTCTGGTGCAAAATGTAGTTGAATATTGCTTGGAATAAATTCGTTTAAAAAATTACATTAACTCGATCGTTTTATGAAAGGCAATAGTTTATGTCTCTAAAATTAATTTAGTGAAATCGATTTTAATCTCCTGTTCCTTGAATTGTCGGGAATTCGGTTGTATGTCCCCGGAGTCTTGATCAGAGGGATGTAACTGTAGAAACGTTTCATTGGTTAGATTTATGTATCTACAGTATATACTCGTTCTATAGCCCGTTCTTTCATAAGCTGACCCCCAATCTGTCCCCTAGATTTTGTCCAAAAAAGACGGCTTTATACGGTACTTATATGTTCATGTAAATAATTATAATTGGTTTAAACAGTATAAATGCATGTCTGTATATCGATTGTGTTTAACTGTAGGTCACATCCAGCCCATCTTACAAACGTATCTTCCCGAAAGTCTTAGCCGATATACTAATAGTCCCTCGTTTTAGATTGACGTAGTAAATAAAATAGTGAAGTTTCCGAACATTATATCACATTTAACTACTACGACGAACTTGATTTCAATAAAAAAAATATGTCAGTAAATACACAGATTAAAAATAAAATATGTACAATAAGCTTACGTGTAAAATGTTAAAGAGAAATTTTCTTTCCCAGACAAAGGCATTTCAAAGATGGTTATATAAACTTCTCTAAAGGTTGGTCCACACCTCCCAAATGCTCGCGAGCATTGGCCCAAGCTTCACACGAACGCACTATTTTAGTGGCGTATTTTATAGTGCGTTCGTGTGATGCTTGTGCAAATGCTCGCGATCATTTGGGAGGTGTGGACCGACCTTAAAATACATGTAGATTTGAAATATTTTTGTCTGAGAAATAAAATTTATCTTAAAAATAAGTAGAAATTAACAGAAATATTGGCTGTAAATCTGTGCGTCAAATTCGTTCAGATAATGCAGCTGTTTTCAACGTATATAGTATGACTCAGGTGTCCGAAACTAATCATTTTTAAAAAAGTTTAAAATCCTGAACGCAGAGCATGAGCTAAAGTAGGTATAGAAATCATATTGGCATCTAACATTACAGCACGTGTTTTCTACCAAAGTAACATGACAAACATGGGTAGTCCTATTGTGGAGGAGACGATACGAAAACCAGACCGACAAGGAGGGCGTTATTTGATCTGTATAAGTTCAAATCATAGTGAGGAGAATGTCTTGTTGTATTTCTTGGCAAATGTAGTGTCCAGTTGAAATTTACGTCTGTGGATGATGTCACCTCTGATTTCTTTCCTAATCTAAGGTATTCATATCGAAAGCAGCTAGAGACGTTGGAGAATAATTCAGTCTTCGTTCTCTTCAAATGCAGATTTTATTAGAGTTTATTATTCGCTCGACCTTTAAATGTAATTTTTAAAAAAGAATTTAAACCACATCAAAAATTTGTTCAAATTCAAACTTAAAATTTTATTAACTCCTTCATAGGTTTTTTTTTAAAATGTGATGATTCTGATTAAGTGATTATGATTATAATTTAGCAAGCTTTTATGTTGTTGACTCCAATGATGATGTTGAATAATCTCATTGCATTGATACCTGTGATGCTAATTATACATGCGTTGAAATTAATAGTTTTAAAGGTATTGATATATGAGATAGTGCTTTACTATCGATAAATTTGATGTTTCGATGTTGTGTTGGCTAAACAACTAATACATTTGTAATAGTAACGCTACTAACAGCGCTTACTACATTAAAAATCAAACACATAATTAGAAAAACTTGTGCGAAACTGAATTTATACTAATGCAAAACAAACAATAATCAAAGATAGCAACAACCCAGACTTAAACAAATTTTAAAAAACTCAAAACAAAACATACACTATTTTCACAAGAACATCTAGAAGACATTAAAGAATAGGTAAAGTTAAAGTAGGATTCCGCAAGCGGCTGTCTATTGACTTGGGCAATAATTGAAACTGAAGCAAATCTTCTCAACATCTCTTCCGACCTCTTCTTCCTAAACATTCCAAACGAACGTCAGAAAAGAGGCGTATCTAGGGGTGGGTATATGTCCCCGGGCTACGAGGCACTCGGGCTCCAAAATGAGGCGTTCGACGCTACATTGTAATAATTGAACGAGGGTAATAAATGGAGGGGGGGGGCGAAGTTATAGTTTGTCCAGGGCGCACAATACACCAGCTACACTTCTGCGTCAGAAATATTTCCATTACCCTTTAAATATGTCTTATTTTTTTGACGTAAACTCTCAATCACCACAAAGGAAATACATGCATTTAAACAAGCCAAAATAGTTGTTAAAATGTTGAAGGGAAACCTATACAAGAGCGATATAACAACACCAATATTTGTCGTCCGCAATGGCTAACAGCACCTGTTAATTGAATGGACGCCAGCGAGCACAGTTCACATTCACTGGCATGAGAGGAGAAATCAAGTTTAACCCGGGGGACTAACTGCTCGAAATGGAGCTCCGGTTCTTCAAAAGAGTCTCCTCAAGTGTGTCTGATGGGCTTGCAGAGACCTCCTCTGTTTCAGATAACTGGGGCGTAAATCCCCATGCGTAGTGGGCGATAACTCTGGGCCTATTTCTGAGACTCCTTAGCGATAATGACGTCCCTTGCAGCCGCCAAGCACGTGTTGTTAATGTCGTGTGCGGTAGTAAATTGGTAAGCGAGCCACTTGTCCCGAGTGCTGCCTACTCGAAAGGTCAACGGGGCAGCTGTTTCCCCCAGGTAAACATTTTAAAGGCGGGCTGTTACCGTCTTAGCTGTCAGGGAAAATTCTAACTCATAAAACATGGTTTGCTGAGCAGGTCAGCCATGGGTGTACAAATATTGGATACGTTGATAGAAAGGAGAGTCATGGGTGTAAAATGTTGGGTAAATTGATGGACAGGTGAGTCGTGGGTGTAAAATGTTGGGTAAATTGATGGACAGGTGAGTCATGGGTGTAAAATGTTGGGTAAATTGATAGACAGGTGAGTCATGGGTGTAAAATGTTGGGTAAATTGATGGACAGGTGAATCATCGACGTGAAAATCTTGGACAAATTGATGGACATATGAGATATAGATATAAAATTTTTGATACGTTGATGAATAGATTAGCCCTAGGTGTAAAATGTTGTTGATTTACATGTTAGCCATGGGTGTAATATGTTGGATAAGTTTAATGTTAGATGAGCCATGGGTGTTAAAATGTGGGATAAGCTGATGCATAGATGAGCCATGGGTGTAAAAATGATGGATAAGTTGATGGATAGATGAGCCATGGGTGTAAATTGTTGGATAAGTTGATGGATAGATGAGCCATGGGTGTAAATTGTTGGATAAGTTTAATTTTAGATGAGCCATGGGTGTAAATTGTTGGATAAGTTGATGGATAGATGACACATGGTTGTAAATTGTTGGATAAAGTGATGAATAGTTCATGGGTGTAACAATGTTGGGTGTAAACTAGTATTCTCAGATTATGAACTGTGGATTACTGGATAAAAAATTATTGAAATTTTTAAAATTTAATTTTGATGCGCAAAAAGTCAAATGTTAAATGATGCTGATCCATGGATGTGAGGAAGTTGACTAACAGTCTCTTTAAAATTATACCTTCCTTACGAATTTGGACTTGTCAGAGATAAGGGTAAAGGTACATGATAAGGCACTGTATAAGGGGGCCGCGAAGAGGTCGACAATGGAAAAGCTGGCTGGACAACATAAAGGAATGGACAGGGATGCAATTGCACGAATTATTGGGCGCCGCTCAAAATAGGCAAATTTGGAGAACGTTATCTGTTGATGTGTCCATGCGCTCCCCCAAAACGACCGCAACTGTCACGGAATTGATTATGATGATGACATGATGAGGAAATTTTTCTAAATAAATATCTGGTAGACCGTTTGGAGCATATTTGTGAGACGGAAGTGACGAACATGGTCCCAAGACCCACTATTAATTTTAGTAATAAAGCTGACCTAGTTAAGAGACCAGGGTTTTGAATTAAAAAAAAGAATTAAAGTCTGCTTTAAAAGATTTAACTTACAGTATTCTATTTACTTTCTCACTCATACCAATGGTGTTGTGAGAATTAAAACAAAGTGAACAAATGTAGAGTTTCAAGATTTCTTCTAAGAGGAGCGGTGGTCGAGTGGCAGCTCGCTCGGATGGGGTACCGATGGTCACGGGTTCGAATCCATGTGAAGGCAAGGATTTGTTCCCGGCGCCTAGAGCGTCACTGAGTCACCCGCCTAACACAAGTTAGGCGGCTGGGTAATGCGTGGAACCCACAAAGCCGTGGGCTGTGAACGCTGCATCACTTGCATACAGATCATCTGTCATGGTCTGTGGACGCAAATCTTCTGCATAGAAGGAGCGTCTGTATAGATAAAGTAAGATAATATAAGATACGACGACATGCACATTTAAACAAAGTCCGTTGGGTTGTTTAAATCAAATTCATCAGTGACTTTTATTTTTAATAGTTCGATGTCAATATCACATTTATTAGACACATATATTAGCTTTCAATAACATTAAATATCAAAATTTGTTATTAAAAAAAATCAAACTATTGTAAAATTAATGTCAATTACTCAGTAAATATATTAATATTAATAATATATTAATTATAAAATAACTATTTATATAGTAGATGATTATTAGAGTAGACAAGAATATAATAAAAACGAGTAGACGAAAAGGGGCATATGTATAATTTAATATCGATTGTAAAATTGCATTCAACATTTTTTCACTATATTCATACTTGTAAGATAAATTTTATTCTTTTAGAAAATGGGAATTGCCTTTAAATAAAATTATTTGTACCCCTTTTCGGGAAAAAAATAAGAAATTTGAATAGCACTACAATATCAATCTTCTGTATGGGACCCATCCACCAAAGAAAACATTGATAAATTAGAACAAATTCAAAAAAGAACTGCCAGGTTCATTGCTGAAGAATATTCAAAACTGACAAGAATAACACCATTAGTTAAACAATTAAACCTTTAAACACTAGAGGATAGAAGAACCAAGAGTAAAGTAGAAATAATACATAAAGCAAGTAATTCTAATTTAGAAATACAACACAAAGATAACTTAATACAACCCTAAGATAGATAAAAGGATAGAAACACCTTTCTTATTCCGTATGCAAGAACAAACACATTCAAATTCTCATTCTTCCCGTCAGTAATTCGATCGTGGTCTGGGTTGCCTGAAGCAACCAGGAAAACTAACCCTTTATCAAAATTTAAAACTCAAATGAGAACAGTGGACTAGACACAACCCATAGATAAGCGTAGGACGCAATAATTTTTTGCATTGAAAGAGCGTCTGTTATAGATAAGATACGATAAGATATGTTGGATATGATAACTTCCGTCACATGGATGCGAGGACATCACAGTTCTCATCCATCGGCCATCTCTTCATATTTTGAAAATAAATAATGTGAACATATCTGGCCCTAAAAGGGACTACAACTAGTTTTAAATGCAAATTTATTTAGATGTGTCAACTCAGGTTATTCCTGCCATTGATTCAGACTCTTGTAAATGTATTTAAATATTCATTTTACAGGTTTCAAAAACTGATGAATTATTACTAATTAATGATTTTTAAAATAAATCAAATAATGAAATAACATAGTTTATGAGATTTAAATACAACGAATTTGATTGAATCATATTGTTTGGTAATCAAAAGTTACTATATTATTAGTTAGTATCTTTACCCAAAGTCCTAGAACGTATACATTAAATGTACTTATATTTCAAGACCATTAAGTTTATTTAAATTCCCTTCGGCTTTCTTGTCGTTTTAAGTTTCAATTTATTTTTTTCAAAATATTTTTTGTATGTGTTTTTCTTCAATCAAGAGCGAGGATATTGAAGCGAGGAAGTTTCTTTTGTTTCATCCTATTGGCTGGCGTAATCAAGTTTCAAAACTCTTTTTCTTATGTTTGTGGATTGTTTTGTTTTTCTGTGTGTGTTTGTTTGTGCGTGTGAGTGTCTGTATTGTGAGTGAGGGTACACGTGACTATAAAAAAAAACAGTTATAATATTTCTTAGCAAACATGAGTGCAATGAACATCTTTAGACACAGAGCAGCTCTCATAAACTCATATATAGACACAAAGCAGATCTCATAAACTCATCTTTAGACTTAGACACAGAGCAGCTCTCATAAACTCATCTTTAGACACAGAGCAGCTCTCATAAACTCACCCTTAGACACAGAGCAGCTCTCATAAACTCATCTTTAGACACAGAGCAGCTCTCATAAACTCATCTTTAGACACAGAGCAGCTCTCATAAACTCATCTTTAGACACAGAGCAGCTCTCATAAACTCATCTTTAGACACAGAGCAGCTCTCATAAACTCATCCTTAGACACAGAGCAGCTCTCATAAACTCATCTTTAGACACAGAGCAGCTCTCATAAACTCATCTTTAGACACAGAGCAGCTCTCATAAACTCATCTTTAGACACAGAGCAGCTCTCATAAACTCATCTTTAGACACAGAGCAGCTCTCATAAACTCATCCTTAGACACAGAGCAGCTCTCATAAACTCATCTTTAGACACAGAGCAGCTCTCATAAACTCATCTTTAGACACAGAGCAGCTCTCATAAACTCATCCTTAGACACAGAGCAGCTCTCATAAACTCATATATAGACACAAAGCAGATCTCATAAACTCATCTTTAGACTTAGACACAGAGCAGCTCTCATAAACTCATCTTTAGACACAGAGCAGCTCTCATAAACTCATCCTTAGACACAGAGCAGCTCTCATAAACTCATCTTTAGACACAGAGCAGCTCTCATAAACTCATCTTTAGACACAGAGCAGCTCTCATAAAATCATCTTTAGACACAGAGCAGCTCTCATAAACTCATCTTTAGACACAGAGCAGTTCTCATAAACTCATCCTTAGACACAGAGCAGCTCTCATAAACTCATCTTTAGACACAGAGCAGCTCTCATAAACTCATCTTTAGACACAGAGCAGCTCTCATAAACTCATCTTTAGACACAGAGCAGCTCTCATAAACTCATCTTTAGACACAGAGCAGCTCTCATAAACTCATCCTTAGACACAGAGCAGCTCTCATAAACTCATCTTTAGACACAAAGCAGCTCTCATAAACTCATCTTTAGACACAGAGCAGCTCTCATAAACTCATCCTTAGACACAGAGCAGCTCTCATAAACTCATCCTTAGACACAGAGCAGCTCTCATAAACTCATCTTTAGACACAGAGCAGCTCTCATAAACTCATCTTTAGACACAGAGTAGCTCTCATAAACTCATCTTTAGACACAGAGCAGCTCTCATAAACTCATCTTTAGACACAGAGCAGCTCTCATAAACTCATCCTTAGACACAGAGCAGCTCTCATAAACTCATCCTTAGACACAGAGCAGCTCTCATAAACTCATCTTTAGACACAGAGCAGCTCTCATAAACTCATCTTTAGACACAGAGCAGCTCTCATAAACTCATCTTTAGACACAGAGCAGCTCTCATAAACTCATCTTTAGACACAGAGCAGCTCTCATAAACTCATCCTTAGACACAGAGCAGCTCTCATAAACTCATCTTTAGACACAGAGCAGCTCTCATAAACTCATCTTTAGACACAGAGCAGCTCTCATAAACTCATCTTTAGACACAGAGCAGCTCTCATAAACTCATCCTTAGACACAGAGCAGCTCTCATAAACTCATCTTTAGACACAGAGCAGCTCTCATAAACTCATCTTTAGACACAGAGCAGCTCTCATAAACTCATCTTTAGACACAGAGCAGCTCTCATAAACTCATCTTTAGACACAGAGCAGCTCTCATAAACTCATCTTCTCCTCTAAGAGTGCAGACTTATGATACGGGTCCCAAAGGCAGTTAGCAGCGGCATCACGCTGATAGGGAAAACAAGATCCTCACATCGGTGATGTGCAACTACTTTTCTTTAGAATTTAGTTAGGAATATAATAAGTAGGAGATTGTAGTGCATGACTTTAATTTCCGCCCGCCATGCGGGGATGACGTCTCGGCTTCTAACATATTGAAATAGGTATCTTCTGAATCTCTACTAATTGCTATACACAATAAATGATATGAAATACATTGTTAAATTAATTTTGTGATAAATATTTCTTTGATTTTGTCCTTGTCTAAAGACATTAATGGACGCTATGCATACGTTCTTCGCTTGTTTGGGTAGGATCGATTCCAGCAGATAGCGTAAATTGCCAATTCTATTCCACTAAATGGATTTTCAGAGTCTCGCCGATCAGCTTGATGGGGACGGAAGCGATAATTTCTACTTAAAGGATTCGATTATAGAGTGACTGAGTTGGTCCTTTGTCCATAGACAAGAAACCACAAATTACATTTAGTTAAAGCTTAAACGAATATAGTGTCCGGCAATTAGCCAGTGGATACGAGTATCCACGAGGCCTTTATCTCAATGTTTGCAGAGTGTAAAATGAACCTCAAGAAGCCGGTTTAACCCCCCCCCCAAAAAAAAATATTTAAAAAATATAATATCTAATATCATATTATGTTGCTCTTCTAGATGGATTGAGGAAAAAATAAACTCTGTATTTTTTTGCTGCCTGAGCATTAAATCAGTGGTGTAGCAGGAGTAAACGTGTGACATGGATGGGGTGTGTGGGTGTGGCTGGGGTGAGTGGGTGTGGCTGGGGTGAGTGGGTTTGGCTGGGGTGAATGGGTGTGGCTGGGGTGAGTGAGTGTGGCTGGGGTGAGTGGGTTTGGCTGGGGTGAATGGGTGTGGCTGGAGTGAGTGGTGTGGCTAGGGTGAGTGGGTGTGACTGGGGTGAATGGGTGTGGCTAGGGTGATTTGGTGTGGCTGGGGTGAGTGGTTGTGGCTAGGGTGAGTGGGTGTGACTGGGGTGAGTGGGTGTGGCTAGGATGAGTGGGTGTGGCTGGGATAAGGGGATGTGGCTTTGGTGAGGTTTTGGGCTGGGTTGAGGGGGTGTGGCTGGGGTGAGGGATGTCGCTGGGGTTAGGGGCAAAGTTCCCTTTAAGCTGCGCGGTTGCGCGGCCGCGCCACTATCAGACCGATAGCGCGCAGCAGTTTAGAATTACCCTGCAGCAAAGTTTGTAAAATATTGCACAAAAAAACGTGGTTTTTAAAAATCCTTTTTTACTTTTATTTATTTTCTTTTTAGTTCACTAAGAAAAACTTTTTTTTTAAAAATTTTTTTTTACCTCTATTTATTTTACCAAACACCTCATCAGCGCCTGCCCAACGGCGATGAGGTCACGGGGTGAACTCGGCACGTGAAATTGAACTACAGCAGACGGATACAGATGCTTAATACAGAGAAAAACTAAATAAATAAAGGTAAGAAAATGATTTCTAAAAACCACGTTTTTACAAGTGGACTAAAAAGAAGAAAATAATTTAAAACTTGTAAGTTCAAGTACTCTGATTTAGTATGACTAAAAACATGGGGCGGGCATTTATGAGGTTTAAAATATGCGGTTCACTCATTCACTTACTTATAGATCTCCCTTTTGCCTTCTAAATTAGAAATCTTTAATTTTTATACCAAACATCCGCCCCACGTTTTTAGTCATATTAAATCGAAGTACTTGAAATCGACGGTACAGATGCTTATATATAGACTATAGATAAACTAAAAAGTTAAATAATTTAATAACGGTACATTCGATCGATCTAAAATTTTAATACAATGCATTGTCATCCAAGATCTATTTGTGGAAAAATTTTCAGATCTCTAGGACCATCAAAAGTGGTTCAATTTTACGTTGGCAGATTTGAAAAAATCTTGGACAAACGAATAAACCAACAATGATACAATGCCACAGGAACGAAAGCGAGTTAATAAAACTTGGTTAAAAACGTGGTAAAAATCTGAAATATTGATACAATAACATTGTCATCCAAGATCTATCTGTGGTAACATTTTGAGCTCTCTATGACCATCTGAAGCGGTTTAATTTTACGTTGGCAAATTTGAAAAATTGCGGACAGGCAGACAGACAGACACGAAAGCAAGTTAATAAAAACGTGGTAAAAAAATAATGAAATTAACTATTGCTGATGTTTTCATCCTCAAATTACCTTATTTTTGTGGAGTTTTTTTTTACTCCTTCATAAAAATATTTAACAGTTATGTTAAATTATGTTATATTATGTTTAAAATTTTCAAGTTTCCTATCCATGCACGCTTCAACTGTATTCGACTGTATTCAAATGTATTCGACTGTATTAAACTGTATTTGACTGTATTCAAATGTATTCGAATGTATTAAACTGTATTTGACTGTATTCAAATGTATTCGACTAAATTAAACTGTATTTGACTGTATTCCAATGTATTCGACTATATTCAACTGTAATCGACTGTATTCAACTGTATTCGACTGTATTCAACTGTATTCGATTCAGAAAAATCGAGATGGTTGATTTTATTTTTTTGTCGTGGCTAATCTGGTCAGCTGCGAGATATTCGGATATTCTTATCTTTTAAATTATATATTGCACGAATGATATATGCTACAATAGCTGATGTATTATGTTATAGCTGCCAGTTAAGACATATGATGTAATGGCTGCCAGTTACGACAGATGACATAATTGCTGCCTGTTAAGACATATGATATCATGGCCTCCAGTTAAGACATATGATATCATGGCTGCCAGTTAAGACATATGATATCATGGCTGCCAGTTAAGACATATGATATCATGGCCTCCAGTTAAGACATATGATATCATGGCTGCCAGTTAAGACATATGATATCATGGCCTCCAGTTAAGACATATGATATCATGGCTGCCAGTTAAGACATATGATATCATGGCTGCCAGTTAAGACATATGATATCATGGCTGCCAGTTAAGACATATGATGAAATGGCTGCCAGCTAAGACATATTACTATGTAATGGCTGTCATTTAAGACATGATATCATGGCTGCCAGTTAAGACATATGATATCATGGCTGCCAGTTAAGACATATGATATCATGGCTGCCAGTTAAGACATATGATATCATGGCTGCCAGTTAAGACATATGATATCATGGCTGCCAGTTAAGACATATGATGAAATGGCTGCCAGATAAGACATATTACTATGTAATGGCTGTCATTTAAGACATGATATCATGGCTGCCAGTTAAGACATATGATGAAATGGCTGCCAGCTAAGACATATTACTATGTAATGGCTGTCATTTAAGACATGATATTATGGCCGCCAGTTAACACATATGATATCATGGCTGCCAGTTAAGACATATGATATCATGGCTGCCAGTTAAGACATATGATATCATGGCTGCCAGTTAAGACATATGATGAAATGGCTGCCAGCTAAGACATATTACTATGTAATGGCTGTCATTTAAGACATGATATCATGGCTGCCAGTTAAGACATATGATGAAATGGCTGCCAGCTAAGACATATTACGATGTAATGGCTGTCATTTAAGACATGATATCATGGCTGCCAGTTAAGACATGGCGTAACGGCTGCCAGTTAAAATATCTGATTTAATGGCTTCCAGTTATTATATGACATAGTGGCTGCCAGTACTCATATATTATACTAGTAGACCCGTCGTGCGTTGCAACGATCAAAGTAAAAAGGAATAAATTTAAAGAAAACAATGAGTGGTATGTTTAAAAATAATCCTGAAGAAATCTTCGTGGAAGTGTGAAAAAAAAATCCAAGTTTCATAGCAAACGGATAAATAAATAAATAATTAAATAGCGTACAAAAGAAGAAACGATATTAAGGGCCCCGGCCCCAAAATGAGTGATATTATAGTTTTTTTTATTGTCATTGTACTCATTTCTTAAACGTTTAAGATTTTATTCACTATTCAGTCATTACCAATCTTGACAAATAATGACACATGTATCCATTATTATACAAATTGAAATTAGCAGGTGTTTTGAACTTTATATCTTTGCCCAGAATGGGCCCTGGGGCCCTTAATGTTGTTTTGATCTATTGCACTTAATATATATTCCTCAATATCGTGTAAAATTGAATAGGGAATACAATGATTAAAGTTCAGTAAAAAAGACTTTTTCGAAGGAATGGAAATTAAGAGTTCAGTGCCCTATAGTAATAAGGGCTCTTAAGTTTTTATATTCTACGTTTTGTCAAAATCCAGTTTTTTTGTCAATATCTAACTCTTAAACTACTTTTTATATACCTACAATAGGGGGAAAATAGCATTAAGGGGCCCTGGCCCATTCGGTGCAAGAGGTCAATTTCAAAAACCTGTTCATTTTAGTTCATTTTTATTGTGGCTATATTTCTCTAGCTCTTTAAAAAGTAAATAGGAAAAATATTTTAAAAATATACGAAAAAAGATATTTGGGGCCCCGGCCCCGAAGATATTGGCATTAGAAGTTCACTGTCTATAGGATTTTAATATAGGCTACCAAGATTTTGTATGCAAAGTTTGGTGATGATCTATTCATTTACTAAGTAGCTAACGTAGAAACTATTTTTTATATAGCTCATATAAGATAAAAACGACATTTAGGGTCCCAGGGCCCATTCTGGGCAATATATAAAGTTAAAAAAATTTACAATTTCATTCCCACTTGTACAAAATTAACATAACTTATAGGTTTTCCGAAAGAGCTCTACCACCCTCGTCACTCAAAAATTTAATGTATAATTACGAAACTGCATCGTATCACAATAGTAAGTTATATAACAATTGTAACCACGTCTATGAGATAAAGAACATGTGGCACTATCCCTTTAAAAGGCAAAAGCTAATTGACTCATAGCGCAAATAAACAAAATTATAAATGTACTTTCTAAAATACTATTTTTTAAAAAAAAACGGTCGTATTAAAATGATATACAAAAATGTGCACACCATATTTAGACATATAGAAAGCTGGCCGCATAAAATAAAGTCTTGTTATAAAGTAAATGTACTGGACCAAAATAACTCTTCATTTTGACGTATTCATAATTGTCTAAACAGGGAAATAATATTTAACATTTTTATGTCTCTATATTTTACGATTTATATTTACGGTTTATAAGCAATGTGTATAATTTCAAAAAGGAATCTTTTTTTTTGTGTTCCCTATTTCGGATAAGGCATCATATTTTGTAAATTATATTCAATGCACACACACACACACAGATTTTATATCTGAAAAATAAAATACATTTAAAAAAAAAGATTCAACCGTCTGTTCATAAGTGCATCTTAAAAATGATTAAAAGGCAATTTTAGAAATGGCCTATGCTATTCTGAATACAAAGGAATGAACATAAAAACATATTCAATTCGCAATTCATATTAATTAAGCGTTTTCAGGATCACTTCATTAAATTTAGTCAACTTTTGTTAATACGTTCGGTAGCGAAAGTTTATAATGTATAGTGTATATAAAGCTTAAGTAAACAGTTTTAAAGTGTACGTTTATTTGACATAGGCCATCACTTTCAACATAAAATAAACTCGCTACATCTATGGTTTTTAATTAAATGTCGAGTTATGAATTAAATTTTTAAAAATCCCAATTTTATTCATTGCATGTAAAATATTAATACAATGCATCGTGAAAATAATTGAAATAAAATAATTTAAACGCATATGTAATATATAAAGCTCAGTTGATATTTTTATGTTTGTTTGTTTGTATCCATTAAAAAAAGGCCACTGCTTTGTTGACATTTTTCCAAAAGATCTCTGCACTGTCGTCACTAAAAAAGCTCTTATATATTTACGACACTGCAATGTAACACATTGTAATTAATACAATATTTGCAACAGCGTCTATGAGATAAAGATAATAAAGATAAATAAAGAAATTAGGCTATATTCCTAATTTTAAAAAAACAAACAAAACAAATCAATTTTATGTTAAAAATGCATGTGAAACCATCACAATAATCGATTTTAAAAATGGCCTATGTTAATCCATCATCAAAGGAATGAACATAACATATTCAATTCGCAATACAAAATAATTAAGCGTTTTCAGGATCACTTTATTTAGTTTAATCTACTTATGTTAATAAGTCCGGTAGCCTAAGTTTAAATAGTATAAGTGTATAGGTTATGTAAAAGACAACAGCTTATGTAAAAGACAAACAAAATATAAATGTTATATTAATAGGACACAGCTAAATTTAAGATGCGTACACGAAAATGTGCGCACAGTAATCAGGCGATAAAAGATTTTAAAACGTGCACCGCTAAAAATGAAGCCTTGAAAAAAATACTGACACAATTATTACATAAATAGGTTTTTCATTAAATGTCGAGTTATGGAACAGAAAATAATTAAAACAAATTCGCAATTAAATTTAAACGTGTAAACAATTAAATCTAATGCATCGTGTGGCAGTTGTAATTAAATATGTTTACGTGTCTATCTAATATATAGAAAGTAACAGTAAAGAAAATGACAATTCTTTGTACTACACAGCTCAAATTATGAAGCGTACACGAAAATGTGCGCACCGTAATTAGACATTATAATATTTTTTCAAATGCGCACGGCTGAAAATAAAGTATTGGCATTGGGGAAAAAAACGTCACCAAAAGTAACTCGCTTTGAACGGCATTTGAACGTCCGCGTAAATTTGTTCAATACAGAAATGAGGTTAAATTTTTTATTCTTTGTCTCTGCATTTTCTGATTATTTAATTTACGGCATTCGGGCAAAAGGGACAATTACAAAAACTAACTTAAAACCACCTTCAGGGTAAAAGGAACCGTCCTGCCAAATTTGGTCCCCGTCCGTCATTTGGTTTTTCCGTGATTGTCTAACAGAAAGTCGAAAAGTGAAACATACAAACATACAAACATACAAACATACAAACATTTGAGCTTTATATATTAGATTATATATATATACTAGTAGACCCGTCGTGCGTTGCAACGATCAAAGTAAAAAGGAATAAATTTAAAGAAACCAATGAGTGGTATGTTTAAAAATAATTCTGAAGAAATCTTCGTGGAAGTGTGAAAAAAAAATCCAAGTTTCATAGCAAACGGATAAATAAATTAATAATTAAATAGCGTACAAAAGAAGAAACGATATTAAGGGCCCCAGCCCCAAAATGAGTGATATTATAGTTTTTTTTAATTGCCATTGTACTCATTTCTTAAACGTTTAAGATTTTATTCACTATTCTGTCATTAACAATCTTGACAAATAATGACACATGTATCCATTATTATACAAATTGAAATTAACAGGTGTTTTGAACTTTATATCTTGCCCAGAATGGGCCCTGGGGCCCTTAATGTTGTTTTTATCTATTGTACTCAATATATATTCCTCAATTTCGTGTAAAATTGAAGAGGGAATACAATGATTAAAGTTCAGTAAAAAGACTTTTTCGAAGGAATGGAAATTAAGAGTTCAGTGCCCTATAGTAATATAGGCTCTTAAGTTTTTATATTCTAAGTTTTGTCAAAATCCAGTTTTTTTTCTCAATATCTAACTCTTAAACTACTTTTTAAATACCTACAATAGGGAGAAAATAGCATTAAGGGGCCCTGGTCCATTCGGTGCAAGAGGTCAATTTCAAAAACCTGTTCATTTTAGTTCATTTTTATTGTGGCTATATTTGTCAAGCTCTTTAAAAAGTAAATAGGACACATATCTTAAACATATACGAAAAAAGATATTTGGGGCCCCGGCCACGAAGATATTGGCATTAGAAGTGCAGTGTCTATAGTATTTTAATATAGGCTACTAAGTTTTTGTGTGGAAAGTTTGGTGAAGATCTATTCATTTACTAAGTAGCTAACGTAGAAACTATTTTTTATATAGCTCATATAAGATAAAAACGACATTAAGGGTCCCAGGGCCCATTCTGGGCAAGATATAAAGTTCAAAACATCTGTTCATTTCAATTAGTATAATAATTGATACATGTGTCAAAATTTGTCAATATTGTTAATGACTGAATGGTGAATAAAATCTTAAACGCTTAAAAAATGTGAATTTTTGGGCACTCAGCGCCAAAGGAATGAACATCAGCAGTTTAGTGCCCTATAGTATTTTAATATTGGCTATCAAGTTGTCATATACACATTTTGGTTAAGATCCAATAATTTACACAGTAGCTAAAGCTTAAACTAATTTTTATATAGCTCGTATAAGCAAAACATGACGATATGGGCCCCCGGCGCCCCATGAGTGTTAAATTTAAAAAAAAAGATAGTTACCATCCCGGGAGCATACTCAACAGTCTTGAAAAGTTTCATGACGATCGGGTGAATGGTTTAGACAGCTATAAAGGACATTCATACACACACAAACATATTTAAATATTTATATGTATATATATACTTTAAAAATACCTGCACTTTGTAGCGGGAGTGTGCTGACCCTTTATCCAAGTATTAGGTGATGGTTATTACAATTTTTATTTGCCAAGTTAAATTTCAGATTCAACTATTTAGTTAAAATCTTATGAGAAACAGAGATATGCCATTTTACCGCGTGTGTTGTTTTCACTTATTGCAGTGCCTTTTAACATAACCTTACTATTCAAAAGATATGACTTATTAAATAATGATTATTGCCGACCATAATAACTAAATTTACAATTTCATTCCCACTTGTACAAAATTAACATAACTTATATGTTTTCCGAAAGAGCTCTACCACCCTTGTCACTCAAAAATTTAATATATAATTAAGAAACTGCATCGTATCACAATTGTAAGTTATATAATATTTGTAACCACGTCTATGAGATAAAGAACATGTGGCAATATCCCTTTAAAAGGCAAAAGCTAATTGACTCATAGTGCAAATAAACAAAATTATAAATGTACTTTCTAAAATACTATTTTAAAAAAAACGGTCGTATTAAAATGGTATAAAAAATTGTGCACACCATATTTAGACATATAGAAAGCTGGCCGCATAAAATAAAGTCTTGTTATAAAGCAAATGTACTGGACCAAAATAACTCTTCATTTTGACGTATTCATAATTGTCTAAACAGGGAAATAATATTTAACATTTTTATGTCTCTATATTTTACGATTTATATTTACGGTTTATAAGCAATGTGTATAATTTCAAAAAGGAATCTTTTTTTGTTCCCTATTTCGGATAAGGCATCATATTTTGTAAATAATATTCAATGCACACACACACACCAGATTTTATATCTGAAAAATAAAATACATTAAATAAAAAAAGATTCAACCGTCTGTTGATAAGCGCATCTTAAAAATGATTAAAAGGCAATTTTAGAAATGGGAATACAAAGGAATGAACATAAAAACATATTCAATTCGCAATTCATATTAATTAAGCGTTTTCAGGATCACTTCATTAAATTTAGTCAACTTTTGTTAATACGTTCGGTAGCGAAAGTTTATAATGTATAGTGTATATAAAGCTTAAGTAAACAGTTTTAAAGTGTACGTTTATTTGACATAGGCCATCACTTCAACATAAAATAAACTCGCTACATCTATGGTTTTTAATTAAATGTCGAGTTATGAATTAAATTTTTAAAAATCCCAATTTTATTTATTGCATGTAAAATATTAATACAATGATCGTGAAAATAATTGAAATAAAATAATTTAAACGCATATGTAATATATAAAGCTGAGTTGATATTTTTATGTTTGTTTGTTTGTATCCATTAAAAAAAGTCCACTGCTTTGTTGACATTTTTACAAAAGATCTCTGCCCCTGTCGTCACTAAAAAAGCTCTTATATATTTACGACACTGAAATGTAACACAATTGTAATTAATACAATATTTGCAACAGCGTCTATGAGATAAAGATAATAAAGATAAATAAAAAAAATATAGGCTATATTTAAGATGCGTACATGAAAATCTGCGCACAGTAATCAGGCGATAAAAGATTTTAAAACTTGCACCGCTAAAAATGAAGCCTTGAAAAAAATACTGACACAATTATTATATAAATCGGTTTTTCATTAAATGTCGAGTTATGGAACATAAAATAATTAAAACAAATTCGCAATTAAATTTAAACGTGTAAACAATTAAATCTAATGCATCGTTTGGCAGTTGTAATTAAATATGTTTACGTGTCTATCTAATATATAGAAAGTAACAGTAAAGAAGATGACAATTCTTTGTACTACACAGCTCAAATTATGAAGCGCACACGAAAATGTGCGCACCGTAATTAGACATTATAATATTTTTTCAAATGCGCACGGCTGAAAATAAAGTATTGGCATTAGGGAAAAAAAACGTCACCAAAAGTAACTCGCTTTGAACGGCATTTGAACGTCCGCGTAAATTTGTTCAATACAGAAATGAGGTTAAATTTTTTATTCTTTGTCTCTGCATTTTCTGATTATTTAATTTACGGCATTCGGGCAAAAGGGACAATTACAAAAACTAACTTAAAACCACCTTCAGGGTAAAAGGAACCGCCCTGCCAAATTTGGTCCCCGTCCGTTATTTGGTTTTTCTGTGATTGTCTAACAGAAAGTCGAAAAGTGAAACATACAAACATACAAACATACAAACATACAAACATTTGAGCTTTATATATTAGATAATGGCTGCCAGTTATTTATTTGATTAATATCGTGAAGGAAATTTTTCAACCAAGATAAGAGTAAGTCTGATAAAAATACAGGTCAAAACAACAACGAACTTCCTGGCAAGAAGAAACAAAATAAACCTTAAAATTTATAAAGCTGAGCTTCGATCTTATATCCTTGACATGAAGACTGACGTAGACGTTTGTCAGGGAAGTTTTCTGAAAGGAATCCAATGAAATAATTACAAGTCGAGTGATAAAAGAGCGGTGTTGTTTTATTGTTTACACAAATAACGTGAAACGCTACAGATCCTAATTGACGTACGACTTTTTTGTCAAAAGTACATTGATAAAATATCGTTGTGTACATATTTTTGGGAAATCGATGGAATGCTGAGATGTCAAATTGTAAGTGTGTCTGGAACGTACGGTATTTTGACAAGCGCTGAGTGCCGCCTGCTTATCGCCATGACGTGTAACGTTCCCTTCCCATCAGCCTCATAATTAGAACAACGTCTCCCGTTTAACTTGTTGATACTACCTATTTTAAGGCGGTTTTAAAACGGGCGCCGGTTTTAAGCCCGAGATTGCTAACAGGTGTGTTACCGTTAATCAACATTATATGGAAGATGATTTCCAGCAATTTGATGTTTGCAGTAAAAAAAACAACTATTTTTAAATGTCATGAATGAAGTAAATTGCAAGCTATCATCTGAAATTTAAACGAAAAAAATTGAATATCTTATTTGGTGTTGCAATTCAAATTTAAGGTGAAAGCCTATTTTAACCTGTGAGGTATTAGCCTAAATTATAAAGTGGTACACTATTCTGCCAGGTGATGGTCTAGCCTGTAGGATGTTTGAGTGTTTCAGTAACCTTTAAAGTTATAGTCAAATCTTTAACACGTGATAGCAAAACCTGTAAGGTTTTTGAGTCTTTGCCTAACCTGTGAAGTTATAGCCTAACCTGTAAGGTGATCGCCTTACCTTCAATGTGTTTTCTTAACTTTTAAGGTGTTTTGGCTTGCCTGTTATGTGATTGTTCAAAACTGTAAGGCTTTTGCGAAAACTGCCAGTTGTTTTTCTAACCTGCCAGGTGTTCTTCTAACCTGCCAGTTGTTATTCTTACCTGCCAGGTGTTTTTTTCTTAAAATCTGAAAACTCAAATTTTGCAACGTTGAAATGAACTGAGAAGTAGGACAGTGCTCCTCAAACATATCTTTCTCTGGTCGTCACTGGTCCTCAAATGTAAATTTTGTGGTCTTATAACACATTGAAGTGAACAATTTGTAATGAAGTTTGACAGCAATAAAACTGTTTATTCTAAAATAGCGGTTTGTTGATATTTGAAAATAAATTCACATTTTCCCTCAAGCATGATAAAATAATACAACAAACCTTAGTAGCCATATAAAAAATGTATACCATAAAAAAAAAGTTAGCACGTTGGTGGGCGCATAGAAATATATGCTCACTGGAGGGCAGAAATTAAACAAGGAGGGAATCACTGTTATGGCTTAAGTTTCTTTTAACTCAATAAGATTTTACTGATGGTGGTTTGTTATAGTAATTATCTCGGCTTCTGTCGTCAGCTTTATGGATACTTCCTCACGTCATATTGGTTCGTACAACGACGTCTGAAGTATGGAACTAATTAAAATATAGTTTACGTTTTCCTTTGCAGAAAAGCAGAAACATCGGTTTGACGTTAGGGCATGAATTTTCCAACTAACGATGTTTCTATAGTTCTTTTAACTTGAAGTTTTGTTTCGTCTATTTCACAGCTACTTTGATTATCTGACATTTCAAACATTCCAGGGCCGATAGTTAAGGAAAACTAAAATCAATATTAAAAGAGAATGTGAAAGAAATAGCTAGAAGTAAAATCATCAATAAACTAAAACTTTGGTCATCCATAATAAAGGTTAATACAGTCATAAATTATTTTAATTCATTGAAACACAACATTCTAGGGATAGTTTGTTCCTATCTGAACGCATTTGAAAATATTAGATCAGTGGTTCCCAAATGTTTTGGGTGGCGACCCCTTTTTATAAAACCCATTCGACCCGAGACCCCCATGAAATTTAAATAAGTCGTTTTTAAAAAAGTTTATTTTTAAAATAAAATTTAACAAATTTTGCATTATATGTGAATTTTTTAGTCGACAGTTGGCGACCTCCAGAAAACCGAACCACAGGTTGGGAACCGCTGTATGAGATTAAATAAGATTAGATAGATAGGAAGATAGGTACGTAGGTAGGTATTGGGTAGTTGGGTAGGTAGGTATTGGTTAGGTAGACAGGTAGAAGGGTAGGTAAGTAGATACGTAGCTAATTTGGTGTGTACGTAGATCACTAGGTAGATATGTAGATTGGCGGGTGAATGGCGGGTGTGTGGGTTTCGGAAGGTATGTAAGTAGGCAGGCAGTCAGGGTGAGCGGGTGTGTGGGTGAGCGGGTGAGCGGGTGTGTGGGTGAGCGGGTGTGTGGGTGTGTGGGTGAGCGGGTGTGTGGGTGAGCGGGTGTGTATGTTTTCTTTGAAGCTTACAACAGCTGTGTATTTGGGATGATTCACTTTGTTATGGTATTCCAATAAAATAAATAAACAAAATGTAGTGATTCTAATATATGAAATAAAAACGAACTCTAAGTCTAAGGACATTATTTTTTTATCCATGCCTGTAGCTACTTATATAAAGAGGGATATGTCACGAACCTCGACAATTAATTCAAGCAATAACTTTTAGTAAATTTTTTTAAAAATACAAATTTAAATAAAATTTGAAATATAAAATTGTTTTCTGACTACAGATTTGTTGTTTTTTTCCCAATACTTATTTGAATTTGTTGCACTGCTTATGGTTTAAAACTATAAATAACACGGTAATGAAAAATCCCAAAGTGAAAACTAAACGTTTGTCATTATAAGGGACTCAGCTTTTTCACACATCACTCAGCATTTGACGGACAAGACTTTTAAGCAACACTTTCACACTTCACTCATAATTGTGACAGACAAGACTTTTAAGCAAGACTTTCACACATCACTCAGCATGTGACAGACAAGACTTTTAAGCAACACTTCCATACATCAATCAGCATGTGACAGACATGACATTTAAGCAAAAATAATTTTCCCATTGAGGGCATTTCACTTTATTCCTGTCAGGCTTCTTTTCCAGAAGAGCGTGCGAACGTTAGTTCATGAACAGATGTATAATTCATGTCCTAACAGCTTACGCAATCTGAGCCTATGAATTATAAATGTTATTTAAAATCAAGCCATTGGCCTCGTTCACAATCTGTGTGTTCAAAACAAAGCAAATAAAAAATTCGGTCGAATACTTGCTAAGATTTTTTTGCCTCCCATTCATCTCTTAAATATGCAAATATGTTCTTTGTGAGTGTTCTCTTAATTATAGCATAAGTCCAATGATGAAATTTTAGCATGGGCAATATAATTGATCTACTGGACTATTTCTCAATTTTGATGGTAGTCATAGAAAGTCTATGAATTTATACTCATTAAAATAACAAAAATAACAACCTTTATAATGTTGGAAAATTCAATAGCAATAATTTTAAAACAGTAGGAATAAATGTGAGGATAAAAGCGATTTAAATAAATATTTTGTCTATCTTTTTTTTTCAGATATTTTTTAACGTAATTTTTTTTTATCCCGCGTAATGTTTTTCATACAAGTTACGTGACAGGCAATCGTCCGTAAAACACGTCATCCGCCATTCCCAGCTCAATGGCGCATGAATCTTGGCTGCTGCTAAACATGGAAGGCTAGAGAGCTTGTGTCTGCTCTGTAAGCCGATCGAAACTAACAGAGAACAGAGGCATTCACTCTTTAAACCTTGTAGATTTTGGAGAGGGGGTGTAGTGGGGCACAGGGGTGCCTGCGGTCAGGGATATAGAACATTTTCCTTGTTTAATGTATGCGAAGACGGCCTCGAGAATAAGATAGGACATCACGCGGGAATGAAAGAGAGTTAGCATCACCAAGATAGACGTCATATTACGTCGCCACAGACATGAACGATGTCATATTACGTCAGCTTAAACGTGAAAGACGTCATATTACGTCGCCACAGACATAGTAGACGTCATATTACGTCAGCTCAGACGTGAAAGACGTCATATTACGTCAAAGAAGACGTGAAAGACGTCAGATTAAGTTACATAGACATGGGAAATTTCAGATGAAATCACCCTATATTACAAACGTCAGATGACAAGACATAAGTAGCATCTGATGACTATATTACAAACGTCAGATGACAAGACATAAGTAGCATCTGATGACTATATTACAAACGTCAGATGACAAGACATAAGTAGCATCTGATGACGTAACGCACATCCTCTTAGTGTCTGGTTTAATATTACCTTAATATAATAACAACCATTTCAACCTACACCTGGCTGGCAGAAGCGTCACTAGGGTCGGTGTCACCCAGTGCGGTAGGTCATGGTGTCTCACCCCCTCACAACTTACCCCATTGACCTTCCTCTCTTCTGTCAGTGCCAAATAACGGGAACATACATAATTTTACATTTTGGTGTCGCCCCTTGTGATGGTGTCATCCGGTGCGGTCCGCTTCAACCACAACCCCCCTAGTGACGCCTCTCCCTGATGGCATATTCCCACAGGTAAAAATGAAAGACCTCAGAAATATTTGAAAGTAGAAACGTATAAAACTTGCCTAAACTGTTTTCGTGATTGAAATATAAAGAGGAGTTGATCATTACAATGATAAAGAAACACTCCATGTGATATTTTGCTACGTTTGTAAAACCTACATGGTATCGTACTAACCATTAGCCCCCCTATCCCTTCAGTTTACTCCCGTGAGGGGCAATTTTTTTGGAAAATCTACAAAGTTGTTTGTGCGAGTCGTCACTTAGTCTACCCCCCCCCCGCTCCCCACCACACACCTGGAAAACAATTTTCGGGAGCCACTCCTGCCAGTTCAATTTCTGAACTACTTCACTATCTGAGGGCCAAGCAAGTTCACTAGAGCTTTTATCAACTCAATAGACTGTGGAACTGAGGAAAACATTTCAATCGAAATTCCCTGCCCCCTCACCGACCCACACCTGTTCTACCTCCGACGTTCCTTACAGACTGATGGTTTATGTCAACACCCGGTACAAAAGGCCAAGTTATTAGATTGTACCGGAATAACAAGAATTCAATGGACAACAAATATTTTTGGACTAAATCTTGAGAGATAAGACAGCGCCGCGTATTTACAGAATGTCCCGACGGTCTTTTAATCAACCCACACAGATATTGACATTTGTATAACTCTTCTGTTTAGAAAACAGCAAACTGAGACTGGAAATATTCTAAAATAGTATACATTATTCTGTACTTGTAGCGAAGACATCTGAATAAATTCTCGAGATCTTAAATTATTCTCTTAGATCAGAAGCGCGTAAACGATTGAGACACGATTTTATTTTATAAGTGAAAGAAACTTGGAATGGGTTCGTCTCGCTGAAATACAAAGAACTTATCACTATAAAACATAAAACACATAAAATTTCCCAAGTTTTTGTTAGACCTATCGATCATTCGCGTTGCTCTCTAAAGATGAACTTGCTAATCTTTTAATCGTTTTTTCATCACGGACCAAATTTTCTCGTTTGTTAAAAAGATTCGTGAATTCACGAAAATAAAAGTTCTACGTTATTTAATATATTTTATTTAGGAGCGAAAAGCTTTCGAAATGAGATAATTGGAAACTTTATTTTAAGATTTACCGAACTTAGCTTTAGATTAGCCTAAAACATTTTGGCGATCAATCTTTGATGAATACTTGTTCTAAATTCTGAACCATCATGATCCTGGGATTCTAAAACATTTTGGCGATCAATCTTTGATGAATACTTGTTCTAAATTCTGAACCATCATGATCCTGGGATTCCTTACTTCGTCTCTCACATGATTGTAAACCGAGTTGCTTTTAACATTATTCAACAACAACTTTCCGTACAGCTCTTACGCATCCTATCATTTCCAATATTGCCAAACAACAACAGCAACAATCTCTGCAACGCCGGACCATCCAATCTGAACTATTTACACTCCCACAGCGCTAGTCCACACCATCTCGTGTGTGCCGTCCTTCCTATGCCAGTCATGTTAGCAGTAATTCAATCATCTTGCCTCTGGCTACTTCACTGCAACCAAGAGTTTTCTCTTCAGGACTCCGGCAAATGAAACATGACCATAGTTCCATGGTGATGTGAGTACTGGTCCGCGCCACTTGAGCAGATTAATGATAATTGCTTGTGTTGGTGAACGAGCAGCCGGGGATCTTGAAAAAAAAACTGGAATTTTTGTGCAAATCTCTCGCTTTTCTGGGGTCGCTTCACTGCGTGCTTGGAGAGAGAGAGAAATAACGTTTTATTCCAAACATGATGATAATTATGCAGTTGTAAAATGTCGTTTTTCGTTTTTGTACTAAGTTGAATGGATAATAAACTCGTATTTGGTTTTTTTTTAAATTTAAAATCAAATATTTGTTTGTAAAAGTGATTTAGTTACCTAAACTTCTATTAACTGATGGACTTTTGTGTAGAAAGAGATTGACTAGAGACCAGCCGTAAAACAGCAATTAGGCCACAATTTTTTTAATGCAAAAATGTTTAACTCTCTGGCATTCAGCACCAATGTTGGGGGGCAATCAATTAATGAAGAAGATATCAATAAAAGACACTAGAGGATGATCCAAGTTGCTTATAAAGAAAACATTGTTTACGAAAACCCTGACTTGTCCTATTTGCAGCAGAACTCTACACTTTAAATCTCGTAGCAATACATTTGCTGTCCCCCACTAGTAGTAACAGACTGACTCCCAAAAATCGGATCAACATACTGAATCCCATCACTGGTAGCAACATACTGACTGCCAGCACTGGTAGCAACATACTGACTTCCAACACTGGTAGCAACATACTGAATCCCAGCACTGGTAGCAACATACTGACTGCCAGCACTGGTAGCAACATACTGACTTCCAACACTGGTAGCAACATACTGAATCCCAGCACTGGTAGCAACATACTGACTGCCAGCACTGGTAGCAACATACTAACTTCCAACACTGGTAGCAACATACTGAATCCCAGCACTGGTAGCAACATACTGACTCCCAACACTGGTAGCAACATACTGACTTCCAACACTGTTAGCAACATACTGACTCCCAACACTGGTAGCAATATACTGACTCACAACACTGGTAGCAACATACTGACTCCCAACACTGGTAGCAACAGACTGACTCCCAACACTGGTAGAAACATACTGACTCCCAGCACTGGTAGCAACAGACTTACTCCCAGCACTGGAAGCAACAGACTTACTCCCAGCACTGGTAGCAACAGACTGACTCCTAGAACTAGTAGCAACATTCTGATAACCATCACTTGTAGCAACATACCGACGCTGGTAGCCATGCCGTGACTGACACCTCTGGTCGTCAAAGCAGTGCTCATTAAAATGGGCGTTGTTTCCAAGTGTCAAGCTTACGACACATCGCATGAAAAAAACAAACCTCACCAATCTTTGCCACAGCACACGTTTCTGTTCATTTCACAGCAGTTCACACGAGCCCATGTCATCGGAAGTTGTCTTTATCAACATTTCTGAACAACACACCAACAACAAATGTTTTCAAAATATATTTTCATGCTCTGGAGTTATAGGGTTTATGATTTACAAGTTTCAGAGTTCTACTAACATGTTCTCATAGTTTTCCCAATCGCCATAGATTCGTTAGCGTATACATATTTATGATGAGTTTGTTGTTGAGATGAAAGAATTTGGAAAATAATTTATCTGGGAACAAAAAAAAATCAAGTTTTGATGCTAACACGGGCCCCGTGCATAGTCCCAGGAAATGACGTCAGATCAAACGAATGTAAAATTGATTCGATCAGCGTACAGGATAACTTCATTAATAGATCATCATCAAACGCTACTGAACCGTAGCAACAAATCGTGGGGAGGGCCAAGAAGACTCTGGTTAACGGTAAAAATAACTTATACTAACGCCTTGCAAAGATAAGAAGAAGCCGCCCCCGCGTAACATGTGTACGTGTCCTGGTAGCAAACATGTATGTGTACATGTCATAGTAGCACGGTTTTATGTTTACATGTCATGGTAGCACGGTTTTATGCGTACATGTCATGGTAGCACGGTTTCATGTGTACATGTCATTGTAGCACGGTTTTATGCGTACATGTCATGGTAGCACGGTTTTATGCGTACATGTCATGGTAGCACGGTTTTATGTGTACATGTCATGGTAGCACGGTTTTATGTGTACATGTCATGGTAGCACGGTTTTATGTGTACATGTTATGGTAGCACAGTTTTATGTGTACATGTCATGGTAGCACGGTTTTATGTGTACATGTCATGGTAGTACGGTTTTATGTGTACATGTCATGGTAGCACGGTTTTATGTGTACATGTCATGGTAGCACGGTTTTATATGTACATGTCATGGTAGCACGGTTTTATGTGTACATGTCATGGTAGCACGGTTTTATGTGTACGTGTCATGTAGCACTGTTTTATGTGTACGTGTCATGTAGTACGGTTTTATGTGTACGTGTCATGTAGTACGGTTTTATGTGTACGTGTCATGTAGCACTGTTTTATGTGTACGTGTCATGTAGTACGTTTTATGTGTACATATTATGTAGCGCAGTTTTATCTTTACATGTCACGGTAGCATGGAGGGACACGCATAACTTGAGCACCACTTTTAAGAGCAAAGATGTTTCATTGTGTTTGAAGATGTGACAGAACACCTGTGAGGTAGAGATGTATGAGACGATAACTGACATCATTACTTGGACGTAATAAATAGCTTTAAACGGGACGGGAGATAGATGAACTATGAAGGTAGTTATTATCAAAACCGTGTACTTCATCTCTCGCAAAGCTTGGCGCACATTTGTTTCAGGCAAGTTTCAACTATGTCAGTGAAGTTTAGAGTGCGGCCCACGATCCATATTCGGCCCATTATTATTATTCTCTGTGTCGGCTTAGAGAAGTCCACATCGAGTTTTAAAAAAAAATGTAAACAGTGTTTTCCCTTGAAATGAGGCTGCCTTAGATTGTTGCCCAACCCTTTGCAACCATCATCCTCAAATGTTTGCCTAATCCGACAATATTATTTTAATATCGTAAGATAACATGTTGACTTTTTTTTTCTTTAATGGTTGACGTGTACAAAGACAGCGATGTATTTTAATAAATATTAAATTTAAAATTTATTTAAAATTATTAAATGCTAAAGTAAAGCCTATGTGATTTTACACGCTTTTATTTAAGTCACACTGTTTTTATGTTGTATCCATCCGTCCATCCTTCCTTCAAATCTTATAACGTACAATGAAACAACTTCCGATGGTCCTAGAGATCTCAAAATTTTACCACATATAGTTCGTGGATGACAATGCATAGTATCAAAATTTCAGATCGATCGAATGTAGCGTAATTAAATAAATCAATTTTTAGTTTATCTCCATTTATCACTATTTAGAATATTTAGTCGTCTGCTAGAGTTGACTTCCACGGCTCACTGGTTTTACTCCAGCGCTCGTTTACCAAATTCCCGTGTTTTACATAAAGAGTAGGGGAGATCAGCGCGTTTCAGACTGTAAATTTTTGTCGCGCGATGAACATTAACAATACTTTTAGTTCTGTCTCATATATAAGGGATTTATAGTCAAAAACTTTGTCTTTACGGGTTGTTTAATTAACACTATCACATTAAGTTATATAAACAATTCGCACTAGAGGCATACAATTAATTTCAATGTGTTGATGTCAGAAGTGGTTTGTAAAGAGTTTTTATTATATGTTACAATAGAGCGATGATTCGTCAGACATGCTGGCCAAACCGTTACCGTGATCGATTGCCGACCTGGAGATACGTGGTTCAAATTTCATTTGGGGAAACTGTTTTCCCTTTAATTTTTATGCATAAATTTGTAATTTATATTTTTAATAATCTATCTTTTTACCACTATCACATATAAGTTATTGACAATAAAGTTTAACTAATTAAATTGAATTGATAAGGTCGAAAAATCAATTTTAAAAAATGTTGATACTAAAAAGTAGAACATAAAATAATGTAAAAAAAATCTTTTTTTAAAAAGGACACGCTTTTATTTACATATAGAAAGTGCACTAAAAAGAAGAAAATAAAAGTTTTCTATGAAAACAGGTGAAATCGGTGAACCTATCTACTGCACACAAAAGCGTGGGGCGTTCATCACAACTCTCTATCGTGTACGAGGCTGCGAACAATAAAAACACATTTGTATGAATATTAATAAACAGTAAAAGTTTCACAACTTTGATCATATCAATGCTACTATCAAATTAATTAGAAATATTTATATATATATGTAAGAGAATAGTTGCAATTAGAAATGGTTTGTGATGGGCGCCCCACGCTTTCATGTGCAGTAGATAGGTTCACCGATTTCACCTGTTTTCATAGAAATTTTTTATTTTCTTCTTTTTAATGCACTTTCTATATGTAAATAAAACGTGTCCTTTTTAAAAAAAAGATTTTTTAACATTATTTTATTGAGCATAACATCTGAATTTATTATTGTCAAGCTACAGAATGTGTCTATCTTTATTTGCAGACCATTTGATACCAGTTGCAAGTTGCATGACAATTTCAAAAAAGTTTTCTCGTCTTGTACTTTTTTTAAAAAATGCCTTGAATATAAACTTCAAGGACTGAAATTCTTGTCTTCATTAAATATTTAAGCTACATTGAAAAGTGTGAAAACTTTAATAATTGCTCTTACCACTTTTACTAAGTATTAAAGGAAAAATATCTGCAAATATATTAACATTGAACTATATATATATTTCTTTAAAAGTTCTATTGTTCTAAAATTAACTTTGAAAAAGTTTTTCTTTAAATTCATGGTACTTAAATATTTGAAATAGTTTACATTTCCTGACAACAGGTGAGATTTTTTATGAAGAAAGACTTTATTTTATTTTTTAATTTAGTGAATCACTGTAACAACAAATCGGTGTGAGAGTCTAGACTAGCATTAATAACAGCCCAATACAAGAAACTATATAGACTAGCATTAATAACAGCCCAATACAAGAAACTATATAGACTAGCATTAATAACAGACCAATACAAGAAACCATTACCTTGAACATCCATAATACTTACGGACGAATTATATAAGTAAATACATATTATAAGTAAAGACATTGTCCACATAAAGTAGTAGTTTTCATCAATTTGAATAAAATGTTTTTGTATACTGATTATTAAGCTGTATTCTCACTAGTATGACCCAAGGATAACTTATTTACCATGGATAAGTTATGTAAAATGGATAAATTATGTAAAATGGATAACATATGTACCATGGAAAACTTATCAAATCTGTGCATAAGAACTGTTACACCTCGTTTAACACAACTATGCTCAGTGATAGAATTTCTGGACAAGATAGATTCTCCATCCGGATTAAGCATTTGATAATATAGACTCGCCTTCATGATTAATTGACAAGATAGACTCACTAACATAATTTAGTATTAGACAAGATTGACTCACCAACATAATTTAGTATTAGACAAGATTGACTCACCAACATAATTTAGTATTAGACAAGATAGACTCACTAACATAATTTAGTATTAGACAAGATAGACTCACTAACATAATTTAGTATTAGACAAGATAGACTCACTAACATAATTTAGTATTAGACAAGATAGACTCACTAACATAATTTAGTATTAGACAAGATAGACTCACTAACATAATTTAGTATTAGACAAGATAGACTCACTAACATAATTTAGTATTAGACAAGATAGACTCAATAACATAATTTAGTATTAGACAAGATAGACTCACTAACATAATTTAGTATTAGACAAGATAGACTCACCATCACCAATTAGACAAGATAGACTCACCATCACCAATTAGACAAGATAGACTCACCATCACCAATTAGACAAGATAGACTCACCATCACCAATTAGACAAGATAGACTCACCATCACCAATTAGACAAGATAGACTCACCATCACCAATTAGACAAGATAGACTCACCATCACCAGTATTTTTACAATATTTCCTTTACGTTGTATGACATGATCTTGTGTCGTTTAAATACAAGATTGCAAAAAATTTGTGGAGATAAATTAAAATTTAAGTTTTAATATCTTAGTTACGGAATACATCGTCTACACATTTTAACTATTACACTAAAAGCTGTTAAATTAAAGTAAACAATAAACAAACCCGCAAAAACAAAGTTTTTGACTATAAATCCCTTATATATGAGACATAATTAACAGTATTGATTATTTTCAAACATTTACAAACTGACACCGAGTGATGTCCCTTGTCTTTAATAAATGGGGGTGGGATGTGAGGGGGTGTCGGCACGACGGTCGGCGTCAACTCAAACTCACGTGGAAGTGGAAGAACAAAACAATAACAAACCGTGAATTTGAATTACATACCTCATATAAGGATAAACTAAAAATGCATTAATTTAATTACAGTAAGATCGATCGATCTGAAATTTTGATACGATGCATTGTTAGGTGAGTCGGGTCCGTGTGCCGAATTTCAGCTCGATCGGATAACTGGAAGTGGGTCATTTTCGACTTTTCTTTTTCCGCCCGCCCAGCCCAAGAAAGAGATGATGAGATGATGAGACGGCCGTGAAGTTAATATAAGGGATTTAATAAAACAAAACCGTAAAAACAAAGTTTTTGACTATGAATCCCTTATATATGAGACATAACTAACAGTATTGATTATTTTCAAACATTTACAGACTGACACCGAGTGATGTCACTTGTCTTTAATAAATGGGGGTGGGACGTGAGGGGGTGTCGGCACGACAGTCGGCGTCAACTCAAACTCACGTGGAAGTGGAAGAAAAAAACAATAACAAACCGTGAATTTGAATTACATACCTCATATAAGGATAAACTAAAAATGCATTAATTTAATTACTGTACGATCGATCGATCTGAAATTTTGATACGATGCATTGTTAGGTGAGTCGGGTCCGTGCGCCAAATTTCAATTTGATCGGATCACTGGAAGTGGGTCATTTTCGACTTTTCTTTTTCCGCCCGCCCAGCCCAAGACAGAGATGATGAGATGAACGGCGGTGAAGTTAATATAAGGGATTTAATAAAACAAACCCGTAAAAACAAAGTTTTTGACTATAAATCCCTTGTATATGAGACATAACTAACAGTATTGATTATTTTCAAACATTTACAGACTGAATCTGTCTTAACTCAAGTTTGCTTCATAACCCTATGGGGGAGGGGTGGGTGGGAGGGGGAGAGGGGAAAAGTCTGGTCACCGATTCGCTTGACCGAGCTCTGTGTTACACGTAAAATGTAAACAAAAGCACCCCGTCGATTCGTTGGGTCGCCTCAATGCGTCAGCTCAAACTATCACGTGGCAAAAAAACAATAAACAAACCGTGAATTTGAATTACATACCTCATATAAGGATAAACTAAAAATGCATTAATTTAATTACGGTATGTTCGATCAATTTGAAAATTGACTACAATGCATTGTTAGGTAAGACGGGACATTGTGCCAAATTTCAGCTCGATCGAATAACGGGAAGTGGGTCATTTTTTACTTTTCTTTTTCCGCCCGCCCAGCCCATGAGATGATGAGATGATGAGACGGCCGCGAAGTTAATATAAGGGATTGAAAAAAAAGCATTTAATAAATGTATCATCTATACAGCAATCAAAAAAAAGTAGATGAATTAGAAATCTTTAATTTGTATACCAAACACCCGCCCAACGTTTTTAGTCACATTAAATCGAAGTACTTGAACTTATAAGTTGTAAATTATTTTCTTCTATTTAGTCCACTAATAAAAACTTGGTCTCTAAAAATCATTTTTTACCTTTATTTATTTTATTCTTTTTAGTCAACTAATAAAAACGTGTTTTTAAAATATTTTTTAACCTCTATTTTACCAAACACCTCATCAGCGCGCCCAATGTTTAATAACAAAGCGATGAGGTCACGGGGTGAACACGACACGTGAAATTACTGCAGCAGGCGGGTACATATGCTTATATAAAGATAAACTAATAAAATAATGTAAAAACATTTTTTTTTAAAAGGACTCGCTTTTATTTAGATATAGAAAGTGCAATAAAAAGAAGAAAAGAAAATTTTTCTATGAAAACAGGTGAAATCGGTGAACCTATCCACTGCACATAAAAGCGTGGGGCGCCCATCACAAATCATTTCTCATTGCAACTATTCTCTTACATATAGATAAATATTTCTAATTAATGTGCTAGTAGCATTTATATGATCAAAGTTGTGAAACTTTTACTGTTTATTAATATTCATACAAATTTGTTTTTATGTTTCGCAGCCTCGTACACGATAGAGAGTTGTGATGAGCGCCCCACGCTTTTATGTGCAGTATATAGGTTCACCGATGTCACCCGTTTTCATAAAAAAAATTATATTCTTCTTTTTGGTGCATTTTCTATATGTCGATAAAAGTGTGTCATTTTTAAAAAAAGATTTTTTTTATATTATTTTATTTTCTAATTTTTAGTATCAACATTTAAAAAAATGATTTTTCGACCTTATCAATTCAATTTAATTAGTTAAACTTCATTGTCAATAACTTAAATGTGATAGTGGTAAAAAACAATCCCGTAAAAACAAAGTTTTTGACTATAAATCCCTATTATATGAGACAGAACTTAAAGTATTGATTATGTTCCAACACGCCAAACATTTACAGCCTGAAACTGAGTCAATTACACCTGGTTAAAACACGAGATGTGTTCACTGATGGCTGGCGTGAAGTCAAGTGACCCGTAAAATGTAAACAATAGCGACTTCTACATATAGTTTTATATATATAAACTAAAAATACATTTATGTAATTACGGTACGTTCGATCGATCTGAAATTTTGATACGATGCGAGAAGTGGGTCATTTTTTACTTTTGTTTTTCCTCCCGCCCGACGACGAACAACAGACAGTGAGACAGACAGAGAGAGACGGCGGTGAAGTTAATTTAAGGGATTTAAAAAGAAAGATTATTTATTACAAATTTATGTATAATACAAAAAAAATTTTTCACTAACTCAAAGTTGAACCTCATATCCCCATGTCGGAAATCGATCACGCTTATATTTCGGCCAGCAAGACTTCTTTTTGATAGTATTTTTTAAAGTTATAATAAAAACTCTTTACCACCCACATCTGACGTCAACACATTGAGATTAATATTATCCCTCTATGGCGAATTGAGACATGGTTCATTGATGCGAGTTATAATATTTTATATTGACAAAAACTAAAAACTAAAAGTGCATTAATTTAATTACGGTACATTTGATCGATCTGAAATTTTGATACAATGCATTGTCATTCACGATATATATGTGGTAACATTTTGAGATCTCTAGGACCATCAAAGTGGTTTAATTTTACGTTACAAGATTTGAAGGATGGATGGATGGATGGATGGATGGATGGATGGATGGATGGATGGATGGATGGATGGATGGATGGATGGATGGATGTATGGATGGATGGATGGATGGATGGACGGATGGATGGATGGATGGATACAACATACAAACAGTGTGACTTAAATAAAAGCGTGTAAAAAATTCAATAATTTAATAACGGTACATTCAATCGATCTGAAATTTTGATACAATGCATTGTCATCCAAGATCTATCTGTGGTAAAATTTTGAGATCTCTAGGACCATCAAAAATGGTTTAATTTTACGTTGGCAGATTTGAAAAATTGTGGACAGACAAACCAACCAACAGGAACGAAAGTGAGTTAATAAAAACGTGGTAAAAAACAAGTTCTTTAAAAACAGTCATTGGACTTCTAAGGAATATACATACCTATAATTCTCTTATCACTCCGAAATGCAAAGATTATAAAATGTTTTTTTTTAATATATGATAACACAGGGTCAGCTCTTAGGATTTGATGATGTGTATTTAGGCTATAATTATAGAATTGTTTGAAACGAATTCTGATCATTTCGACGTCTTAAAGTGACTTACTTTTAAAGTACATGTGAATAATGTTCCACCCCTTTTATGAAGCAGAGCTTCTTTCAAGTTTGGCTTGTAATTAAATATTCCTTTGAAAAATGAAACGCCACTTTTTTACACTCCAAAAATCTTCATCTTCACTGTGAAGTCTTCCAGTCTGGGTAATTAAGAACAAGAAACAGACAAACAGACTTTAACATGACCGCGGATGGGACGATGAAAACATAAGGAGGCTCTGAGTATATGTTTTCCTTATGTAAAAGAATGTTGATAGTTCGTTTCCATTCAGGTTAATATTTTATTTTTGTAAGCCTTAATAGCCTGAGAATGATAAATTGATGTGCATTCCTGAATTGGTGGTTTTGTTGATTAAACTTTGTGTTAGTGTCATAGCCATGATTCTAGTAGTCTAATGGTGCTCACCAGATACGTGTCGAAGACACGTAATAAAATTACCTTGGCCGAACCACTTTAAATGTTACCTTTCTCATGAAAACACAACGCCTAAGTTAAAATGTGTGTGCTACTTTGTACAGTGTACGGCAGTGTACGCCTCAATGAAACTTAAAGTAAGTGAAGATGGGGAGGCTTTCCGAGGCGCTAATCATCTCCCCTTCCCAATAAGTCAATGCAAACTAAAGGTCATAGTTGCTCTCTGAACAAACGTTTAATAGGAGATTAACCCCGTCGGTCCTCGGCATATAAACAGATGGTACTGACCAAAGCAACATGTTGCTGACTGGTTTGGGTCATGGTAACTAATCAGACCATTGACTTTTTTTTTAGTTACGGTAAGCGTATAGGCCATTGGGTAACTGGTTTGATTATGGGTTGCCAGGGGAGAATGTTGGTGACCACAAAGACACTAGACTAGACTGACAGGATAAATTAGACACTAGACTAGACTGACAGGATAAATTATTGGACTTGAATTAGAAAATATCCACATTTGTACAAAATAAATATTTTTTGAACATTTTTCAGTCTACATTTGATAGACCCTGTATTTTCATACCAATTAATAACAGAATGATGAATTAATACAAAGCTCAAGAAAAGTCCTTTTGAGATTTGCTTGTAGCGCAACCCGTTTTTATTTGAGAAAGGTTTTCAAGTATCAGCATCAGTTTCCTGATAAAAATAAAAATAATATTTTTAAACTGCAAAGAAAAAACCATGTTTGTTTATGTTCAGAGAAAGTTTATGACGCCAGGAAGAAAGGTGTGGGCGGTGATACATCACACACGCCCCGTGGCAGCTTAATTATATTGAACGACGCGCTCCCCCTGTAAGTTACACCTCAGTTATGTAGAATGTTGAACGGCACATAATATGATAAGACCGAAGTCAAACGAGGTTGTTATTTCCATGACGTTATGGGGTTTAGTTTAGCACTGTTTCTTAATGCATCAAGACAGGTAATGGTGTATAATATACAGCTGGATGATATAACAGAATCTACGAATGTACACATAGATCGGTTGGCCGAAGTAGAAAGAATTTATTGTGGGGAATTAAATTGAAATAAGTGGTTCTCAATCAATATTAGAGAAAGGTTGACTGGAAAAAAAATTAACTTGCAGTGATTGCAATCGACTTGAAGCTCTTAAAGATATGTATTTTAAAAAACCATTACAAAGGCGAGACCTTGCCACTTGCGGATTTAGGGCTATAATAATAATAAAACGAATTGAGTTTGTTTGAAATTCATATCACTCAGCTTCAATTATCTAACTATCCGATGTGTAGAACGTATCTTTTAATTTAGATAAAATTCAAGCCCAAAGCTTATGAGCAAATGATTTCATCGGTGAATGATTGTTGTTGAGCGCCTTAAACAATCGTGGTTTCCAAATGTAACATAGTTGTCACCATAGAAACTCACTTAGTGAGATATCAAAATACAAGTAACTGTCTGAAAATGGGAACATTGTAGAAATGTGAAGGTAAATCAAGAGGTTCATGGATGGAACTTTAATATAAGGAATATCTTTGTGGTTGTTCTGTGCTAGCAATGTGTACCAAGATTGTTGAAAATGGATCCAAATTAATACTCTCTAACTCTTTAAAAATCTCCCTTGATGTCTCGGCTACATGAGGCGATGCTGTCCTGTTTGTTATTTTATTTAATCCTTCCATGATAGAAGAGAAATGATATCTGATCGTTTCTTCAACAATCCCGAGTAGTAATTCAAGTTACAAATTACGATATTTCGTTGCTAATCCGAAACAAAAAGCTAGGATAGCACAGACAATTATAAACTAAGTATAAGTATGGTGCATCGATTTTTTTGTTTTACCTACTCTTTTAAGGATTTTTTTTTAAATAATGCTTGATTTTTAAAAATATTTCTTTATTATAACTCTAGGTTTTTCAAACACACTATACTCACTAGAAGGAAATTCAAAAAGTATTTCATTTTATACATGCATCTTTTGGGTAGCCACTGTTTTATTTCAGAATTCTAAGTCAGCATGTTCCTTAAATTTTATTGAGAACATATTATGGTATCTGTAAGAGCTCACTAAATGTGATCATTTTTATTTCTAAAACGTACTTACAATATAGTGTTCCTTGTTGTTCTGCATTTCCGTGTGTGAGAGAGGGAGAGACGCAAATAAAGAATGCGAGAGAGAGACAAAGAGTGACGGGGGTAAAGGAGAGGTTGTTTGGTGATTTGATTGCTGTTGGTAATGAATATATTATCACGTGATAATCATGAGATGAGTGACAGAGAGGTCACAAGGGTAGAAAGGGTGCGAAAGCAGTTGGAAAAAGTAATAGCGGATGTGTGGCCGATGTCTCCACGTTGTGAAACCTCAAAGTTATACTTTTGTATATAATGTGCATATTTAAGTTATTTTGTTGACAATAGTATTTCAAGGATTTATTGGACATAAGTTTGTATTGTGAGAACGCCTACAAAACACATATAAAAGTAAACCATAAAACTATATAATTTGCAATTGTAACGCAAGTCAGTCTGTCCTGACGCTACTAATTTTAGAAAGCGGGGAAAACCAAATTACTGCACCAATGCATCAAAAGTTGTGCAAATTAAAAATGCGCTGTAAAAAAATATAATATTGCGTCATTGTTTTCGCTCATATTTTAATTTTGGAAAAGGGATCAATGTAAAAAGAGGATGTGATGATGGTTAATTATAAAATAAAAGAAAACAAACGGGGCGCCATAGGCGCCCTGCAACGCAACCCCTATTTTATAAAATACTTTGTGTACATTTCAGAAAGTTTAATATTTCTTATTTATCAAACAAAGACAAGTTAGTTGGGCTTTTGAAAAAGGTCGGTGCTGTAGGCGCTCTAAATAAATAGAAGTAAAAAAAAGATTTAAAAAAACACGTTTTTATAAGCGGACTAAAAAGAAGAAAATAATTTAAAACTTATTAGTTCAAGTACTTCGATTTAATATGACTAAAAACGTGGGGCGGGTGTTTGGTATAAAAATTAAAGATTTCTAATTTAGAAGGCAAAATAGAGATCTATAAGTGAGAGTATGAGTGAACCGCATATGTTAAACCTCATAAGTGCCCGCCTCACGTTTTTAGTCATATTAAATCGAAGTACTTGAACTAATAAGTTTTAAATTATTTTCTTCTTTTTAGTCCGCTTATAAAAACGTGGTTTTTAAAAATCTTTTTTTTACTTCTATTTATTTTATTCTTGTTAGTCCACATATAACAACCTGGTTTTTAAAAATATTTTTTACCGCTATTTATTTTACCAAACACCTCACAAGCGCCCGCCCAACGTTTTAAAAACATTATGATGTGGTCACGGGGCGAACTCACAGATGTCAACAAAAGCCGACGGTACAGATTCTTTCATAAAGATTATAGATAAACTTAAAAGTTCAATAATTTATAACGGTACATTTGATCGAACTGAAATTTTGATACAATGCATTGTCATCCAAGATCTATCTGTGGTAAAATTTTCAGATCTCTAGGACCATAAGAAGTGGTTCAATTTTACGTTGGCAGATTTTATAAAATCTTGGACAAACCAACAAACAATGCAAAACCAACGAAAGCGAGTTAATAAAAACGTGGTAAATAATTAACCTTAAAAATTTTTTTTAAAACTAGTCTTATATTAAAAATGCACTAATTTTCTACTTTTTAGTCTACGCATTTTACAGTAAGTGCAAAGCCAGCTTACCTTTTGACTATAAATCCCTTATATATGAGACATAACTAAAAGTAGTGATTATGTTCAAACGCGACATTTACAGACTGAAACAGAATTATCTCCCCTGGTTTTTATCTCCCCTGGGCGCAGGGACGGTAGGGGGTGTGAACAGTGACGGTCGGCGTCAACGCGTGAACTAGGCACGTGAAAAAATTATAAACAAATAGTTGGACGGACGGTTCCGATTAAACTTACAAAGCAAGCTAATATAAGACTAGTAAATAAAACAAACCCGTAAAAACAAAGTTTTTGACTATAAATCCCTTATATTTGAGTCATAATTAAAAGTATTGATTATTTTCCAACGCCACAAATATTTACAGACTGACACAGAGTGATGTCCCCTGTCTTTTAACGGGGGATGGGACATGAGGGGGTGTCGGCACCACGGTCGACGTCTAAGCGTCAACTCAAACTCACGTGGAAATAAACAATAACAAACCGTGAATTTGAATTACATACCTCATATAAGGATTAACTAAAAATGCATTAATTTAATTACGGTACGTTCGATCGATCTGAAATTTTGATACGATGCATTGTTAGGTTAGACGGGCCCGTGTGCCAAATTTCAGCTCGATCGGATCACGGAAAGTTGGTCATTTTCGACTTTTGTTTTTCCGCCCGCCCGCCCATGAGATGACGACAAACAGAGAGACAGAGAGAGAGAGACAGAGACGGCGGTGAAGTTAATATAAGGGATTTAGAAAGTGTGTTTTTTATAAAATAAATAGATTTCAACTGAAAACTTCCGTCATTTTTGACGGGTGTACGCTAGTTTACATATATCCCATTGGAAAATAACTCAGCATTGTATGTCCAAAACTACTTAATGGTAGGGAAATGAAGGGTGGGACATCCTAATATGGTCATATTAAATGTTTGGACAATTGCTTTTTAATATGTAATTTATATCATGTGTACACACCCTTTCTCAATTAAGTAAAAACAAAAATAAAAATAAAACATTTAATGGAAACATGATAAAAATTCAGCGTTTATGTTTACGGGTGTTCCCTAAACCGATCACTCAGGCGACGACATGTCTCACCTATGTAAATATATTACAATTCTTGCAAAGAAATGTATATAGCACGCTTACACTTGTGCGAGTGATACGATCTTTTATTTTACAATTCTTAAAGGGAAGGTAATGTTGTGGGCAAGTATTACCACTGTTAGTTGCAAACTTTCGTGCCAATGCCTGCTGTTAGGAAGATGACTTCTTACAAGTATATTTCTAAGATTCTGTTCCCCCGCAAGGCGTTGGGAGGAAGTTTTGGAAGACCTGCTGGGTTAGAGGGTCAACCATGAGGATTGGCCGGTTTTTAAGAATCATCTGGTTGGCCATAATGTTATGGGGATGAAAAGTTAAAATAAACTTAGGTACTTAAAAATGATCAGAAAACTTTGACTTAAAAGTCTCTTAAGTTAATCTAAAGGACATTTCAAGACGATGACCTGGTACTCTTATTTTATGCTGTATAAAAATGAATTTTCCTAAGTTATTGCCTTTGTTATTAGCCATCCAACATGACACAATATTTAAATAAAACTTTCCAAACTCTTATCAGTAATTTATATATATAGATATGAATGTATATCTGTATGCACTTTATGACTTAACAAAACCATATTTCCGATCGCTATGAAACTTTCGGAAGTTTTTGAGTACACTGCCGCAAAGGAAAACGGTAAAATCTTTAAATATACCTCACGTAGGTGGCCGGGGCTAAAGATGTCGTTTTTAAATCCCTTATATTAACTTCACCGCCGTATCTCTCTGTCTCTCTGTCTGTCTTGGGCGGGCATCGTGGAAAAAACAAAAGTAAATAAAACAAACCCGTAAAAACAAAGTTTTTGACTATAAATCCCTTAGATATGAGACATAACTAACAGTATTGATTATTTTCAAACATTTACAGACTGAATCTGTCTTAACTCAAGTTTGCTTCATAACCCAGGGGGGGGAGGGTGAGAGGGGAAAAGTCTGGTCACCGATTCGCTTGACCGAGCTCAGCGTGACACGTAAAATGTAAACAAAAGTACCCCGGCGCTTCGACGGGCCGCCTCAACGCGTCAACTCAAACTTTCACGTGGGAAAAAAACAATAATTAACCGTGAATTTGAATTACATACCTCATATAAGGATAAACTAAAAATGCATTATTTTAATTACGGTACAATCGATCGATCTGAAATTTTTATTCGATGCATTGTTAGGTCAGACGGGTCCGTGTGCCAAATTTCAGCTTGATCGGATCACGGGAAGTGGGTCATTTTCGACTTTTGTTTTTCCGCCCGCCCGCCCATGAGATGATGAGATGACGACAGAGAGACAGAGAGAGAGACGGCGGTGAAGTTAATATAATGGATTTAAAAATGACCAACTTCCCGTGACGCCATCGAGCTGAAATTTGGCACACTGGCCCGTGTCACCTAACAATGCATCGTTTCAAAATTTCAAATCGATCCAACGTACCGTAATTAAATTAATGCATTTATAGTTTATCTATATAAAACTATATGTAGAAGTCGCTATTGCTTACATTTAATGGGTCACTTGACTTCACATCATCCCTCGGTGAACACATCTCGTGTTTTAACCAGGTGTACCGACATGCTTTGTTTACATTTTACGTGTCACGCTGAGCGCGGTCCAGCGATCGGTGACCAGACCTTTCCCCTCTCCCATCCGCCCACTCTAGGGGTTATAAAGCAATGGGAAGTTAAGACAGATTCAGTCTGTAAATGTTTGTAGCGTTTGAACATAATCAATACTTTTAGGTATGTCTCAATTATAAGGGATTTATAGTCAAAAACTTTGTTTTTTCGGGTTTGTTTTTTTACCACGTTTTTATTAACTCACTTTCGTTCCTGTTTGTTGGTTTGTCCAAGATCTTTTCAAATCTGCCAACGTAAATTTGAACCACTTCTGATAGTCCTAGAGATCTGAAAATTTTACCACAGATAGATCTTGGATGACAATGCATTGTATTAAAATTTCAGATCGATCGAATGTACCGTTATTAAATTATTGAACTTTTTAGTTTATCTATAGTCTATATATAAGCATCTGTACCGTCTGCTTTTGTTGACATCCGTGAGTTCACCCCGTGACCACATCACAATGTTTTTAAAACGTTGGGCGGGCGCTTTTGAGGTGTTTGGTAAAAGAAATAGAGGTAAAAAAATTTTTTAAAAAACAAGGTTTTTATTAGTGGACTAAAAAGAAGAAAATAAGTTAAAACTTATTAGTTCAAGTACTTCGATTTAATATGACTAAAAACGTGGGGCGGGTGTTTGGTATACAAATTAAAGATTTCTAATTTAGAAGGCAAAGAGATATCTATAAGTGAGAGACTGAGTGAACCGCATATGTTAAACCTAAAAAGCGCCCGCCCCACGTTTTTAGTCATATTAAATTCTATGGATTAGCAATATAATAATAATTAAATATTTAAAAATCTTTTTTTAAAAAGGACACGCTTTTAACATAATCACTACTTTTAGTTATGTCTCATATATAAGGGATTTATAGTCAAAAACTTTGTTTTTACAGATATTTTTTAAAACTTATAATAAAAACTCTTTAAAATTCACGTCTGAAGCCCACACATCTTTTTAAATCCCTAATATTAACTTCGCGGCCGTCTCATCATCTCATCCTCTCATGGGCTGGGCGGGCGGAAAAAGAAAAGTCGACCCAACGAAGCAACGGGCGCTTTTGTTTACATTTTACGTGTCACTCTGAGCTCGGTCAAGCGAATCGGTGACCAGACTTTTCCCCTCTCCCCCCCCCACCCACCCCTCCCCTCACCCCCCCCCCACTAGGGTTATGATGCAAAGATGAGTTAAGACAGATTCAGTCTGTAAATGTTTGAAAATAATCAATACTGTTAGTTATGTCTCATTTATAAGGGATTTATAGTCAAAAACTTTGTTTTTACGGGTTTGTTTTATTAAATCCCTTATATTAACTTCGCGGCCGTCTCTGTCTTGGGCTCGGCGGGCGGGCGGAAAAACAAAAGTCGAAAATGACCCACTTCCCGTGAAGCCATCGAGCTGAAATTTGGCACACGGACCCGACTTACCTAACAATCCATCGTATCAAAATTTCAGATCGATCAATCGTTTCGTAATTAAATTAATGCATTTTTAGTTTATCCTTATATGAGGTATGTAATTTAAATTTACTGTTTGTTATTGTTTTTATCTCCCACTTCCATTTGAGTTTGAGTTGACGCCGACCGTCGTGTTGACGCCGACCGTCGTGCCGACACCCCCTCACATCCCACCCCCATTTATTAAAGACAAGGGACATCACTCGGTGTCAGTCTGTAAATGTTTGAAAATAATCAATACTGTTAGTTATGTCTCATATATAAGGGATTTATAGTCAAAAACTTTGTTTTTACGGGTTTGTTTTATTAAATCCCTTATATTAACTTCGCGGCCGTCTCTCTCTGTCTTGGGCTCGGCGGGCGGAAAAACAGAAGTCAAAAATGACCCACTTCCCATGATCCGATCGAACTGAAATTTGGCACAAGGACCCGTCTAACCTAACGATGCATCGTATCAAAATTTCAAATCGATCGAACGTACCGTAATTACATTAATGCATTTTTAGTTTATCCTTATATGAGGTATGTAATTTAAATTCACGGTTTGTTATTGTTTTTTTCCCACGTGATATTTTGAGCTGACGCATTGAGGCGACCCAACGAAGCGACGGGCGCTTTTGTTTACATTTTACGTGTCACTCTGAGCTCGGTCAAGCGAATCGGTGACCAGACTTTTCCCCTCTCCCCCCCCACCCACCCTTCCCCCCCACCCCCCCCCCTAGGGTTATGATGCAAAGTTGAGTTAAGACAGATTCAGTCTGTAAATGTTTGAAAATAATCAATACTGTTAGTTATGTCTCATATATAAGGGATTTATAGTCAAAAACTTTGTTTTTACGGGTTTTTTTTTATACATAACACCTCATAAGCGCCCGCCCAACGTTTTATACCACGGTGTTGTGTTCACGTGATGAACTAATGGATCTCAACAAAGCAGACGGGTACCAATGCTTATTTATAGACTATAGATAAACTAAAAATGCAATAATTTCAATACGGTACATTCGATCGATCTGACATTTTTATACAATGCATTGTCATCCAAGATCTATCTCTGGTAAAATTTTGAGATCTCTAGGACCATCAGAAGTGGTTTAATTTTACGTTTCAAGTTTTGAAGGAAGGATGGATACAGCATACAAACATTGTGACTTAAATAAAAGCGTGTAATAATTAAATATTTAAAAAATATTTTTTTAAAGAGGACACGCTTTTAACATAATCACTACTTTTAGTAATGTCTCATATATAAGGGATTCATAGTCAAAAACTTTGTTTTTACAGCTATTTTTTAAAACATATAATAAAAACTCGTTAAAATTCACGTCTGAAGCCCACACATCTTTTTTACCACTATTTATTTATACCAAACACCTCATAAGCGCCCGGCCAACATTTTATACCAGAGTGTTATGTTCACGTGGTGAACTCATGGACGTCAACAAAACAGACGGCTACCGATGTTTATATATAGACTATAGATAAACTAATAATTAACCTTAAGAACACTTTTTAAAAACTAGTCTTATACTAAAAATGCACTAATTTTCTACTTTTTAGTCTACGCATTTTACAGTAAGTGCAAAGCCAGCTTACCTTTTGACTATAAATCCCTTATATATGAGACATAACTAAAAGTAGTGATTATGTTCAAACGCGACATTTACAGATTGAAACAGAATTATCTCCCCTGGTTTTTATCTCCCCTGGGCGCAGGGACGGTAGAGTGTGTGAACAGTGACGGTCAGCGTCAACGCGTGAACTGGGCACGTGAAAAAATTATAAACAAATAGTTGGACGGACGGTTCCGATTAAACTTACAAAGCAAGCTAATATAAGACTAGTAAAAATGCAATAATTTCAATACGGTACATTCGATCGATCTGAAATTTTTTATACAATGCATTATCAATTAAGATCTATCTGTGGTAAAATTGTTAGATCTCTAGGACCATCAGAATTGGTATAATTTTACGTTTCAAGTTTTGAAGGAAGGATGGATGGAAGCAGTGGCGTCACTAGGGGGGGGGCGGGGGGCGGGCCGCCCCGGGTGACACCCATCAGGGGGTGACACCCGAGCCTAAAATTTTACTGTGTACGATTTTATGTCAGAAAAAAAAGATGACACATTTTTTAATCTATAAAGAAATTAAGAAATACAATGAAATACGTTAAACGCGAAAACTCTTATTAAAAAAATATCAGCTAACTTGCAATAATAAAACAGTCCCAACACACAAACAACATTAAAACAAATTTGGAAAAAAAAAGAAACATTCGCAGCAGAGAGATCATTAAAAAACGGCTGGAATGAAAGAGTCAGTATGTTATGTTTTTAAGATTAAAGCCATTTGGGCTTGGACACACCGACAGCATGGACGAATCCCACCTCACAAATCCCTCCACCACAGTGGGGTGGGGGATACGATTTTTACCCCCCCCACCCCAAAAAAAAACACAAAAATAAACCACACCAAAAGATGGGTTTTCTTTGTTGATGTTTTTCTTGAGGAAAAATATGATTTCAATGTCTTTGAGTTAATATTTTATATATATTTTTTTTTAAAGGCGTGAAATCATAGATATGCATGTTTATATACAGGTAGTCCTCCGGTTACGACGGTCCCATCCCGACTTACGCTGTTTCGTGGTTACGAACGCGCCCCCATAAAGAATAATATTACGCGTTATTCCGTATTTTAAAATATTTTTTAAATATTTTTTTCATGAGGTAACGAATTGTTTTCTCTAATTGAAATAACAAAAATTATTGAAAAATAAGTATGATTATTATTTAAACCTACAACTTTCGTTTGCGAATTTTTCAAATGGCGAAGTTTTCAATCAAGTCAATAAAGCTGAGTAAGCTTACAAGTTCCTTTTCAATGCTCATTAGAGAAGAGAGAGCATATTCAGTCTTTTTTTCTCATGCAAATTCAAACTCATTATATATTCTTTTCAACTTTGAAAAGGATCGCTCTCAGCTGCAGTTTGATGTCATCATTAAAAAATAGATGTGAAGTGCGATGTGTACATTTGTAAAGGCCTGTGTGAAATATAGCTCATTCAAAATCAGCAAATTTTTTAGCTCTGTGCACGTTTTTTGAGTTTCGCTTTGTGCTACTTCCTTTTCCTTACCCTAAGCCTGGGGCTGGACAATAACTTTTTTAAGAATTCTGAAAATTGGACTAATTCTGAAGGTAAGCAGTCTTCGATATCACTTGAATGTTCTTCCATTAACTTGGCTGCAGTCCATCGGGTGGCGAAATTGCTGAGCTCAGTTAAGTCTGTAAGAAAGCCAAATTTCTCATGGATGTCTTTATATGCGCCTAACCGATGTTGTAGGGCTTAAGAAAGTTTGTCAATGATGACCAGAAATACCTCAATCTTGAATTTTTGTCTCGACGAGAGTACTGTTTTGGTGATGTCCCTTTATCAAACTGACGCTTTCTTTTTTGTTTGATAGTATTGAAGATTGTTTGCACTGTTTTTACCGCGGACTTTTCCTTTCCTTTGTCTTCATAGGAATCTAATTAAGAATGCTATCTTTTAACAAAATTAAGGAGATACTTCCTTTCTAAAATTGTTTCCCAAATTTCAAGTAAAATAGTGACTTCCAGTTGTTCAATTTCCTTTAGAAATCCTTCTTCTTCGAGTCGAAAGTCACGTGGCTGATTTTCATTTGTTGCTAATTCTTAAAGTGCTGCGATATTCTCATGGTATGAGTTATTAACAGACATTACAGCATAATGTCAGGCTGACCATCTTGTGTCAGACAAGGCTTTGTTAGCACGTATCAATTTCATATGTTTTTGAAATACCTGTCAACGATGAGTAGATGCAACCGGCCGGATATAAAGATTTTGCAGAAGACAAAAAAATCTGACCCCAGCAGGACAACATGCTGCTCTTTTCCCAACCAAATTAAAGGAATGAGCTGTGTACGGCATATAATGAGCTACAATGAACTTCTCACGAAGAATAGACTGGTTTCCGTTATACTTCCTACTCATTTGCAGCATTGCCGTGTGACTGTCCAAGGCATTTTCAGGGATTCGTACAAACATAATAGCCTGAATCTTTATTATACACTATAATTCATAATAAGTTTGGGGTCCTTAAATTATTGGGGGCTTCAGCCCGTTTAGCACCCCCCTTTTAATCCGCCATAGGGGGAGTGCCACGCATCTGTGACGATGTGGTACGAGGAGGGGGTGTTTGAGAAATGTTACGTCACATCAAAAACGTGCAACTTTAAATAAAAGTTCCACTTAAATACTTGATTGTTTACCATTTATTTACTTACGTTTTCAATGACTTCACGCGTGTTACGATATTAGAGTGCAGACTTACCCTAAATACATATTTAAATGAAAAATTTAAAAAAAAACGCAAAAAACTTTATGTACGAGCTAAAAGAATGTTCATTATAATACGCAGCGCAAGACCATGCAAAACCATGTATTTAAACATGTTTAATATAATGCGCACCGATCAGTAATATGTTTATAAAAAGTGTTGTCAATAAAATACGCACCTATTGCGCGACAGAGAGGTTGTTCAATATAATGCGCAACCTTACACTCTATCTCAAAAATTAACATGATACTTAGGAATAAATAAAATAATCTAAAAAATCAATAATTTAATTACGGTAAATGTGATCGATCTGAAATTTTGATGCATTGTTTTTATTATCGGTACGAAACTGCCTGCAAAATTTCAGCTCGCTAGCTTACGAGGAAATGGGTTAAAAATTGATCCAAAGTTTTGGCGACAAGCAAGGGCGCAAGGGTGCAAGCAAGCAACCAGACACCACCTGTTAATATAAAGGATTTAAAAATAATTTGCAACATGCTAATTTTTATTGAGAAAATACGGCTTGGGGGGGAGTGTCAAAGCTTTGTGACGTCATATCGTAAAAAAGAGGTGGGCTCTAAGTTTTTGTGACAAAGTATGACGCTGGGGGAGGGTGGGGTAAAAATCGGCAACCTCGCGTGACGTCATTTATGGATGGTCCCTTCAGTCATGAAGGGGTGACACCATGAGCTACCGCCCCGGGTGACACCAACCCTAGTGACGCGTCTGGATGGAAGGATGGATGGATACAACATACAAATATTGTGACTTAAATAAAAGCGTTTAATAAGTTAAATGTAAAAAAATCTTTTTTTAAAAAGGACGCGCTTTTATTTACATATAGAAATTGCACTAAATATGTATAATACAAAATAAAAACATTTCCCCCTAACTGAAAATTGAACCTCGTAACCCCATGTCGGCAATCGATCACGCTTATATTTCGGCCAGCAAGACTTGATGTTGATAGTACTTTTTAAAGTTATAATAATTGTATCCCTCTAAGGCGAATTGAGGCATGGTTCATTGACGCAAGTGATAATATTTTATATAGACAAAAACTAAAAAGTAAAAGTGCAATAATTTCAATACGGTACATTCGATCGATCTGAAATTTTGATACAATGCATTTTCATCCAAGATCTATCTGTGGTAAAAAAGTTAGTTCTCTAGGACCATCAGAAGTGGTATAATTGTACGTTTCACATTTTGAAGGAAGGATGGAAGGAAGGGTGGATGGATACAACATACAAACATTGTGACTTAAATAAAAGCGTGTAAAAATCAGTTTAAGCATTGGCATTTGGGACAGTCGATTGATTTTGATTAAACCTGGTTATATAAGAAATTGAATTCTAATATTACATCACTATAGTGCATTGAACTCCAAAGTCCATTTCTTTGGGCCGAGGGCTGCAATTTTTCGTAATTGTTAAGAAGTTATTTTCCCATTCGATTTAAAGCGTTCTTGCCAAAACATTGGCACACATATCAATCGTGATCCAGACTGAAATCTATAGAGGTTTTGAACTTTACAACTGCACCGTTATAGGAAAAAGGTTCTGAAAGTCTTATTTTTAAAACTACCACTCATTGATTTCTTCTGAGATCGTTGCAACGCTCGACAGGTAATATAGTTACAGGTAATATAGTTACAGGTAATATAATTACAGTTAATATAGTTACAAAATACAAAATGATGATTATATTTTACTGACAAATTCATTAATTTATGTGAACTATTTTCTAAATTTGTTCGTTTTTAAAGTTAATGTTTTCACGGTTTATCAAGTAAATGTAATAGTTTTTTTGTTAAAAATTAAAGATGCGTCTTTATAAATTCCGACAAAGGTTTTAACACTTCAAGATATCAAGATATCTTATTACGACGAAGCTGGTGTATAACATCTTTCTATTTTACGTGATTTAAAACATATATCGTATTAACTACATTATTACATTCTTTGACAGTATATTTATTTCTAAATAAATCGATAAACGTCTAATTTTGTATTATAAGCAAATCGATTTTTGCAGTGTCTTTCTGTAGGAAAATTAATTTTGAAGAAAACAAAAGCTTAGCTTAATTTAGGCCATCTATTATAAAATGCACTCTTACGGCTACTGTTTCATAATAGTGGCTACTGTTTTATTTTTCACGCGCACCATTACATAACTCTTCATTTATAATATTACAAAATTTAAGGAAATATTTCCCTCTTACAGATCATGAGGTCACTGATGCAAATGCTTAAGTCACAAATTCCTTGCATGCATATACAAAGAGCTTGCAAAACTGTTACGCCTGAACTGGTGATGTACCTGTAACATCTTTGTTATGTTTTACTTATTAATATATCTCGTAGGCGTTCTTTCAATACATAACATTGCATACAATAATCCTCTGAAGAACTGGTTTCAATAAAACAACGTTAATATCTACACTATGTACAGTACATATATAATTTGAGGTTATACAACGTGGAGTCCTCAAACACACGTCCGCCAATACACACATAATTCTGACAACTCCTCTTCCCGCGCTTTCACTCTCGTGACCTCTCCGTCATCCAACTCATGATTCACACGTGACATTCACCCCCATCCTTCAAAAAGAAAATGTTTATGAAATACAACATTTTTGATGTTAATAAAATCAAATTAATCTGCATGTATATTCAAATTTCAAATATTTATCATCAATGGACATTCATTGCCTTACACACAACATCTAGACATAAAGATCAAGAGAAAAAATCTGTAGGACTTCAACAGTCTACCTGTACTGAAAAAATGAAACTGAAGTTTTAAACATATATGTAATTTTGTTTAAGTAAAATACTTTTAACAATCAATATTCATAAAATTAAAATTAAATATATTGTCCATTGGAATGCAAACACTGCTCCTTATTTATTGTTCAGCGAATAAAAATAGTAATATTAATAAAATCTCTGGTTTTATCATTTAGGAATTCACAGACTAATATTAATACAGTCTCTTGTTTTATCACTTAGGAATTCACATAATGTCTTTATTTATTTTCATTCTACTTAATATGTCTGCAACCACATTGTCTTTTCCCTTCACAGGTTTAATGTCAAATTTGTAGTCGGCTAATAGCATAGCCCAACGATTTACTTTTGCGTTGCTGATTTTCTTCTTGTTGAATGCGACAAGTGGTTTGTGGTCTGTTAGAATAGTGAATGTTCTACCTAGAAGGTATTTTTGAAGTATTTGTAGAGCCCACACTATGGCTAAACATTCTCTCTCTATGGTGCTGTAGTTACACTCTGTTTTGGTGAAATTTCTGCTCAGATACTGTATAGGATGAAGGATGGCATCATGTTCTTGCATGAGGCACGCTCCTAATGCAATGGACGATGCATCAGTAGAAACAATGAAAGGTTTGTCCCTTTGAGGTGTAACCAAGATGGGTTTCTTCCTAAATGCTTCCTGAATGTTCTCGAATGCGTTGAGGCAATCTCCTGAAAACTGAAATGTTCGAATATCTGTGTTTTTTGTAACTTCTGTTAGTGGGTGAACAATTTCTGCTTAATTTGCAATGAAAGTTCTGTAAAAGTTACATAGTCCCAGCAGGGCTGACACTTGTTTCTTAGATTTTGGAACTGATAGGTTAAAGATCTTGTTTTCATTCTCTGCAGTAGGAGTGACTGCACCACCTCCTATTCTGTATCCCAAAAAATCATTATATTTCTTTCCAATGTTGATCTTTGCTGGTGAGATTGTCCCAATATGTTTCTTGAGTCTATCCAGTACAGCTTCAGTTTATGGATATGTGTCTCCCAATCTTTAGTGTGGATACATATGTCGTCGACATAATGTCCCACATTTGGAATGCCTTGTAACATCATTTTCATTAATCTCCTAAAAGTGACTGTACTGTTGACTAATCCAAATGGCATCACTAACCATTCATACACCTCATCCATGGCTATCAATGAAGTATATTTGGACAGAATCAGGATCCATATTTATCTGCCAAAAACCTCTTTTTAAGTCAAATGTAGTGAAAATTCTGGAATTACCAATTCTGTCTATAATGTCTCTTGGGTCCCAAATAGGTTCATTGTCCAATTTTGTAATATTATTCAATTGTCTGTAATCACAGCATAGTCGAATCTTTCCATTCTTTTTTTTTACTAGGACAGTTGGTGAGGTATAGTTAGCTTCAACTGCTTTTGGTATTTTGTTTTCTTTGAGTAGGTAATCAATTTCTTGTTTTACTGTGTCTCTATATGCCATTGGAATGGGGTATACTTTGGTCTTGAAAGGTTCATGTTCTAATACTTGTATCTTATGAGTAACAGTTTTCGTGTTTCCTGTTTCTTTTGTTATGACACCTTTGTATCTATGGAAAATTTTCATTACTCTGTGTTTCATATTATCTGGTATGTCAGATGATACTCTTTCACTGTCAGGGCTGTTCTTTTTCACTGTACTGTCATTTTCAACATTTTCTTTGCTGATGATATTTACGGTTTGTTTTTCTTCTTTATTGTCACCATATTCTCTTAGTTATCAATGTGTAATTTTTTCACATGTCCTTTTATATTGACACTATATGTGACATCACTAAGTTTTTCTTCAATGTTGTATGGACCTTCCCATGTGATTTCATTCTTTGCGTTTGGTAACAATACTAAGACTTGTTGTTCTGGCTCAAATGTTCTTAATTTTCTGTGTTTATTTTTGATTTCTCTATGTCTTGTACCTTGCTTGAATGGCCTTTGTTTCGCTGTTTCAATATTGTAGAGTATTTTATCTCTAGTTTCTGACATCAGCTGATATCTGTCCTATATGGCATCTTGTTTGCTTATAAGTCTTTCTTTAAAATTTCTCAAAGGACTTGCAGGGTTTTGACCAAACATTAACTCAAAAGGACTAAAACCTGTGCTTTCATGCTTGCTGCTGTTGTATGCAAATAGTACTAAAGGTTAATATTCATGCCATTTGTCTTCATGGTCTGTTGTAACCTTTAATAGAGATAGTTTTGATAGTTTTGTTTAGTCTTTCAATCACTCCATTTGTTTGTGGATGGTAAAGTGTGCTGTGCACTTGTGTAATATGTAACATTTTCATAATAGCTTGTGTCATCTTTCCCTTGAAATGACTGCCATTGTCTGAAAGAAGGGTTTGAGGAAAATCATATCTGCTGAAAACATTGAGTAATTCATTGCATATTTTTTCTGTATCTATTCGCTTCAGTGGAATAGCTTCACCCCATCTGGTGGCTATGTCCACTACGGTTAGAGCATACATATGTTTCTTCTTTGACATCTTTTTGAATGGTCCTATTAGGTCTATGGCAATTTTCTCGAATAAGAAGTTTGCCTTGTCAGATGATTGTATTGGCGCTGTGTGCTTTCCATCTTTGGGATTGTGTCGTAGACACACTGTACATCTCTTGATGTATTCTTTTATCTGCCTAGACATTTTAGGCCAGTAAAAGTTTTCTGCTATTGTAGCAATTGTTTTCTTGGCGCCCATGTGTCCACCTAAAGGACTGTCATGTGTCATTTTAATAATGTTTTCTTGTAACTTTTTAGGAAGAACCACTCTTTTGTACGCACCTGCTTGTGCATTGTTTATCAATATGCCTTTATCTAGCTTGTAATTTTTGTTTTGGCCTGTTTCATTGTCTTTGATGAGTTTCATTTTTATTTCCATGATTGTGTTCTCTTCTTCTTGTAGTTGTTTGAATTCTTGTTTGGACATCAGTTGGCTTCCTATTTCAAGTTTCTCACCAACTTCAATGTCTGTTCTCTTTTCTTTTAGTGGTGGCTCTTGTTTGTACAGTAGCACATAATTGATGGCTGTTGTCACACCAAGCCTTGAATACTTCACCAGAATTGTCAACAACATCTTCAATATTGCCTATGATGAGATCAAAAATGGCATCTTTCAAAACTCTGGCTCGAACTTCACCTTGAAACCAGGGTGAGTTGCTGGTAAGAATGGCAGGTGGACACTCTCTCTTTGTACCATCAGCCATTATCAGTGCCTCTTTTTGCCCATCATATTCTTTTTCTTCCATCATCCTACTATGGACAACAATCGTTGTGCATCCTGAATCACGAAGACACATACATTTTCTATTATTGATGTAAACTGGGTAGAATTTCAGCTTTCCATGACCTTTCATAGTGGCCACAGAATTACTAGATTTAGATTCTTCTTGGTTCATTTTCCTTTATCATCTCCATCTTGGTAGTCATTACTTCTCCATGGCTGATCATAATTTCTGTATCTGGAGTCATGATTATATCTGCCTCTCCATGATTTTGTACGTTTCCTTTCAAAATGACCTTGTCTTGATCTTTCTTCTGTTTTCTTTCTTATAGGGCTGCCATTAGGTGAGTGACACCCTATTTTTTTGCTGAATTGGGGTAACACTGCCGCGCCATACGTCCTGGTTTGTTACAGTGCCAGCAAATAGTTTGTCTGGTGCCTTGGTTTGGCAGACTCTGGTTTCTCATTCCTTCTCTTTTTTATTTGTTTTTAATTTGTATTGCTGCAAAGATATGTTGTCTCTTATCCATTTCTACATGTGAATGAGAGTCTTTGAATGTGCGTAATGCATTTGTTAGCTCTGCTTGAGTACGAACATTCTTATCAGTTAAATATGTGAATAGAGCTGGTGTTGCATTTTCTAAGAACTTGTCAATTACCACCATGTCTAGTATGGCCTTTGGATTGCTTGTATCTATTGCTGTAAGTTCCAGCCATTTTGTTAATTTAACTTGTGCTTCATGTACTGTGATCTGTGGATATTTGTCCATCTTGATTCTCATTTCATAAAATTCTTTTCTATAATCATTTTCTGACTTTCGGAAATGACATAGAAGTGCCTTTTTGACATTTTATATAGATCTATGTTTTTGTCTTATTTGGCTATACTGTTGTAAGCTTGAAATGCTTCTCCAGTTAGTTGAGTCATCACTTTTGCTGGCCAATCTTCTTCATCATAACCTTTCATGGCCATTATGGATTCAAAATAATCCAGATAAACATCCATTTTTTCTTTCTGGCTATCATATTTTCTAACTTTGATAGTGTCCTTCGGTGCTGACTTTCTATTTGTGTATCATTACAATCATTACCAGGATTGTGGCCTCTACTCTCTAAATCAATTTGTAGTTTTAAGTTGTCATTTTTAAGTTGTTAAAGTTCTCTTCTTGAAGCTCTTTCTTCTCTTTCAATTATTTGTCTTTGCCTCTCTTCTTCTTTGGCTATTTTTCGCATCTCTTCTTCTCTGGCTATTTTTAGCTTCTCTTCTTCTTTGGCTATTTTTCGCATCTCTTATTCTCTGGCTTTTTTTAGCTTCTCTTCTTCTTTGGCTTCTTCTTTGGCAATTTTGACTTTCTCTTCAAAAAAGTATTTCAATTCTTTTCCACTTAAGCCAATTTTTTCTGCTATGGCAGTAAATGTTTCGTAGTAATCCATGTTCAGTTTTTTGGAATAATATGATTCAAGCAATTCGGTAAGGAATTAAGTATTTATTTATTAAGGTATAAATCCTCCAAATAAAAAATATTGAATTCAAAATACGCTAAGTCCAAACAAGTGACACATCTAAACCATGAAATTTGATTTTGACAAAATGAGGCAACAAAGCATCCTAACACGGGATCTTAAGTATACTTTATATATACGCTACCTCAGATTGACTAAACACATCCGATGGTCCAAAGTTTTGAATAAAATAAGTCACTTAGTCAAATTTTCAAATTTCATAACTTTAGGGTAGTTTTTAGACACTTTAGTTCACTCCAATACTCCCAATTGCAATAATCACACTCTTCAAACAATAAATGAATACAAATTCCGTTCCTTGATTTATAATTCACACTGACACAGTTATTAATAGTCCATAGATTCTCAAGTTAAAGGTTTTGTTTACAGTTCTTTCTTGGAAATATTAGTAATGGCCTGTGTCACGTTGACACTGTGTGCTCAGTGTGCCTTGCGCGTGACCCAGATTTGGTGCGTCTATCTGCAATGTGGGAAGTCAAGCGCCATTTTGAAAACTTCTTGTATCCAATATTTCATTGAACAACAAAAGTTTATTCACAGCTGCTTTCGAGCTTGAATATTCATAAATTACGATGGCTCACAATATTTCTGCCTTAAATGAATACTTCCCTCTTTTGAATACACAAAATCATTGTCACTTCCACGAATACCTTCTTCCTGTACTGTGTTCACTTAGGACTAATGGCAATGGTAATATGTAATCACTTGTACTTTGACACCAATGTAACATCTTTGAGATGTTTTACTTATTAATATATCTTGTAGGCGTTCTCTAAATACATAACCTTGCATACAATAATCCTCCGAAGAACTGGTTTCAATAAAACAACGTTAATATCTACACTATGCACAGTACATATATAATTTGAGGTTATACAACGTGGAGTCCTCAAACACACGTTCGCCATTACATCAGAATTCTGACAACTCCTCTTCCCGAACTTTCACTCACATGACCTCTCCGTCATCCAACTCGTGATTCACACGTGACAGTACCCTAGGCCTATTAAAACACAATATACCATAGGCCTATAACAACACAATATACCCTAGACCTATTACAACACAATATACCATAGGCCTATTACAACACAATATACCCTTGGCCTATTACAACACAATATACCATAGGCCTATTACAACACAATATACCCTAGGCTGTATTACAACACAACATACCCTAGGCTTATTACAACACAACATACCCTAGGCCTATTACAACACAATATACCCTAGGCCCAGTACAACACAATATACCCAAGGCCTATTACAACACAATATACCCTAGGCCTATTACAACACAATATACCCTAGACCTATTACAGCACAATATACCCTAGGCTTATTACAACACAACATACCCTAGGCTTATTACAACACAATATACCATAGGCCTATTACAACACAATATACCCTAGGCCTATTACAACACAATATACCCTAGGCCTATTACAACACAATATACCCTAGGCCTATTACAACACAATATACCCTAGTCCTATTACAACACAATATACCCTAGGCTTATTACAACACAACATACCCTAGGCCTATTGCAAAACAATATACCCTAGGCCTATTACAACACAATATACCCTAGGCCTATTACAACACAATATACCCTAGGCCTATTACAACAATATATACCTTAGGCCTATTACAACACAATATACCCTTGGCCTATTACAACACAATATACCATAGGCTGTATTGCAACACAATATACCCTTGGCTGTATTACAACACGATAAACCCTGGGCTGTATTACAACACAATATACCCTAGGCCTATTACAACACAATATACCCTAGGCCTATTACAACACAATATACCCTAGGCTGTATTGCAACACAATATACCCTTGGCTGTATTACAACACAACATACCCTAGGCTGTATTGCAACACAATGTACCCTATGCCTATTACAACACAATATACCCTAGGCCTATTACAACACAATATATCCTAGGCCTATTACAACACAATATACCCTAGGCCTATTACAACACTATATAATTTAGGCCTAATACAACACAATATACACTAGGCCTATTACAACACAACTTACCTTGGCCTATTACAACACAATATATCCTAGTCCTATTACAAAACAATGTAACCTAGGCTTATTACAACACAATATACCCTAGGCCTATTACTACACAATATACCCTAGGCCCAGTACAACACAATATACCCAAGGCCTATTACAACACAATATACCCTAGGCCTATAACAACACAATATACCCTAGGACTATTACAACACAACATACCCTAGTCTTATTACAACACAATATACCCTAGGCCTAATACAACACAATATACCCTAGGCCTTTTACAACACAATATACCCTAGGCCTATTACAACACAATATACCCTAGGCCTATTAAAACACAATATACCCTAGGCCTATTGCAACACAATATACCCTAGGCCTATTACAACACATTGTACCCTAGGCTTATTACAACACAATATACCCTAGGCTGTATTACAACACAATATACCCGAGGCCTATTACAACACAATATACCCTAGGTCTATTACAACACAATATACCCTAGGCCTATTACAACACAATATACGCTAGGCCTATTACAACACATTCTGCACATCAAGTGGCAGGACAAGATAACGAATGTCTAGGTACTCAGAAGGAGTCATATGCTGGGCATGCACTCAATCCTGAGTGAGAGGCGCCTGCGGTGGCTGGGACATGTCCGCAGGATGAACTCGGAGCGCATTCCAAGAGCCCTGCTTTACGGTGAGCTGGCAACTGGTATGCGGAAGAGAGGATGCCCCTGCTTGCGCTTCAAGGATGTCTGCAAGAAAGACATGAGTCTGGCGCAGATAGACCATAAAACGTGGGAAACCATTGCTGAGGAACGCACCTCCTGGCGGGCTAAAGTACGCGAGGGCATCCAAGTCGCGGAAGCTTGCCTTACAGTCAAGAGCGAGGAGAAAAGGGCCAGGAGAAAGGGGAAGGGGGGTAGAGGAGCAGGAGGAAACGCCATCATCCCATGAGGATGGACGGATGCCATAGATTACAACACAATATACCATAGGCCCATTACAACACAACATACCCTAGGCTGTATTACAACACGATATACCCTAGGCCAATTAAAAAACACACTCAGAGTAAGTGTGTAGTAGAATGAATTTAAAGCAACCTTTGAAGACAATTCAAAAATGCAAAAATCAGAATTACATTCTTCTAATCTTGAAATCATCAGATTTAGATTAAACTGCAATAGATTTTGCTTTGTGATACATTGCATCTCGTCCTCTGCCTAAGTTAGTTTAGTTTATTCATCTCTAGTTTAGCTGTTTCGTTGAAATTCATTGTTTCGTGTTTGAGATTTGGTGAAGATGTTTTGCCATAGTAAGTCACATTAACACTACTTTAGTTTCGCCTTCTAATGTTTTGTCATAGTGACTCCTATTAACACTACTTTAGTATCGCCTTCTAATGTTTTGTCATAGTATGTCCCATTAACACTACTTTAGTTTCGCCTTCCAATATTCAGAAAATAATAATGATTTTTTTTACTCTACAGGCCTATTAATGTATCAAATTGCCACAAATATGCACGGTCCGTTATTTGTAGTCACTCGTTCTCAAATTCTAATTGGTAGGGAAAGAGCTTTTATAAGCCACCGAAATCTTTCATAACAGCGTCGGCTTATGTGGTTGGGACATGTGCGCAGATTGGAGGATGGCAGAATCCCAAAGGACATCCTCTATTCTGAGCTAGCCAAGGGAAAGAGGACCACAGGCCGGCCTCACCTTCGTTACAAAGATGTGTGCAAGAGAGACCTCAAAGCTATTGGCATTCACTTAAAAAGCTGTGAGGAACTCGCTGGGGACAGGTGCAGTTGGAGACAGGCATTGACTGCTGGGCTAGAAGCAGGAGAAAGAAACCTGCAACAGGTCGCAGACGAAACTCGCCTAAAGAGGAAAAGCAGAGCAATTCAGCCAACCACTAGCACTACCTTTCAGTGTCAGAAGTGCGGCAAAGGCTGCCATTCGCGAGTGAGATTGTACAGCCACAGCAGAAGCTGCAAGATCATGTGCGTAAATCCCACAGGAGCACAGAAAATTCCGTCGTCTCACGAGACTTAAGGAAGCAAAACAACAACATTATTACATAAAATCAATTTTAAAACCATGCGTAACAACCACAATACTAAAATCATATAGAAATATTCCTCTTAATCCAAAAGTAAAACCTAAATAGCATTCAACAAAGCAAAGTTTTTATTATGTGTCATTCAGGCGTTATCGTTCACAAAATATTAGTTGTATGCTCATCTAATGAAATGGAATATTACATTGTCTGTCTACTGATGGACAAAAAAAATTATTTCGAATGCTACTTCAATCTGGTCTTCAACTGTTTTGAATGTCTTTAAATTTAATATTAAGGGCAAAATGTTTTTTTTCTCTCCTTAATTGACGAAACTGAAATTTTAAAAACTTTATATTAACGCGCGGAAAAAACAAAGGTAAAAAAATGAACCACCTCCCTTAAACCTATCGAGCTGAAATTTTGCACATAGACTTTTGTCACCTTACAATGCACTGTATAAAAATGTCATATCGATCGAATGTACCGTAATTAAATTAATGAGCTTTTAGTTTATCTCTATTTATAATGTGTAGCGTCTGCTATAGTTGACCTGCACGGGTCACTGGAGTTTCACTCCAGCCCTCGAGATGTCACAGGGGTCCGTCGCGCGGTGCGTGTTATAGTGCACATAATCAATATTGTTAGTTATGTCTCATATATAAGGGATTTATAGTCAAAAAAGTTGTTTTTACGTGTTGTTGTTTTTTTTTAATTTTCCTGTCGCGCGGTGTGCTGCGTATTATATATAATAAACATACTTTTAGTTATGTCTCGTATGTAAAGTATTTAAAGTCAAAAAAATTTGTTTTTTACTGTGTTTTTTTTTAAATATAAAATTCAATATTTAAGGAATAAAAAAGAATCGTAATATTTCATTGACTTAGACATTCAAGAAACCGATGCATTTGTGAGATCTATTTTTACACGCTTTTATTTAAGTCACAATGTTTGTATGTTGTATCCATCCATCCATCCATCCTTCCTTCAAATCTTGTAACGTAAAATTAAACCACTTCTGATGGTCCTAGAGATCTCAAAAATTTACCACATATAGATCGTGGATGACAATGCATTGTATCAAAGTTTCAGATCGATCGAATGTACCGTAATTAAATTAATCAATTTTTAGTTTATCTCTATTTATCACTATTTTAGAATGTATAGTCGTCTGCTAGAGTTGACCTCCACCGCTCACTGGTTTCACTCCAGCCCTGGTTTACCGAATTCCCGTGTTTACATCAAGGGCAGGGGAGATCAGCGCGTTTCAGTCTGTAAATGTTTGTAAATAAAAGCGTGTCCTTTTTAAAAAAAATATTTTTTTACATTTTACTTATTTTTTTTTCAAAATCCTCTTATAAATGTCAATTATTTCCAAATCATTTGAATCTATGTCTTATGTTTGTGAGCATTCTTTTTTTTTCTCATCAAACTGCATTCAGCAGACAAGTTGATGAGCCACGACCCCATGCCTACAAATACAGTCTTGTGACATTCTGTGAACTTGACTGATCTCAAGACAAACATGGTGTTGCTGTTGTGACTTAGGACGGCATTAAATATTGAACAGCGACAGGACGCAGAGAAGAAATGACCGATGACGTGAGCTGAGCCTCATTCAATTATCTCTGCTAACTGTGACGCGCCGTGACGGTGTTAAAGTCCGGGCAATATTTAAACTGCCTTACTGGACTCGTCCAGAGTCTGGGAGGTCTTGTGGTCATTTATTCCTTTTTGGTCTTATGGCCATTTATTCGTGGTGGTATTAGGGTCATTTACCCGCGGTGGCCTTAGGGGCATTTATTCGTGGTGGCCTTAGGGTCATTTACTCTTAGGGACATTTACTCGTGGTCGCTTTAGGGTCAATTACTCGCAGTGGCCTTAGGGTCATTTACTCGCGGTGGCCTTAGGGTCATTTACTCTTGGTGGTCAATGGTCATTTACTCGCTGTGGCTTTAGGGTGATTTACTTGTGGTGGCCGTAGGTCCATTTACTCGTGGTGGTCTTAGGGTGTTTTACTCGTGGTAGTCTTAGGGTCTTTTACTCGTGGTGGTCTTAGGTCCATTTACTCGTGGTGGCCTTAGGGTCTTTTACTCGTGGTGGTCTTAGGGTCTTTTACTCGTGGTGGTCTTAGGTCCATTTACTCGTGGTGGCCTTAGGGTCTTTTACTCGTGGTGGTCTTAGGTCCATTTACTCGTGGTGGCCTTAGGGTCTTTTACTCGTGGTGGTCTTAGGTCCATTTACTCGTGGTGGTCTTAGGTCCATTTACTCGTGGTGGTCTTAGGTCCATTTACTCGTGGTGGTCTTAGGGTCTTTTACTCGTGGTGGTCTTAGGTCCATTTACTCGTGATGGTCTTAGGGTCTTTTACTCGTGGTGGTCTTAGGTCCATTTACTCGTAGTGGTCTTAGGTCCATTTACTCGTGGTGGTCTTAGGATCATTTACTCGTGATGGTCTTGTCATCCTAGCTAATCTTGAGGTCCCAGCTAGTGTTTGTCTTCTTTTATTGTTTAGCGGTGGTCTTTTAGTGTTTTATAGTCATTCTAGTGGTTTTCGTTACCACTGGTACTTTGTTATTAGATATATGTTGTTTTGTGGACCGGTCAGGACTCTTGTCTCGCAATGACAGCATCATGTAAAATATCATGTATCGACGTCATTTTCCTTTACTTATCTTCGTTTTCCAGGGAGTAAACTCTTTATTATCATTAAATTAAGGCTAACCTCCCTGTCTTTGTTCAAGGTACATCTATGTTATCGTATTTATAAAAATTGCAAACAGCTCATTTTTAAAAGTAAATAAAATAATATGATCGTTTAATTAGTTAGCATGTATATCGTCCTACTGTACTTCATTCAAAATTAGCTGTCGTTGTAACTATTAACATTCTTGTTTTAACTTTTACTGTAAGAGAATCTGAAAACTTTAAAATGGCAGTTTTATAGTTATCTAAGAAATGTATGTGTTTGTTGATGTTTTCTTATTGCTTTTAAATTTTCTTTTTCTAATTTTATTTTAAAGTTTATTTTAAACTTTATTTTAAATTTTATTTTATTTCTATTTTTATGGGGAAGTAAATGTTAAGTTTTGGCTCAAATTTTGAATTTCCATACTCTTAATACGCTAGGAAGTTTCGAATGTTTAAAAAAATTTAAGTATGAGGTTGTATGTGCTTCTTAAACCCTACCGATTACATGTCTCTAACCAAAGAATCGATTGTTTAAGACACTCTGTGTCACGTCAAGGATAGCTAGCAGCCGACTGAATATCAAAATGGCGTCCAGCGACCATCATATTGAAATGTATTCTCTCGGGCTTTTGTGACCGCTTGAATAGGCGCGTGGTGAGCAGACGATAAGAATGGCAATATGGCAGGACGGGAGGCAACTCTATTCAAAAGTGATGACTGGAAGGGGTGAACTGGGTCCTCACAAATACGGGATCGGTGGCTGGAGCTGAGCTATTTATAAACTTACAGAGCCGAGTTTTACGATGATGGCCTGGGTGTTTTGGGGTAGGGGTTAAAATAGGTCATGGTACAATATTAGTTGTAAGGGCGTAGGCCATGGTAAGATATTTGTTGTACGGGAATAGGTCATGGTCTATGGTTTATTAAGGGGAGGGGGGCTGAACGGGCTAAAGCCAAGGGCCCCCGAGGATTTAAGTGGCCCCAAACTTAGTATATTTTATAATAATGATGGACAAATGTTTGCATGAATCCCTGAAAACATCATAAATTAAATAAATTATAAAATATTATCGTTTAATCTGATCGCTTTCCGGACTCGAAATTCTTATTAATGAAAAAAACTTGATTTGAAAGGATCAATAATCGAGGATGTTAAAGAATGTTGTTTCTTATTTTTTAAATCTACAATTTGTCTTCCTGGTCGTATGGAAGTGGGTAGGCCTGTTGTGCAAGTTTTCTGGGGATCGATTCTCAGTGGTGGAACCTTTATTATTATCTTTTTTAAATTTTTCTGCCCCCGTTTGAATTACAGCCAGGCGCCCCGTACAGTCTTAATTCGCCCCTGGTCATGCTACAATATTTGTTGTAACAGAATAGGTGATGGTGCATTATTTTTGTACGGGAATAGGTCCTAGTTCAATATTTGTTGTTAGGTATTTGTTAAGAATTTTTTTAGGTTATGATTTGATATACTCAGCATTTTGTGAGTTCATTTACAAAATATTTTGCAGAGCAAAACTAGAAAACGAAAAGAAAATTTAATAGACATTATAGGGGTTGTAAAAAGTATTTTCTTCCCTTTGAAATATGTGTGCAATGACATAACATGAAGTATTATGAAAAAATTGAAGCCTGATGCAGAAAATTATTATTTCTTAAGCAAAAATAATTAATTTATCATCAAATTGATGCCTTGTTCGGCAAAATTATGAACTGATCACCAAATGATACATTTGTGTTTGTTTATAGAATATTGATTTCATACAATCCATGGAGTTTTGTAAAGGACTATACCATAAACGTTAAGGAGAATGAAGGATCTCATGCTACGGATTGTGTTGTTGTGTTTCAATGAAGACGAGAAAATGAATAAACATCAATTGTGCTTCAGAGGATATCATAAGCTACCGCAACAACAACACAAAAAAAACCGAAACAAAACTCACTTGATATAAATAAATTTTATACCCGCTAATGACAGTAAAAAAATGGGATTTTAATTTCACGGTATACATATACCCTCCGACGCCCTGCTCCAAGATCCACTCTTGTGATCTGTGTTGTAAACAAAGGGCACACAGCTCAAGCCTATAGGTTCCTTAGTTTGTGTGCATTCTGTGGGATAAACATGAACCCCGAAACAAATCTAGGCGATAAACAAACAGATGAGATGTCGGAGTGACCTCACGGTGGAGTTACGAAACTACGTGATAAATCAAGTCTCTACATGTCTTGGGAGCTAAGAATTCCATGTGCGTATATTTAAATGAAGAGATTTCATTCACCACGGGCGATATAAACTAGAAATCTCCAAACGAACATTCAAACCATCAAACATAGGCCAAAATACCAGCTGTATCAGAACATGAAAAAATAAATAAATATCCGTGTCATCAAACATAGCGCAAAATACCAGCAGTATCAGAGCAGAGATGAATTAATTTTATCAACAATTCTTTTTAAGAGAATAAACATTTAAAACAGATAAAACTGTCTTTAATATTTAAAAAATGCATTTAAGCTTTTTTTAATACACGACAAACATTCGTAAATGTTTAGTAAATGTTTAGTAAATGTTTAGTAAATGTTTAGTAAATGCCTTCATCAGTACTGATTTTAAAAATAAAATATTTAAAAAAAATCTTTTTTTTTAAAGTACACGCTTTTATTTACATATAGAAAGTGCACTAAAAAGAAGAAAATAAAAATGTTAGATCCGTGAACCTATCGACTGCACATAAAAGCGTGGGGCCCTCATCACAACTCTTTTGATTATAGATACATTTTTCTAATTAATATGATAGTAGCATGTATTTGATCAAAGTTGTGAAACTTTTAATGTTTATTAATATTCATATAAATTTGTATTTATCTTTCGCAGCCTTGTAAATGATAGCGAGTTGTGATGAGGGCCCCTAAATGCATTAATTTAATTAGGGAACGTTCGATCGATCTGAAATTTTGATACGATGCATTGTTAGGTGAGACGGGTCCGTGTGCCAAATGTCAGCTCGATCGGATCACGGGAAGTGGATGATTTTTTACTTTTGTTTTTCCGCCCGCCCAAGACAGACAGAGAGACAGAGACGCCAGTGAAGTTAATATATGGGATTTAAAAATTACCCACTTCCCATGAAGCCATCAAGCTGAAATTTGGCACACGGATCCGGGTCACGTAAAAAAATTAATGCATTTTTAGTTTATCCTTATATAACATATGTAATTCAAATTCACGGTTTGTTATTGTTTTTTTTTCCCACGTGAGAGTTTGAGTTGACGCTTTGACGTCGACTCATCGAAGTACCCGCGTGCTTTTGTTTACATTTTACGTCTCATGCTGAACTCGGTCCCCACCCCCCCCCCTTAGCAAAGTTGAGTTAAGACAGATTCAGTCTGTAAATGCTTGTCGCGTTTGAAAATAATCAATACTGTTAGTTATGACTCATATATAAGGGATTTATAGTCAAAAACTTTGTTTTTACGGGTTTGTTTTATTAAATCCCTTATATTAACTTCACGGCCGTTTCTGTCTGTCGTCATCTCATGGGCGGGCTGAAAAACAAAAGTCAAAAATGACCCGTTTCCCGTGATGCGATCGAGTTGAAATTTGGCACATGGACCCGTGTCACCTAACAGTGCATCGCATCAAAATTTCAGATCGATCGAACGTTCCGTAGCTAAATAAATGAATTTTTAGTTTATACTTATATAACGTATGTAACTCAAATTCACTGTTTGTTATTGTTTTTTTTCCACGTGAAAGTTTGAGTTGACGCGTTGAGGCGACCCATCGAAGTACCGGCGTGCTTTTGTTTATATTTTACGTGTCACGCTGAGCTCGGTCAAGCGAATCGGTGACCAGACTTTTCCCCCTCCCCCAGGGGTATGAAGCAAAATTGAGTTAGACAGATTCAGTCTGTAAATGTTTGTCGCGTTTGAAAATAATCAATACTGTTAGTTATGTCTCATATATAAGGGATTTATAGTCAAAAATTTTGTTTTTACAGGTTTGTTTTACAAACTTTGTTTTTCCGCCCGCCCAAGACAGAGAGAGAGAGATAGAGATCACGACAGACAAAGAGAGACGGCGGTGAAGTTAATATAAGGGATTTAAAAATTAAACAAATCATAGAGTTTGATCCCCCTAGAGAAAAATAAGGTAAGTTAAAATATTACTTTTAAATAAAGACTTTTCAATGGAAATAGGTGGAAATTGTTATTGCTGTTTTTATATCATGTAGTCTAACAATAATAAAACATCCATGCATATATAATTTATTGCGCAATGATGCAGGTACTAATATTATTACTTTTGAAACAAGCAAACGTTACATTAACTTGGCTTGACGCTTTCTTGTATCGCACATCCGACAAATATGTAAGTAACTTAATGTATTTTAGTGTTAGTGAACATATAATTAAACAACCTCGTAAAAACAAAATTTTTGACTATAAAATGTACACTATAATACGCAACACGCGACAAACATTTACAGACTGAAAATGACTGACCTCCCCTATCTTTAAAACCGGGGAAGGGGGGGGGGCATCGATGGCTTGCGTGAACTCAAGCAAGGGACACCTGAATGCAAACAACAACAGACACTACATTGAGTTATATAGAGATAAACTAAAAATGTATTCATTTAATTACGGTACATTCGATCGATCTGAAATTTTGATATAATGCATTGTTAAGTAACACGAGTCTATGTGAAAAGTTTCAGCTCGATAGCATCACGGGAAGTGTGCCATTTATTTACTTTTGTTTTTCCGCCGGCCGACCAAGAGAGAGATTATGAGACGATGACAGACAAGATTTCGAAGTTAATTTAAGGGATTTAAAAATTATTTCAAAAAAAGGCTACGTAATGATAACAACAAGTCAAGCTTTTATTGTTTCGGCTTGATTCCTGGACACATTGATATTTTAACGTAACACAAAACCCCTGTCATTCGACACACGGTAGCGTTGTAAACAATCACCGAGTTGTGCCATTGGGTTAGACAGAAACTTTGCTCGCTTTTAACTTCTCCTTGGGTCTGTTTATGTCCTCGTGTGCGAGCGCCCCTGCCCGTGCCACCACACAACGGATGTTATAAATTGGCAGACCACATTGTCCGGACACCGCATGTCCATAACTCCTCCCTACAAGTTCACGGTCACATGAAACAGACACGTGAACTGCTCTAGCCGGCCTGGTTGTGGTACTGTTAGGCCCAGGTCGTAAATCTATTACCATTGGGAAGGTGGAAATAAAATCATCGCAGGGGACAGGAAATTAGATAAAGGCCGTTAAAGCTTGAGAAGGGGCTGTCAGGGGAAAGACTTTTTTTGCTGGAGTTAGAGGGGGGGGCGGTTACCTTGCTGGAATGTTGCGAGTTTAAAAAACACAATAATAAACAACCCTGGAGACTTACAAAGTTTGAAATTTTGGGGGCAATCTAATTAACAAACAAATGAAAGTTAGGTGTAACTTTTTGGCGTTGTGCGTCTGTAATTGCCGCGCTGAGACATACACGTTTGAGGTCTGGAGGGCTGCTTTGATAAAATATATAAAAGGGACTGGTTAATTTTTTGAGCCCTAAAAATGAGACTCTGCTTAACCAAGTTACACACAAAGAGTATGTTACCGAATTTCTTCCTAAACGATGGAAGAGTTTCCGTGGAACTTTTGTAAAAATGACGTGATGACGTCAGATATGTTTTAGCAAAACATTTCAAAAAGGTAACATTCTCTTTAGCTGCTTGCTTTGCAAGCGATAGAGTCCAAACACGTGGGTCAAACTGACGCATCCGCTACGGCGGTCAACTTTATCGCTAGCGATAGCGCATGGCGCGCTACGACGTCAGCGACTTAAAAACGTGCAGCCATCAGAAATTATTTTGGTGTTCGCGAAGAGCTACTCGTATCCTAGGACCTCCGACTCACGTCTGATGAAGGTCACAGCGCTATCTGCGGACTCAGACATTTCAGCACCGAAACGAAGAGAAAGTTTACAAACAACTCATGCGCCCTCGGTTAATGATCTAAACTATCGGGTAAGCTTGTGTGGCGGGAAGACCTGACATGACCCAGGCCCGTAGAATCGGACTCGAAAACTGCTTTGAGTGTTTTGCTTTATAGACATATTTAACCGTAAATAACTTTTTTGTAACAATTTGACGTCGGCGTATAAAAATACAACACTTTAAACCCCGTTTAGCTTTGACATGAAAAGGCAAATATATTCTTGATTAAGAATGAAGATAAAGTCAGGTTTAATTTTAAAGTTGAAATAAAGCAGCTACTTTAGATTTTAAAATAAAAATATAATCAAACTATAAAACCACTGTAAGACTTGAACACATAATGCTATGTATTAACTCTTCTCTAAACGTGTTTAATAAATAGTATTCTAACTGGAATCATTTGTCAAATGAAAACTCTGTTAAGTGTAATATGGAAACTCTTTAGGATTAAGAGTTTTTTCCCTACAGATGTAATCAACATTTTCTATCAGATTTCAACATAGAAGCTAAACCGCATTAAACATAAAAACAAATCATGGCATACAAATCTTGGCAGTAGTATGCGTACGGTAACTTTCATCAATGGATATGAGAATTTTAATTTTTGTTTTAGGAAATCTCTTATCTTTATTTGTAAGATGGAATATTCTACTTTTGGCAATAAATTTGACTTATAATAAAACTATGAAATTGTATTCTTCTCATCGCTTTTAAAGGAATACAATATTGTAAATCTTTCTCCTCCAGGACATAAGGGATTTTTGTGCTTATTTGGGAACCGTTGTAGCTTAGTAAATCTACACTCCTCATGGCAATACGTTCGAAATTCGACGATAGCAGCACTCCTCGTTAGTCATCACAAAATATAAAAAACAGCAAAATTACTGACAGCTCACAGCTATAGACTCAACAACACCAACATTACTGACAGCTCATAGCTATAGACTCAACAACACCAACATTACTGACAGCTCATAGCTATAGACTCAACAACACCAACATTATTGACAGCTCATAGCTATAGACCCAACAACACCAACATTACTGACAGCTCATAGCTATAGACCCAACAACACCAACATTACTGACAGCTCATAGCTATAGACTAAACAACACCAACATTACTGACAGCTCATAGCTATAGACCCAACAACACCAACATTACTGACAGCTCATAGCTATAGACCCAACAACACCAACATTACTGACAGCTCATAGCTATAGACTCAACAACACCAACATTATTGACAGCTCATAGCTATAGACTAAACAACACCAACATTACTGACAGCTCATAGCTATAGACCCAACAACACCAACATTACTGACAGCTCATAGCTATAGACTCAACAACACCAACATTACTGACAGCTCATAGCTATAGACCCAACAACACCAACATTACTGACAGCTCATAGCTATAGACTCAACAACACCAACATTACTGACAGCTCATAGCTATAGACCCAACAACACCAACATTACTGACAGCTCATAGCTATAGACCCAACAACACCAACATTACTGACAGCTCATAGCTATAGACTCAACAACACCAACATTACTGACAGCTCATAGCTATAGACTAAACAACACCAACATTACTGACAGCTCATAGCTATAGACTCAACAACACCAACATTACTGACAGCTCATAGCTATAGACTAAACAACACCAACATTACTGACAGCTCATAGCTATAGACTCAACAACACCAACATTACTGACAGCTCATAGCTATAGACTAAACAACACCAACATTACTGACAGCTCATAGCTATAGACTAAACAACACCAACATTACTGACAGCTCATAGCTATAGACTCAACAACACCAACATTACTGACAGCTCATAGCTATAGACTCAACAACACCAACATTACTGACAGCTCATAGCTATAGACCCAACAACAGCAACATTACTGACAGCTCATAGCTATAGACCCAACAACTGCTTTATTTCAAGTAAATGTGACTGTGGTATAAAATAAAATGACCATAAAAAGTCAAGTGGTCTAAGAGTGACCGCTAAAAGTAATTCCAGTGGTCTATAAATGACCATTAAAAGAAAGTCAAGTGCTCTAAATTTGACCACTGAAAATAAGTCAATTGGTCAAAAAATTATCACTAAAAATGTATAGTTGTGACCTAAAATGGGTCACGAAAACAGTATAATTGGTGTAAAGTGACAACTCAACAGTAGTAGAACCCGTGGACTACAGATGTAAACCGTTAAGCCCTTTGCCTCACTGGGCTTATTATATTCACATCACTAGCTGACTGGAAATTTTGATTTTTTAAATTATTATTTTTTGTATAACACATTACTCCGTCCCTCATTACACCTTAAAGTAATAACACAATAGACACAGCCACAACAAACAATCATCACCGGTTGACACTCATCAAATGGTACTTTCAAACCATAAAAGTTATTAACATTTGCTAAGTACAGTGAAACAAAGATGTTCTTTCTGATATTGAATTTATCAATGCATTTTAAAAAAACACAAGTAATAGGTGGCTTATGGAATTACGCATTTGAAACAATGCGTTCTTCTCCCCAGACATCTCCGTGATCTCAAGTTACGCCAACACTTAACTAGTCATCTGATAAATGTCTCTCCGTTATGGTTACCATAAGATCAGTTCTATCACCAGTTCAAGTCACAACAGCGGTTCTCAAAGTGCTAGATACCTACACACAAGCGACGTACTTGGATTATTTCATTTAAACGGCACGTGAGTTATTTTTAGATTTGATCTATTTTTAAAATAATTTAATCTCTCTCTCTCTCTCTCTCTCTCTCTCTCTCTATCTCTCTCTCTCTCTCTCTCTCTCTCTCTCTAAGGCTCACACACCCTCTCTCAGCTAACACAGAAAGACACACTTGCCAACGCTTTTGTTTGCAGATAATCTCGTCTTTCTCTGAAGATCGTTTTTATCACTTCATATTTATTTAAAGCAGAATATTGTATGTAACGTTATATTTTCCCTAAATAACAAACCAAAATCAGTGAAATAAAAAGTTAAATTAAAATAATTCGCATATTCTCTAAAGTACATTGGGAAAAAAGAAACAGAAGAATGATTTGCAATATTAAAATTCGTTATTTCTCTAAAGCACAACTGACATTTAAAGCAACGTTGAAGTCCATATAAAAATTGCGCCTTTAACCCTCTTCAAGCGAGCTAGTCTTGTAGTGTTGTTCAAAGTAGACGGCTTCCTTTGGATTACTGGTGTGATGAAGTCAAGGAATTCCTCTAAATATGAAGCTTTGTAATACATATGTCAACCATTTCAATCTTGCTGGCATACGTTTACATTTCTGCCAACCCGATCCAAGAGGTTAACGATATCCGCAGTAAGCAATGACCTCAGACAACCCGGGCTGTAGAGCGGCGCCAACCCGGACGGGGAGCGGCGGGTTGAATCGTGAAGGTTGCGCTAAACAAGAAATATGTATTGAAAGCGACAGCCTCATTACACACAGGTGAAGTGATGATAAGAGGATAAGATGAAAAGCAATCTCACCTGTGACAAAGTTAACTGATACGTTCAGAGATTGGCTGCGATAAGATTTAATCGAGGAACTAGAAGTATCACTTGGGACAGTCATGGTACTGTTATGTGGAACAAACACCTTTTCCTGAGTGATAACAACACCTTCTACTGAGTGATAACAAACACCTTCTACTGAGTGATAACAAACACCTTTTACTGAGTGATAACAAACACCTTTTACTGAGTGATAACAAACACCTTTTACTGAGTGATAACAAACACCTTTTACTGAGTGATAACAAACACCTTCTACTGAGTGATAACAAACACCTTTTACTGAGTGATAACAAACACCTTCTACTGAGTGATAACAAACACCTTTTACTGAGTGATAATAAACACTTTTTACTGAGTGATAACAAACACCTTTTCCTGATTGATAACAAACACCTTTTACTGAGTGATAACAAACAACTTTTCCTGAGTGATAACACACACCTTTTATTGAGTGATAAAAACACCTTTTACTAAGTGATAACAAACACCTTTCCTGAGTGATAACAAACACCTTTCATGAGTGATAACAAACACCTTTCCTGAGTGATAACAAACACCTTTCCTGAGTGATAACAAACACCTTTTACTGAGTGAACAAAAAGGGTCAGCTATGTTCGCAAAAAAGGTGGGAAAAGATCGGGCACAAACAAACATTTTTTTAAAATTAAAAAAATAATATGTCCGCTTAGGCTTGAACCCATTACATTCCGCGTGTAAGATAGACGTGATAACCACTACACTACGAAAAACTTTTTATTCCTCGAAGGAACAACGCAAGTGAACGCAAGAAGGATTGTTGGTCTCGATACATGCCCACCCCATTCCCCCCTTTTTTGAACCCACTTCGCTTGATTGGTCGACCACAGCGAGGATCATTCGTCATGCTTATTTGCAAACTACTTGCTCTTGATATTGTTCTGGTGAATTATATATACGTGTATAGATATTAAAAGACCAGGTGTCACACAGATCACGACACGCGTGCCTGATGTAGCGCACTGGGATACTTGACATGAAAGGTGTTCATTTTTTTAAAAGCTTAGCAAACGATTCAACAATTCAGATTTCTGAAGACTTTAATGTAGCCTGAACACTTAATGAATTATAAATCTGAATTGGACCGAATTCGACAAATATATTTCAAGAACCTGCCCTTTCGTTTATCTAGAGTTTTTCAAATAGGACCCAAGCACGATGGTCAATATTTGTATGTAGCCAAGACACCAGCACAATGGTCAATATTTGTATGTAGCCAGGACCCCAGCACAATGGTCAATATTTGTATGTAGCCAGGATCCCAGCACAATGGTCAATATTTGTATGTAGCCAGGACCCCAGCACAATGGTCAATATTTGTATGTAGCCAGGACCCCAGCACAATGGTCAATATTTGTATGTAGCCAGGACCCCAGCACAATGGTCAATATTTGTATGTAGCCAGGATCCCAGCACAATGGTCAATATTTGTATGTAGCCAGGACCCCAGCACAATGGTCAATATTTGTATGTAGCCAGGACCCCAGCACAATGGTCAATATTTGTATGTAGCCAGGATCCCAGCACAATGGTCAATATTTGTATGTAGCCAGGACCCCAGCACAATGGTCAATATTTGTATGTAGCCAGAACCCCAGCACAATGGTCAATATTTGTATGTAGCCAGGACCCCAGCACAGTGGTCAATATTTGTACTTAGCCAGGCCCGGTTCGTGTGAAGAGAGCCGGTTAGTCATAAAGCACAAAGTAAAACAACTATTATTCCGCAATTTGTTGAGTCATAACGTTTGGCCGCCCAGACGGCCATGACAAATGAAGCACAAGAACAAACCATCTCTTCGCGCCGAGAGAAAATTGCAGCGCAAGGCCATAATTTCGTCTGTGGGGTCGACAGTACTAGGCTGTTGAGGGGAGGGGGAGGGCCCAAGCAGACTCTGATGAGAACGAACGCCCAGCTTTTAACACGTCACACGTAGCTTGTAATTGCCATCCGACTTGCATCTCTGATTGAAACCGGTTGACAACCACATACAGAAGTACAGCGGTGTTGCCAGGAAGAGAAGAAGCACGGAGACGGGTATAAAGTAGAAGCACAAATATCCAGTTCTTAAGTTTATATTGGATTATGTATCGTACTAAGAAGCAAACTAATAAAAGAAAAGAAAAGTATTTTATCAGTCAACTGATATCGTAGAATCATTCAACTGTGACAATATAATAGTTCGTGATTGAGATTATGGAGTGGCAAGAACACAAGAAGTGAGCATACAACTGACTGCACCAAACTTGAACCAAATGAACAAGTTTGCATCATTTGTTATCATAACTAAGCAGCTGCTGTCCTTTTTATTGTCAACATGGTGCTGGTCGCGGCTATTGTTTCTGGTTCATATTCTGTCCTTTGTAATTGTGGGGATGTAGGTCGAAAAGAGGAAGCACATATTTCAAAATTTGAGTATATTATTTTATAACAGGAATAAGCCAAAGTCTCTGTTGAATACGTCATTAGCGTATAAAAACAATGTCGATCCGATTTTTATGCCCGTAAACGGAAATGTTTAAACCGTTTTGTCTTGTAAGCATTGTTCATGAAGACCGAATCGTTGTTGCAGCGTTCACAATTAATGTCAATACGATTATAATTAAATAATTATATTAGTCACCCCATTAATAAATATTGCATTATTTAATTTGAAGTTAATGTGTGTCATTGATATTAAAAAAATGTGAAGCAAAAAATTAACGGGGAATCGTTTTGAAAATGCTTCACAATTAAGTTTAATATCAAATATAAGGTACCTTAAGTAGTGGAAGAACTCCTGTTAACATACTGTATCTCCGAGTCATCTAAGAACGAACAAATAATACGTTTAAACCAGTCAGTAAGAACAGTCATTCGATCCTGTGAATTATCTAAAAAATAATTAAACTATTTTAAATGTTTTCTTGTAAATATAAAAAAAAGAAACAATAAATAAACAAAAAGATAATTTACATACCCCTTGTTATCTTGAATGTAAATATTTGAACTTATATTAGATTTCAAGGAATTTAGCACATAAACAAATCTTTTCTGGAGTGCTCTCTCTTTTTCATTATCAAAAACTTTTTCAAAATCGATATTTAGGATCAATACCACTCAACTTACAGAAGATAATTCGTGCACAAAATCAATTTTACGGCCAGTGCATCTAGATATCTCATCATTTCCTCTTCCCCTCTTCCTCTTACCATTCAGTCTGTCACTCTCCCACCCTACCTTCCCGACCCAACGGCTCCTGCAGCGTTAGTCCACACTCAGTCCGAGCTCACCTCAGACATTGATCAGGAAGTCTCTGTCGGACTAATATATTTTTAACGGTTTTGGCGTTATACCCGCCGACCTCGTGGTCAAATCGTGGCCGCCTCGCTGAGGATGAATGCTCCGTCAACCAAAGAGTTCAGCACCTCGACCCCATAGCAACACCAGCTGGACCACACGACCCCATAGCAACACCAGCTGGACCACACGACCCCATAGCAACACCAGCTGGACCACACGACCCCATAGCAACACCAGCTGGACCACACGACCCCATAGCAACACCAGCTGGACCACACGACCCCATAGCAACACCAGCTGGACCACACGACCCCATAGCAACACCAGCTGGACCACACGACCCCATAGCAACACCGGCTGGACCACACGACCCCATAGCAACACCAGCTGGACCACACGACCCCATAGCAACACCAGCTGGACCACACGACCCCATAGCAACACCAGCTGGACCACACGACCCCATAGCAACACCAGCTGGACCACACGACCCCATAGCAACACCAGCTGGACCACACGACCCCATAGCAACACCAGCTGGACCACACGACACCATAGCAACACCAGCTGGACCACACGACCCCATAGCAACACCAGCTGGACCACACGACCCCATAGCAACACCAGCTGGACCACACGACCCCATAGCAACACCAGCTGGACCACACGACCCCATAACAACACCAGCTGGACCACACGACCCCATAGCAACACCAGCTGGACCACACGACCCCATAACAACACCATCTCAACCACGCGATCCCATGGGAATATAAGCTGGATCACACAACCCCATGACAATACCCTCTAACCACACGATCCCATGGAAAACAAAGCTGGACCACACGACCCCATGACAACACCCTCTAACCACACGATCCCATGGAAGACAAAGCTGGACCACACGACCCCATAACAACACCCTTTAACCACACGATCCCATGGAAGACAAAGCTGGACCACACGACCCTATAACAACACCCTCTAACCACACGATCCCATGGAAAACAAAGCTGGACCTCACGACCCCATAACAACACCCTCTAACCACTCGATCCCATGGAAGACAAAGCTGGACCACACGACCCCATAACAACACCCTTTAACCACACGATCCCATGGAAGACAAAGCTGGACCACACGACCCCATAACAACACCCTCTAACCACACGATCCCATGGAAAACAAAGCTGGACCACATGACCCCATAACAACGCCATCTCAACCACACGATCCCATGGAAGTATAATACATCATATAGAATGGGACTGCAATAAAGCTTTTAAATAAAATACAAAATACACAAACAAATTGTGCAATGAAAACAATAAATTTGAGCTTTATTTTTAGACTGATACGACAGTAAACGTTTCGGCTAATGCCTTCATCAGTACAACATAAAATACATTCTTACAATACTTACATAAGTAATAATAACATTCTTAAAAAATATTGTATTTTAAAATATTTATGTTAAATAAAAAGAAAGGAAAAACAAAAACAAACATGGACACAGGATATAGCAAAAAGGGGGAAGTATCCAAAGTTACAGTAAAAACCACAACGGGAACAAGATTATGCAGTTAAGTAAAATTATGAATTTGGTTAATTCCATATGGAGCCAACGTACCAAATCTTTTTATGAGTCTATTTTCCATGTGGACTCTATCATGGGTATTGCTTGCATATAAAATACCAGTTACTGCAATATCTGATATGCCGTTATGGTCAACACTGTTAAAATGTTTAGAAACAGGACATTGAGCCTGTTTATTTATATTATACAGGTGTTCTCTAAACCGATCTCCAAGACGACGACCAGTCTCACCCACGTAAATTTTATTACACCTCTTGCAAAGAATTGCATAAATCACGTTGCGACTTGTGCAAGTGAATCCATCTTTTATTAAGAATTTTTCAAGAGGGAAAGAAATGTTGTTAATTTCCATCACATATGGACAAGTATTGCAACGGTTACGGTTGCAACCTTTTGTTCCAATATATGCTTTCATTGTGGGAAGGTGACTTCTTACAAGAATATCTCTGAGGCTTCTATCTCTCCGGAAAGCAAAAAGAGGAGGTTTTTTGAAGACCTGCTGAGTTAGAGGGTCAGCCATAAGGATTGGTCGGTTTTTGAGAATCACCTGGCGAGCTTTAAAATTATGAGGATGAAAAGTTAAAATAAATTTTGATCGATCACATTGATCAGAAACAGATGATTTAAATGTATCCTGTCTGGTCATGCCCTTAATTCGATTGACAGCGGATATTAAAACTGTTTCCGGGTATGACCTTCTTCGAAAAAAATCCAGCATTTCATTACTTTTCTCCAAAAAGTCTGCCTCATCACTGCAGAGTCGTTTAAGTCTCAATAGTTGCGAAAATGGGATAGAGCTCTTACAAGATTCAGGATGGGACGATGAATACATAAGGAAACTATGGCTGTCTGTAGACTTGTAAAAAATTGATGTGGATATTTTATTTTCTTTCAATTTAATTTGTATATCCAAAAAATTAACAGCACTTCTATGGATTGTTGAAGTAAATTTGATCGAAGAATGGAAGTTACCGACGAAGTCAATAAAACTTTGCAATTGTTGCATGTTCATTTTTGTAATTCCAATGCAATCGTCAATGTATCTCCTGTAGTACTCTGGAGAGATACCTTTGTAATTTTCACTCCATAGGTGTTCCAAATGGCCCATAAATATGCATGCATAACTTGGTCCCATTTTCGTTCCCATAGCAACTCCACTAATTTGATCAAAAAACTTTCCGTTGAACTCAAACGAGTTTAAATTTAGGACCAGCTCAGTTAATCGTAGTATGGCACTTGCGGGGATCTTGAGATTTGCCTTCTTGTTGAGAAAAAATGAGATTGCAGAGAGGCCATCGGCGTGAGGAATAGACGTGTACAATGAAGAAACGTCCATTGTAAATAGTAAATGATCTTCATTGGGTAAAACCAAGGAATCCAGAGATTTTAACATATGGCTAGTGTCCTTAATGAAAGATGGTAAATTAGCAACAATAGGTTGAAAAACAGTATCCAAAAAATCGGAAATTAATTCAGTAGGACAAGAGCAGGCGGAGACAATTGGTCTTCCAGGGTTTCCCAGCTTGTGTATTTTTGGTAATAAGTATAAACATGGTTTACCAAGATCACTGTCATAAATACGTAAATTTTTTGCAGAGGATGGTAATTGACCACAATCTATAAGTTCTTCAATGGTCTCCTTAACAATTTCATTATTACAAATAATACCAATTACTATCAGATGCCCATCGTTTCTTTCGCTCAATGAGATTGCAGCTTTACTTCTATGGTACCCCTGCGAATAACGATGAGGATGACAGTGAATTTCCTGTACATCGGCAACGTAAATCAACATGGACCCCTCCTTCCGATCAATCTAAAGCTCTTGACCTTTACATTAAAAGTACGGAAAATCAAATCCAAAATATTCGCCAAACTCCTCTGAACAAATCCAATTTATCGAAAGAAGAATGGCGAGCACTTTTCCAACTGAAAAAACGCCAAGACATTGTTATCAAGCCGGCGGATAAAGGTGGAGCTGTGGTGGTGTGGGATAAGAGACTCTACATTGAAGAGGCCTCCAAACAATTAAATAATGCAAATTTTTACAACCCAAGGACTAACGATCCTATTATTTGTAATAATGAAATTGTTAAGGAGACCATTGAAGAACTTATAGATTGTGGTCAATTACCATCCTCTGCAAAAAATTTACGTATTTATGACAGTGATCTTGGTAAACCATGTTTATACTTATTACCAAAAATACACAAGCTGGGAAACCCTGGAAGACCAATTGTCTCCGCCTGCTCTTGTCCTACTGAATTAATTTCCGATTTTTGGATACTGTTTTTCAACCTATTGTTGCTAATTTACCATCTTTCATTAAGGACACTAGCCATATGTTAAAATCTCTGGATTCCTTGGTTTTACCCAATGAAGATCATTTACTATTTACAATGGACGTTTCTTCATTGTACACGTCTATTCCTCATGCCGATGGCCTCTCTGCAATCTCATTTTTTCTCAACAAGAAGGCAAATCTCAAGATCCCCGCAAGTGCCATACTACGATTAACTGAGCTGGTCCTAAATTTAAACTCGTTTGAGTTCAACGGACAGTTTTTTGATCAAATTAGTGGAGTTGCTATGGGAACGAAAATGGGACCAAGTTATGCATGCATATTTATGGGCCATTTGGAACACCTATGGAGTGAAAATTACAAAGGTATCTCTCCAGAGTACTACAGGAGATACATTGACGATTGCATTGGAATTACAAAAATGAACATGCAACAATTGCAAAGTTTTATTGACTTCGTCGGTAACTTCCATTCTTCGATCAAATTTACTTCAACAATCCATAGAAGTGCTGTTAATTTTTTGGATTTACAAATTAAATTGAAAGAAAATAAAATATCCACATCAATTTTTTACAAGTCTACAGACAGCCATAGTTTCCTTATGTATTCATCGTCCCATCCTGAATCTTGTAAGAGCTCTATCCCATTTTCGCAACTATTGAGACTTAAACGACTCTGCAGTGATGAGGCAGACTTTTTGGAGAAAAGTAATGAAATGCTGGATTTTTTTCGAAGAAGGTCATACCCGGAAACAGTTTTAATATCCGCTGTCAATCGAATTAAGGGCATGACCAGACAGGATACATTTAAATCATCTGTTTCTGATCAATGTGATCGATCAAAATTTATTTTAACTTTTCATCCTCATAATTTTAAAGCTCGCCAGGTGATTCTCAAAAACCGACCAATCCTTATGGCTGACCCTCTAACTCAGCAGGTCTTCAAAAAACCTCCTCTTTTTGCTTTCCGGAGAGATAGAAGCCTCAGAGATATTCTTGTAAGAAGTCACCTTCCCACAATGAAAGCATATATTGGAACAAAAGGTTGCAACCGTAACCGTTGCAATACTTGTCCATATGTGATGGAAATTAACAACATTTCTTTCCCTCTTGAAAAATTCTTAATAAAAGATGGATTCACTTGCACAAGTCGCAACGTGATTTATGCAATTCTTTGCAAGAGGTGTAATAAAATTTACGTGGGTGAGACTGGTCGTCGTCTTGGAGATCGGTTTAGAGAACACCTGTATAATATAAATAAACAGGCTCAATGTCCTGTTTCTAAACATTTTAACAGTGTTGACCATAACGGCATATCAGATATTGCAGTAACTGGTATTTTATATACAAGCAATACCCATGATAGAGTCCACATGGAAAATAGACTCATAAAAAGATTTGGTACGTTGGCTCCATATGGAATTAACCAAATTCATAATTTTACTTAACTGCATAATCTTGTTCCCGTTGTGGTTTTTACTGTAACTTTGGATACTTCCCCCTTTTTGCTATATCCTGTGTCCATGTTTGTTTTTGTTTTTCCTTTCTTTTTATTTAACATAAATATTTTAAAATACAATATTTTTTAAGAATGTTATTATTACTTATGTAAGTATTGTAAGAATGTATTTTATGTTGTACTGATGAAGGCATTAGCCGAAACGTTTACTGTCGTATCAGTCTAAAAATAAAGCTCAAATTTATTGTTTTCATTGCACAATTTGTTTGTGTATTTTGTATTTTGATCCCATGGAAGACAAAGATGGACCACACGACCCCATAACAACACCATCTCAACCACACGATCCCATGGAAGACAAAGCTGGACCACACGACCCTATAACAACACCATCTCAACCACACGATCCCATGGAAGACAAAGCTGGACGAAACGACCGCATAACAACACCATCTCAACCACACGACCCCATGGAAGACAAAGCTGGACCACACGACCCCATAACAACACCATCTCAACCACACGATCTCATGGGAATACAAGCTGCATCGCATGACCCCACAACAACATTAGCTGAACCACACGACTCCAATGTTCCCTTTAAGCTGCGCGGCTGCGCGGCCGCGCAGGTATCTGAGCGATGCCGCGCAGCAAGTTTTGTAAAACTATTGCACACAAAACGAATGCTGCGCGACTTTGCTCAAGGACCAACGAACCCTAGAGGTAACATTGCATGACTCTATAGCCTTTTGAAATTAAATACACGATTTAATAAACACAACCTCATCGATCATGAGATTGACTGCTAGTGGTCAAAAATTTCTTCCTTGCGCTCCTGAAGTAACTATAAATAAAAAACAAGATATTTTTGTTAATTAACAATCACTATTTTGTTCCATTTAAATTTCGTGGCGTTTGGTTATGACCCCTTGCTAGTATGACGTACATAGACTAAACAAATTGCAACAGATTTACCCCCCAACACCCCCGAAAAAAAATAAAGACCCTGGATTGGACGTGTGCTAAGTTTTGTCAAAAGTAGCTAAAACTTAATGTAGTGCATTTCCACAATTGGATAAAAAAAATTAAATGAACCCGTAAAAAAAAACAAGTTTTTGACTATAAATCCTTTATGTACGAATACAGTACGAGACATAACTAAAAGAATGTTCATTATAATAAGCAGCGCAAGACGAAAATACAAAATTTTAGTTCTGTCTCGTAAAACTTGTTTAATATAATGCGCACCGATCAGGAATATGTTTATAAAAAGTATTGTCAATGTAATACGCACCAAATCACGCAACAGGAAAGTATTAATAAAAGATTGCTCAATATAATACGCACCGCGACACTCTATCTCAAAAATTAAACAATGTTACATAGAGATAAATAAAATAATACAAAATTCAATAGTTTAATTAAAGCACATGCGATCGATCTGAAATTTTGATAAATGGTTTTTATCATCATCACAAGTCTGACTGCAAAATTTCAGCTGGCTAGCTTACGAGGAAGTGGGTTACAAAGCGATCCAAAGTTTTTTTCGACAAGCAAGCAAGGGCTCAGACACCACGAGCTAATATAAAGGATTTAAAAATATTTTTTAAAAACTTAAAAAACCAAGTTTTTGACTATAATTCCTTAATGTTGGAGACGTAACTAAAAGAATGTTCATTATAATACGCAGCACAAGACCATCCAAAAATACAAAATTGTAGTTATGTCTAGTAAAACATGTTTAATATAATGCGTACCGATCAGGAATATGTTTATAAAAAGTGTTGTCAATAAAATACGCAATTTATTGCGCAATAGAAAGGTCGTTCTAGATAATACGCACCGCGACACTATCTCACAAAAATAACATGATACATAGAGATAAATAAAATAATCTAAAAATTCACTAATTCAATTGCAGTACAATTGTGATACATCATTTTTATCATCGGCACGAATCTTCCTGCAAAATTTCAGCTCGCTAGCTTAGGGGCCGTCCATAAAGTACGTCACGCTATTTTTGACAATTTTTAACTCCCCCTCCCCATTGTCACAAACTGTCACACATCTTGGACCCCCCCCCCTTCCCCTAAAGTACGTCACACTTTCGAACAAAATTTAATTTAAAACACAATGACGTCACACATGGCCGGACCCCCCTCCCCCTGTCACAAACTGTCACACTTTCTTACATCCCCTCCTCCTCTCTGGAGCGTGACGTGCTTTATTTACGGCCTCTTACGAGGAAGTTGGTTAAAAATCGATCCAAAGCTTTTTCGACACCACGAGTTAATATAAAGGATTTAAAAACCTTTGATTACAAAAGTAGACCTGCATATGTTGAAATAATCTTTTTCATTTTCAATCTATTTCCTATATACGTGTATGTTTCAAATTACGACAGCAAATTATCATAATACATTTTGTGTGTAAAGACATTGTTACGATACCATCTAGATGTGTCTTTAATATGTATACATATTAGTAAAAAGAAAGGAGTATATTTTATAGAAAATTAGTTATTAAAATAAATGTGAATATTTTTGTGGTTATTATTTTTAATCACTCATTAATTATTACACTAAAAAATTCAGTTTACACTGTAATATGACTTTCATATCAGTTTCATGTGAGTTTCGACCTATTGCCCCCTTGAAATTGATCCAAGCTTAAATTTGAAGTTCCCATTTTTTAAAACCATACTTTCTACCATGTGGATTACATATTCTACCATCTTGAATGAGTATACATTCTACAATCTTGGATGAGTATACATTCTACCATCTGGGATGAGTACACATTCTACCATCTTGGATGAGTACATATTCTACCATCTTGGATGAGTACAGATTCTGCCATCTTGGATGTGTACACATTCTACCATCTTGGATGAGTACAGATTCTACCATCTTGGATGAGTACATATTCTACCATCTTGGATGAGTACATATTCTACCATCTTGGATGAGTACATATTCTACCATCTTGGATGAGTACATATTCTACCATCTTGGATGAGTACATATTCTACCATCTTGGATGAGTACATATTCTAGCTTCTTGGATGAGTACATATTCTACCATCTTGGATGTGTACACATTCTACCATCTTGGATGAGTACACATTCTAAAGTCTTGGGTTAGTATAAATTGTAGACTCATATTTACTAATACCAGTAATATTTGATGTTTAATGTCAAAATTTGCTGATATGCTTAGACGTTTTAATCTAACACCAAAAAGAACAATTACAATAACAACGGACATTTGTGTCACTGAAGGATGGCGACTCTAAGAGAGCTGGCACGCACATCAAGAAAATTAAGGAAACTCCCGCCTGCCCCCACTCTTCATAATTTTTTGCATAAATATTTTTTTTTCCATAGAGCAGATACTTTTTGCATAACTTACCTACGCATCCTTTATTTTTAAATCCCTTATATTAACTTCAAAATCTTGTCTGTCGCTATCTCTTTCTGTCTGTCGTTCGCGGGCGGGCGGAAAAACAAAAGTAAAAAATGACACACTTCCCATGACACCATCAAGCTGCAATTTTGCACATAGACTCGTGTCACCTAACAATGCATCGTATCAAAATTTCAGATCGATCGAAAGCACCCTAATTAAATTAATGCATTTGTAGTTTATCTCTATATAACATATGTAATTCAATTTCACAGTTTGTTATTATTTTCTTCAACGTGCCAGTTGAGTTCACGCGTTGACACCACCCATCGGTGTCCACACCCCCTTCCGTCCATTCCCCCTGTTTTTAAGCCAGGCGATATCAGCCTGTGTCAGTCTATAAATGTTTGTCGCGTTTGAACATAATCAATACTTTTAGTTATTTCTCATATATAAGAGATTTATTGTCAAAAACTTTGTTTTAACTGGGTTGTTTAATTAAATCCCTTATATTTACTTTACCGCCGTCTCTGGGTTCACGGTCGGGAGGGTGAAAAAACAAAAGTAAATAAATTACACACTTGCCGTGACACCATCGAGCTGAAAATTTGCACATAGACTCGTATCAACTAAACATGCATCGTATAAAAATTTCGAATCGATCAAACGTACCGTACTTAAGTTAATGCATTTTTAGTTTATCTCTATATAACATATGTAATTCAATTTTACAGTTTGTTATTGTTTTTCTTCCACTGGCCAGTTGAGATTACTCGTTGACGCCAACCATCGATGTCCAAACCCCCTCCTCCGCCCACTTCCCCCGGTTTTAAAGCCAGGGGAGATCTGTCGAGAACATAATCAACTTTGTTTTTATGGGGTTGCATTAATAGAATCCTTTATATTAACTCGTGGTGCCTGTTTGAGCCCTTGTCGAAAAAACTTTGGATCGATTTTTAACCCACTTCCTTGTAAGCTAGCTAGCTGAAATTTTTTCAGGCAGATTCGTGCCGATCATAAAAACGATGTCTGAAAATTTCATATCGATCGCATGTACTGTAATTAAATTATTGAATTTTATAGATTATTTTATTTATCTATATGTATCATGTTAATTTTTGAGATTGTGTGTCGCAGTGCGTATTATATTGAACGACCTTTTTAATACTTTCGTGTTGCGCAGATAGGTGCGTATTAAATTGACGTTAACTTTTTAAAAATTATATTTATATTCACGATCATTATATTAAACATTTTTTACGAGACATAACTAAAATTTTGTATTTTTGGATTGTCTTGCGCTGCGTATTATTTTTTATAATGAACATTGTTTTAGTTATGTCTCCTATATAAAGAAATTATAGTAAAAAACTTGTTTTTTTTACGGTTTTTTTTTATTGAGCATTTTAAGAGAACTTGATTATTCGCGAGTCTAAATGTAAATACATTTCATTGTGAATTAAACTCAGTTACGTAAACGGCAAAATCTTAGAGGATTCTCTCTCAGCCCTCTCACAAATCTATGCTATGTGTTCACTTTCCGTTCATTGAAGAATGTTGAGAAACATGTCCTGAAATTTCTTTATAAGGACCCTAGTTACAGAATTCACACATCTTACATAACAATTTCCACATGTTATGCATGAAATGAAAGCCACGCAAAGAGAAGTTTCACTCACAGAAATAAATTATAGTATTTTAAAAAATACCGCTTTGCGCAGATCAAAAAACGAAATACACAAACAAATTGTGTAATAAAAACAAAACATTTGAGCTTTATTTTTAAACTAATACGACAGTAAACGTATTGGCTACAGGGCCGTCATAACGCATAGGCCCGTTGGGCATTTGCCCGGGGGCCCACGAGCATAGAGCATGTTTATTTATACATATTAAATATATATATATATTTTAATTCCCAACACTATTTCTTTGCCCAACATAGTGTAACATAGCCCAACATAGGCTCTGATCGGCTAATGCCGTCATCAGTCCAATAAACATAAAATACGTACTTACATAAGTAATATTTAAATTCTTAAAACATAATGTATCATAAAATATTTATGTAAAATAAAAAGAAAGGAAAAAGAACAACAAACAATGACACAGGATATAGGAAAAAGGAGGAAGTATCAAACGTTACAGTGAAAACCACAACCGGAAAAATATTCTGTAGTTAGGTAAAATTATGAATTTGGTTGATTCCATATGGAGCCAAAGTACCAAATCGTTTTATAAGTCTATTTTCCTTGTAGATCTTGTCATGGTTATTGTTTTGCATATAAAATACCAGTTACTGCAATATCTGAAATGGCGTCATGGTCAACACTGTTAAAATATTTAGACACAAGACATTGAGAATGTTTATTTATATTATACAGGTGTTCTACAAAAGGTCTCATCCACGTAAATTTTATTACACCTCTTGCAAAGAATTGCATAAATCACGTTGCGAATTTTGCAAGTGAATCCATCTTTTATTACGAATTTTTCAAGCGGGAAAGAAAACTTACTAATTTCAATCATATATGGCCAAATATTGCAATGATTACGATTGCAACCTTTTGTTCCAATATACAGTAAGTTTAAAATATGATATGTTTTAAGAATTTAAATATTACTTATGTAAGTATGTATTTTATGTTTATTGTACTGATGAAAGCATTATCCGAAACGTTTAATGTCGTGTTAGTTTAAAAATAAAGCTAACATTTTATTTAAAAGCTTTATCGCAGTTCCATTCTATATGATATATTAGCGCAGATCAGAAACAACTTTTTTTAATGAAAGATTAAGTAACGTATTGTTATGTAGGCTAAACGTATCTTTGTAGTAAGCTTTGAACAAACATAATCTCCACCTTCAAACAAATAGACAAATAACGGATGCAATCTCTTCACCTAATTCTTCTTCAACCAACACCACTCTTATGATACAGCGGGGTCTCACAAAAGTAACACAGAGGATGCAAACACTAGAGCTTAGATCTGATGGGTCCCTTATGTGAGACCCACTGAATCACAACACCACCACCCCCCACCCCCACTAAACTCACTTCACATCTCCTCAACTTCCGCTAGTCACCAGTTATTACCACGTGACTGCCACCCTTCCCAGCCCCGCTGGTCCGCCGATGTCAGTTTGAGTTTCACATCCAACATAATGTGTGGTTTGTTCCGCTCAAGACTGGAATAGAAAGCTTTTAGCCAATGTTCTTTACACGTCCTGTCCCTCCCCTGATCTCTACAGAAATAAGGAGCAATCTTTTTAGAGCGAGAACCTTGCCTCGGAGTATGCTAGTCCCTGCAGGTACTCATTCATATCACAGTACTGATAGTTTATGTAGGAACTTATATCACAGTACTGTTAGCTTACATACGAATTTATATTACAGTACTGGCAGCTTATATAGAAAATTAAAACACAGTATTTGCAGTTTATAAAGGGTCTTATATCACAGAACTGGCAGCATATATAAGAATGTATATCACAGTACTAGCAGCTTATATACGAATTTATATTACAGAACTGGCAGCTTATATAGGAACTCTTAAATAGTAGTACTGACAGCTTATATAGGAACTCTTAAATAGTAGTACTGGCAGCTTATATAGGAACTCTTAAATAGTAGTACTGGCAGCTTATATAGGAACTCTTAAATAGTAGTACTGGCAGCTTATATAGGAACTCTTAAATAGTAGTACTGGCAGCTTAAATAGGAACTCTTAAATAGTAGTACTGGCAGCTTATATAGGAACTCTTAAATAGTAGTACTGGCAGCTTATATATTAACTCTAATGATATAGTACTGATATAATCCGCTCGACCACCGTTCCCCTTACATTGAGTTAACGATCAAATGGTTATTTTATTTTCACCTAATCATCAAGTAGTCCCCTTACATTAAACTAATCAGCAAGTAGTAACCTTACATTAAACTAATCATCAAGTAGTCAGTACCCTTACATTAAACTAATCATCAAGTAGTCAGTCCCCTTACATTTAACTAATCATCAAGTAGTCAGTCCCCTTACATTAAACTAATCATCAAGTAGTCAGTCCCCTTACATTAAACTAATCATCAAGTAGTCCCCTTACATTAAACTAATCATCAAGTAGTCAGTCCCCTTACATTAAACTAATCATCAAGTAGTCCCCTTACATTAAACTAATCATCAAGTAGTCAGTCCCCTTACATTAAACTAATCATGAAGTAGTCAGTCCCCTTACATTTAACTAATCATCAAGTAGTAACCTTACATTAAACTAATCATCAAGTAGTCAGTCCCCTTACATTAAACTAATCATCAAGTAGTCAGTCCCCTTACATTAAACTAATCATCAAGTAGTCAGTCCCCTTACATTAAACTAATCATCAAGTAGTCAGTCCCCTTACATTAAACTAATCATCAAGTAGTCCCTTACATTAAACTAATCATCAAGTAGTCCCTTACATTAAACTAATCATCAAGTAGTCAGTCCCCTTACATTAAACTAATCATCAAGTAGTCAGTCCCCTTACATTAAACTAATCATCAAGTAGTCAGTCCCCTTACATTAAACTAATCATCAAGTAGTCAGTCCCCTTACATTAAACTAATCATCAAGTAGTCAGTCCCCTTACATTAAACTAATCATCAAGTAGTCAGTCCCCTTACATTAAACTAATCATCAAGTAGTCCCTTACATTTAACTAATCATCAAGTAGTAACCTTACATTAAACTAATCATCAAGTAGTCCCCTTACATTAAACTAATCATCAAGTAGTCAGTCCCCTTACATTAAACTAATCATCAAGTAGTCCCCTTACATTAAACTAATCATCAAGTAGTCAGTCCCCTTACATTTAACTAATCATCAAGTAGTCCCCTTACATTAAACTAATCATCAAGTAGTCAGTCCCCTTACATTAAACTAATCATCAAGTAGTCAGTCCCCTTACATTAAACTAATCATCAAGTAGTCAGTCCCCTTACATTAAACTAATCATCAAGTAGTCAGTCCCCTTACATTAAACTAATCATCAAGTAGTCAGTCCCCTTACATTAAACTAATCATCAAGTAGTCAGTCCCCTTACATTAAACTAATCATCAAGTAGTCAGTCCCCTTACATTAAACTAATCATCAAGTAGTCAGTCCCCTTACATTAAACTAATCATCAAGTAGTCAGTCCCCTTACATTAAACTAATCATCAAGTAGTCCCCTTACATTAAACTAATCATCAAGTAGTCAGTCCCCTTACATTAAACTAATCATCAAGTAGTCAGTCCCCTTACATTAAACTAATCATCAAGTAGTCAGTCCCCTTACATTAAACTAATCATCAAGTAGTCCCTTACATTAAATTAATCATCAAGTAGTCAGTCCCCTTACATTAAACTAATCATCAAGTAGTCCCTTACATTAAACTAATCATCAAGGAGTCAGTCCCCTTACATTAAACTAAACATTAAATTGACCAGAGACATTTAACTTTCCCATTTTATACATTTCCCATGTCCCATCTGTACGGAATATTTTTGCATCCAACACTTATCAAGGTTTTTATAAGCTAGATATGCATTTATATTAGAATGTTGAATATGTAACGCGCGTTGAATCTCCTGGATTTAACAAGAGAAGGGGGATGAAGGAGGATTTATATTGGTTTGTTCCAGAAAATGGAACAAAGAATGTGTTTTTATCGCTATATAAATCTCAATGCTCTATTGTATGTTGTTGCTTTGTGTTCGCAAATCAGAATTTAATGCATTTGTATTATTACTACTTTAATGTAATAATAATAATAAATTGATAATTTTTATAGTGCCGTACCCCAGTAAGGAACAGGGCTCACGGTGCTTTAGAAAGAGAAAAAAACATACATATGAGTATTAAATAAACATAACATTTTTTCTTCTATCCTCTAGTGTTTCTGGGTTTAATGATTTAACTAATGGTGTTACGTTGTTAGTTATGACTATTCACTAGTCAGGAATCTTGCTGCTTAAAAAAAATGTTCTAGTTTATCAATGTTTTTTGTTTTGTTAGATGGGTCCCTTATAGAAGTTGCCTATTCAATCTGGGACAATAAACACACGTTACGAAAGAAGGCTCATTGGTTCCCACCTCAGATCCCTGCGCCGCATCATTGAGATCAAATGGTGAGAAAAATTCCCCATCACGGAGGTCCTTGCTCAAACAAACATATATTTTATTGAAGTTTATTAGACGTTCTGTCACATTAAACTGAAAATGGGGATGCAAAATAGTTGTGAAGGATGTTAGCTTTGGACACATTATCACCATAGCTTTTATTGATGATGCCTTCTAGTAAGACTATTGTCGTGTTAGCCTTGGACACATTATCACCATAGCTTTTATTGATGATACCTTCTAGTAAGACTATTGTCGTGTTAGCTTTGGACACATTATCATCATAGCTTTTATTGATGATGCCTTCTAGTAAGACTATTGTCGTGTTAGCTTTGGACACATTATCATCATAGCTTTCACTGATGATGCCTTCTAGTAAGACTATTGTCGTTTATTCAATTTTTTATGATTTAATAAAAGACCATACGATTTTTTAAAATAATTTTTCTTCTTTTTTTTTCTTTAGAAATTTTATTATTATTAAACACTCGCTTTTGCGTTTTCTGCAGTAATGTTTTGTTTTTAAGTTTTCTTTTAAAATTCTTTTTGCGTTGGTAATTTGAAATTTTTAAATAGAAACCTTACAAACAGGCACCAGTTCAATCTCATGTTTCTCAATTTACAGACAGCAGACACGTTTCGTGACAGAAGATGACCCCATAAAGACGGCCACTTGGCGCTCTGAGTTAGCCAAGCGCTTATATCCGGTTGTCAAATTAAAGAAATTCGCTCATAAGCTGCAACCATTTCCTGTGTGTCAAGCTTGTCTTTGGTCACGTGATCTGAACATATAATTTCTATGCCAGGGAGGGATGTCCAGAAAGCCAGGACATAAAGACCAAGTATATGATACATTTATTTCATGGTTTAAATGTCTGGTCTGGTAGAATCATATCTGATTGAATAGTATCTAGTAGAATCATATCTGATTGAATAGTATCTAGTAGAATCATATCTGATTGAATAGTATCTAGTAGAATCATCTCTGATTGAATAGTATCTAGTAGAATCATCTCTGATTGAATAGTATCTAGTAGAATAATATTTGATAAATCTTTATTTAATTTTAACTCCAAATTTTTAAAACAAGGTATGGGACATGAAAGTTGGCATCGTGTCAGGCCGTGAAGATATTATAGAAAAGTATTATTACTTCAGCTAGTGGTGATGTTATAGAAATTTGTTATTATTTCAACATTCTATAACATCATCACTATCAGCGGTGATGTTATAGAATATCATCAGTTAGTTGCGATGTCAGAAATTCGTCATCAGTTAGTTGTGATGTTAGTAATTCGTCATTAGTTAGTTGTGATGTTATAGAAAGTTTTTTTATTATATCAGGTAAAGCAGATGAATTAGTGGGTTATTAGTATTTTCCACCACAAATTCCATGACATCTAAGTGATGACTATGACCTAGGGCCGTCTTAACGCATAAGCCCGTTGGGCATTTGCCCGGGGGCCCACGCGCATAGGGGCCCCGTGGGAATATGTTTATTTATATTTATTATGTATATTTATTTTTTTATTCCTGCGGGGGAGGGGCACTACATTATTTCTTTGCCGGGGGCCCAAAATGGTGTAAACACGGCTCTGCTTTGACCAAATTACAAAATAACTTTGTGATGATCATGATAGGTGTATGTGTTTGCTTAAAACCCCTTCCCTCTATCATTGCCACAGGTTGGTCACTTCGTAAATTTAACACGAGAACCCTTGATGGAAAAAAATCCACACACTATCGATTTCAAAACAGCGAAGTTGAAAAATGAGTTTAATTTAAAGGTGATTTTTATAACGAAGCACTCTCGCGCTCTTACTCTCCTCTCTGGTCTGTCAGTCTGTCTGCGTATCTATCATTCCAGCCCTCTCTTCACAAAGACAGAGTCCCGCAGTAGGCGACTCTATTGCAACACATGAGTAACTTCACACGGCACTGAACTAAAAATACGATAAAAATTTCATCAATAATTTAGGCTAAGAAGATAGAATCTATTTCAGAGGCCAGTAATATCAGGATTTGGAGGACGCTTGAGATGTAATCCCGGTCTTTCTGCAAGCGCCCGGCCTGGCAGCTTCGACAGCACGTCAGAAAACAGCTACACGTCCCGGGCTGTCGAGAGCGTCGGTGGCTACTTGTCCTGTCAAGGCTATTGACCAGCAACATGTATGGTGCTATGCTGTGTCCATTCTGTGGTACTTTTTTTTTATAACCCACAGGTTCTCGGGTTTGTGGTATGGGTATTTTAAAAAGGCATTAAAATAATTCTTCACGAAATTCCTATTTTCAATTTCCACCAAGCAGAAATAGTGCGTCAGCTGAACATAACTCAACACAATCGTCACTTTTTAAATACCAATTTTTCAAATAAAATAAGAACACAACAGATTTGAGAAGAAAATATTACAACAAAATGATCTTGTGGGGCTAGCAGAAACGCAGAGACTCACTGTGAAAATTAAATGATTAATACAATAAAGCATCACAGTTACATAATTTGACCATCATCTTGGAAGTTAAACCTCTTCAACTTCGTAGTTTCTTGCGGTAAACTAAACACTTCTGAAAGTTCCCAAAGTGTATGGACAGAGGAGGAATCGTACCAGTTTTGTGGAAGAGTCTTCGAAAAGTTTGAAAAGGCTGTGACAGCAATGACAACTTTAAGAAAAATGTTAAGGCACTTTTATTTGAGAGAGTTTTTAAACTTCAGAGTGCAGCAAGCCTGTTCGTCTAGCATGGATAGTATTAGCGCTATAGGAGAATCTATTATCATCAGCTTGCATTTGTTTCTGTTTTCTTAAATAAAAACAAAATCGCCATAAATTAAATTGAAAAGATCTGCGTACCTTTCCTAATATAAAGCTAAAAATAACTTTGATCAGTTATGTATTTTTGATTTTTAAACGCAAGCGCCATTCGTTAATGTTTGTTATTCCATGTAGTTTCAGCCATTTCATGTATACGACCAAAAAGAAAAAATAAACCAACAAATTAAACTATTAATGAAAAGAGTCTTGACGATTTTCCCCCGAGTTTCCTTCCCGATTTGTTTGGATAGGATATAACGCCACATTCTGAGTTTGTCTACACTCAGACCAACAGCTGTAAGTTTATTTATGTAACGAATCCTTATTATGGAGGATTCTTTGTCATAAACCGAAGATTTATCGATAATTAAATGCCCAAGGGCTTGTTTCCGCATTTAAACCTCCCGAAAAGGAAACTGAAACAACACAACAGCCTAGTCGCATTTGTTCGTCTTTGCGTCTTATTTGTCTGCATGTCTATCATACAGTACCATGTGGTTCTTTGGCTAATTTAGCCTTTTAGCCTGAGACTTTGAACAAGGGTTTAAATTATTATTTTGAACATAAACACAAATACCGTACAAAGAATAAAATACCGATAAATAGGTTACAATGTATATTCCATCAATGAATGAAGAATTTAGATATTTTTGAAAGACTGAATTGAAAGACAGAATAAATGGTACAAGCAAAAAACTTTTTTTAAAGAAAATGCAAAATGCTTTTCAAACGCAATGTTAAAAAATCTCCCCCCCCCCACGCCTTTGATAAACAGTGTTTACGTTTTTGTTAAACAGAGATACGTAAGCCAATGATAAACAATGTTCAGTGTTATCGAAGTCATTGGTAAAGAGTGTTCAGTTATTTTTACGTCCATGGTAAACAGTGTTATGATCTTTATGGTAAACTGTGCTATTTACGTCCAAGATAAACAGTGTTATTGACGTCCAAGGCAAACAGTGTTACTGACGTCAATGGTAAACAGTGTTATTGACGTCCAAGTTAAATAGTGTCATTAACTAACAGATCAAGCATTCAATTCACTTAAATGCATATGTAATTAAAAAGAGACTACACAATTTCATGGCTGGCCACTCCATCCAACCCCCACCCACATATAAATTCTTGCCATTTAAACAGTCTGTCATTATTTGGCCCTTACGGCTGCCTGCCAAACAAACCTGGCATCAGCGAGTTATGTCCCGTTCCCTTCACCTCCATCATTTCAACTTTAATGATACACTTTGCGACTAACCTTTGACCCTTATGGTCCTTAGATATAATCCAATAGTCTGGCTTTAATGCTGGGGACTTCTGAATGATTGGTTTCTACGGACCTTAACTCGAACGTTTGTCTTGTAATTTCTAACGTACTGCGTGAATCAAACAACACAATGAAATAGGAAGTTAAAGAGACAATTACTGTATTAAGTCTTTAAGTTATATTTCAAAATATAAATTCCTAGAAGGATGTTCATTTTTTATCGCCATGTTGTAGAAAAAACATTATATACATACTAGGGGTTGTAGGGCGCCCAAGGCGCCCGCTTTTGTCAAACGCCAAAGTAACTTATCATTGTTTGATAAATACGAAATATTAAACTTCCTGAAAAGTACCCGGCGCCCCCTTGTTTTTGGTAAAAAGCGAAAGTAACTTATCCTTGTTTGATAAATACGCAATATTAAACTTCCTGAAAAGTACACAAAGTATTTTATCATTATAAATCCTGAAATCCTCATTTTACATCGTTCCCTTTTCCAAAGTTAAAATATAAGCTAAAACAAATACGTCATATAATGTTTTTTTTTACAGCTACAATCTTTAATTTATAATTATTTTGCACACATCCTGATGCAAACCATGTATTAAAAGCTCAAACAATGACGTCATATCGTTACGAACACAATGATGCATCTAGTGAACCAGTGACTTGGGCTTTTATATTATTTCTTTGTTTTCATTGGAGGTGGGGGAATAAAATTTTCTCTCCGCAATATATATAGCATATAGGCCTAATAACAAAGTATTAGTAGGGTTTTTTCTTTATGATTGGTAAATGCTGTTTCGTGTTTCATCTCAAAGCTAGTTGAACATTTAATAATAATACAATAGATTTGGCCACTTCACGTTAAATTTGAAACTACTTTTTTAATTTATTTCTCAGAAGTAATTAACTGAGAATACCCAAACGGGGAGAATGGAAATAATCTCGTGTAAATAATAGAAGCCTGAGCTCTCTCATCGACTGAAATTTCATCATCAGTCTCATTTCTTCTGATCTTCCGGCGCCAACCAACTGCCAGGTAAATGGATCATCTCACTAGATCATCAAGCGCCACGAGTTCATACCCCTTGCTGATAGCTGCGAGAAGTAAGCGGAACTTCTCAACTTTATAAAGAGGCTAATTACCGGCAGCTTATTCTCCCCAAAAACAACTCCGTCTGTCGAGACGAAGCAATCCATTATTTGAATTGCAGAATATCACTGGTCGACAAATGGAAGTCATTATCGTGGATTGTCTCTGAGCTTTATTTCAACACGTTCCACTTACGCCTGAATGAGAATTCTGACGGCGTCTTTCGTGTTGCATTTCTTTTAACTTTTATTTCGCAAGCGTATTTACTTTACCCTTCAAATTGAACCGTTAATTGGTATAGTTATTTAAATGCCTGGCAACCGGTTAAACAGTATGCTACTCTTCTTTTTTTTAAATTTTAATTTTCTTTATTTTCCCCTCTTTTCCCTCCTTTTTTCTTCCCTGGCTTATATTGTTTTCCCCAAAATTTTCACCTTTTAATTATAATAACTTCTCTCAATATGGTCTCTTGAAAGAAAAGAAGAGTTCGAGTGATAGCAGCCTCTTATAAATGTAGCAATTCGAATGCGGAAGGCAACTTCTTTGGATCACACTACTTCATGTAACACCCCTTCTTTAGAAAGCAGCACTATTTCTGACAGTATCACTAATTTAAAAAAACAACAACAACAATTTCGAACATTACCATTAACTTAGAAAGCAAAATTACTTGGAATGGATATGAATGTTTAACATTGAAATATATATATATATATATATATATATATATATATATATATATTATATATATATATATATATATATATATATATATATATGTGTGTGTGTGTGTGTGTGTGTGTGTGTATGTGTGTGTATGTGTGTGTGTGTGTGTGTGTGTATGTGTGTGTGTGTGTGTTACTATTTTTATGTGAAGCGCTTTAAGCCCAGCTGTTGTTATTTCGGACGGAAAGGCTACTTAAAAATTCCCTGCTGCAGACCTTTAAAATTGGACAAATTCAGATTTCCACAAATATAGTCAGAACTCATAGTTGTTTAATGCTGAAAGACCTGGTACGAAAATGACTGGTTACAAAGAATGGCACAACTCTTTGTAAATCGCATATTCTACCTTTTTTATTCACCTCAGCCTTCAGCCTTTTCTTCCAATCACTTTTGCTTTCGCGTTTGTTATGTGTGGAAAATCCTGCAACAGAATAAATAAATCATTATCACTTAATAGGCTGTAGATTATTTATCTTTCCTGTTGTTAAATTCTTTATTGTTTTTTTTTCGTTCCTTTTTTATGCATCTTATATCCAAATACTCTATATGATTCAGTAAGTCTGAGAATGCAGTCTTGCATTTGATTTTACTAAACTTTTATCTCTCCATTAATTGCTTCAATCAGTTGTGCGCTAAAGGTTTTACTGGACAAAACTGACATTCTTAAAAGAAAATTTAAAAATAGAAGACATTTTAATATCTAAAGTAAACAAAGATAAAGAGACGATTTATTCGAATGCTTTGGATGTAAGTAAGTCAAAGATACTTTATAAATGGTGATATATTTTTGATTAAACAATTTGAATTTGGCAATGAAATTAATTTTTCTTTTAAATACTTAAAAGCACGGAACGTTCTTATTTTATATTTTTTTGGGGTTAATGATGGGTTTTTCAGAGCAATTTTTAGTAGTTAGTGTAGATTTTGAGTACTAAATTGGTATGTTTATTAAAAAAAAATATTTTAAAGCTATATCTTGTGGTAAACATTATTTGTGATATTATTCCAAGTGACAGAATTTGGTGATGCCAAACTAATTTTCTCATGGTAAAAACTTTGTTTCATATTAAGCAAAATTCTTGAAAACTGTTTTACAAAGTTATTTCCGATAGTTAGCTAAGACCATGTGTGGTAATTAGTTGGGTGTTGCATTACCCAACAACACGTTCTGTCACCGTATCATTACCCGCGTCAACTGGCCCGAAAGCTGAAGCCAGGGGAGAACATCCAGGAAAGTACAAGACCATTACAGGCGCGGACATCGCCTTTAGCAAACAGGAGGCGGCGAGAAGATCAAGTTGTCGCCACAGCAATCAGAGAAGGCCTTAAATTCCTGACTCACGGGCTTCTGAGGGTTAAAGTTTGGGATTTTCATTTAACTTTACTGGCGGTGAGGCGATTTTATTTATATTCTTATTACGTTAACCAACTCAGCATCTTTTGAGTTTTAAAAAGTCAATTTAAAGGGGCAAAAAAGGGAATGAGTGAAAGTGGCTGTTTCAAACAAGGATTATGTATGGGGTTTAAATAGTAACATCTTTATGCAGACTATTTTAAATAAACTTAAAATTATTTTACACTTAAAAGAAAATGTCTTACTTTGGTTACTCTCAACTACAGCCAATTTCTTTCTTCACTCTATTATTGATGATGATTTGTGATTGAATATAAGCTTTTATAACAATAAAATTGTCTGGTTGCCCTAACTTTTAAATCCGATATTTTAATTTCTGCGATTCTGAAAATTCACAAGAATCAAATTGAAGCCCAAATTAAATTATTAAAACATTAAAAATTAAATGAAAACATTTAAATCAATTTCTATGACTGTACAAATCAACAAGTACACATCTATACCCATATGTAAACCTTCTATAGATGAAAAAAATCCACCAATATAACTGTAAAGCAACTGTACCTGTATACTGTAAAAAAAATTAAAATTGTAATCTTTACTCCAAAAGCATAATTTCTAAGAAGACGAAATGTGTACTTTTATAAATGAAACAATCCATAATTCTAAATACAAACCAAAAGGATATTACCTAATAATAAAAGTACACAATTATACATTGATCGCCTGAAGAATACTTTTATTTATACATACTTTAAGAATACATAGAGATAAATATTAGCCAAAAGTTTAATTTCTATCGTCATAAATACACAAATATACATACAAAGCCTAAAGTATACTTTCCGTAGCACTTAATAACAGGTATATTTTCTTGAACTTTAAAAATCAGGAAAAAACAAACCCGTAAAAACAAAGTTTTTGACTATAAATCCCTTATATATGAGACATAACTAACAGTATTAAATATGTTCAAACGCTACAAACATTGACAGACTGACACCGAGTGATGTCCATTGTCTTTAATAAATGGGGGTGGGACGTTAGGGGGTGTCGGCACGACGGTCGGCGTCAACTCAAACTCACGTGGAAGTGGAAGAAAAAAACAATAACAAACCGTGAATTTGAATTACATACCTCATATAAGGATAAACTAAAAATGCATTAATTTAATTACGGTACGTTCGATCGATCTGAATTTTTAATACGATGCATTGTTAGGTTAGGCGGGTCCGTGTGCCAAATTTCAGCTCGATCGGATCACTGGAAGTGGGTCATTTTCGACTTTTGTTTTTCCGCCCGCCCATGAGATGACGACAGACAGACAGACAGAGAGAGAGACAGAGAGACAGAGACGGCGGTGAAGTTAATATAAGGGATTTTAAAAAATGTAACGCAGAGTGAGATAAAGAAATGGGTTTTGAAAGCAAGTAAACGTGTCCATATCAATTTATTATATCATTCATTATGTTGACTGACGGTCTATTTTTTGTCACAGCTTCTTCTTTCTACAGCCGCTCATCCTATCATCCGTAGGTTCTCTCGGAAATAGTTTCAAAGCAAATATGATTTGATAGGTCAAAGATACAAACGATATCCGTGGTGTTTATAAGTAATATGATGTTCAGGACCGGACCCATAATCGGGTGTATAAAATTAGTAGGATATTATAACTAGGTTGCGCTGGGGCGCCGTTACAACTACGGCGCCCACTTTTTTAAAAACCCCAACCAACTTATCATTGTTTGATAAATACTTAATATTAAACTTCCTGAAATGTACACAAAGTATTTTATAATAGGGGTTGTAGGGCGTCTACGGCGCCCACTGCGGCGCCCACTTTTTTTGTCAAAAGCCCATGTTACTTATCCTTGTTAGATAAATACGAAATATTAAACTTGCTGAAATGTACACAAAGTATTTTATAATTATAAATCCTCAAATCCTATTTTTACATCGTTCCCTTTTCCAAAATTAAAATATAAGCTAAAACAATGACGTCATATAATATTTTTTTACAGCGTGTCTTTAATTTATAAATATTTTGCACACCTTTTTGCGCGCCTTCCGATGCACACCTTGTATTAAAAAATAAGCTTATAAAATGACGTCATACTGTTACCCATACTTCCAATGAGCCAGTGACTTGGACTATTATATTAGACTAGGTTGTGCTGCGGCGCCCACTTTTTTTAGGGCGCCAACGGCGCCCGCCTTTTTCAAAAGCCCAACTAACTTGTCCTTTTATGATAAATACGTAATATTCCTGAAATGTACACAAAGTACTTATATAATATTATTTTACAATGCTAATCACCACACGATTTTTAAAATAATTTTTAGAAAGCAGCGCACCAAATTACTGCACCAAAAAATAAGTCTTTGAGTCAGTCAGCACTGTTTACAACACAAATGCTGACGTCAAAGGTTCGTGCGTTGTTTGGTTAATGTTAATCTGGAAACGAAAATGATTATGATTTTTAAGTCTTTATTTCAATTTTTTTTAAAAACAGAGTGATGTCCCTTAGGGTTAGGCCGCAGTCATACATAATTTATGGTCAATATGTATATGATACTAGTGTATCACCCGTCAAAAATGACGGAAGTTTTCAAAATAAATACACATCAGATTAAAAAATAACGTATTATAGAACTTTCATTTATTTTTATTTTTTTATTTTATTCATTTATTATCATATTGAACAATTTTATGCGGAACGTTCGAAAAGTGTTATTTTTGGTGCAGTAATTTGGTGCGCTCCTTTCTAAAATTAGTTGCACTATAAAACAAAATCGATCGCAGTGCCACCTAACAGAATTACATCCATTCGCAGCGCCACCTAACAGCATTACATTACAACCATACAGACAACTGTAATTATGTATATTAATAGGAAAAAAGATGGGGCAACGTAAGAAGTAGCATATTAAGAATAGAACATGGATGGCATGCAATAAATAGCAGTATAGTAAGGATTGAATAGGGAGAGGAACTTTGTAAATTAGAAAGTTTATTAATTATGTTTTATTTTAATCCTCACTCTTGACTAGTGTTGTGAAATAAATTACATTTTTAATTAACAGCGGGGGAGAGCAATCATTGTTATTGGTTGAAAATAATCATCACATTTATTATCTTGTATCAAGACGCTCTCATGTTTAAACTGAATTTGGAAAAATAATTCCTTTTTTAATGACAAAAAAAATTGGCAGTAAGTGTTCAGGTTTAGGTAAACTGACGAGACATCTTCGGTATTCAACGAAATTCTTTTTTTTTAATTTCTTAATGGACATCACAACACACTTACTAACATTGCATATAAATCATGCATTCTCGTATGTTTTCTAAGGAATAAAAATTGATTTATTTGTTCTTTCAACAAAAATTCCTTTTCTATAAAAAAATTAATACTTTTTGGGCAGTGTGAACGTTGGCAGACGTGGAGTAGTGATTAATCAGTCAGTCTCCTTTCCGTATGTTTGATATAACGTAATTCATGCACTATGCTGGCTGTTAGTTATCTCTTAACACCCCCCCCCCTTAACCAGCATTCCATATCATAGATGATGTTATTGGTGATTGAGTTGAGAGGTTTCAGAAGAGATCATGACGACCACCCCTCACCCGCCCATACATCTGAACTGAGAAAGGAGCGATGTATCGTGTGATTTTGTTGGACATTTTTTGTTGCACATTTGTCTATGTCAGCGAAAATAATTCTGAAGTTCTGAAACAGGTTTGCTAGACAAAACAAAAAACGAACCGCAAATTGTGTGATATGTAATTAAAGCGAAACTTCAATTGTTGAACACAATATCATATGCTGGCAAAAGGTTCAAACTCCATCTCTGCTTTAAACACAGCTGTCATTTGTTTGCATACATAGATCGAGACATGGATATTAAAAGAAAGAAATGTGACAAGATTGCACATGTATGCACACAAAAAATCGATTAAAGGGAATTAGATTTATTAAGGTTCAGAAAAATAAAATTTTGAAGAAATAACAAGGATTTATTAAAAAAATATATAATGTATCTACTTTTGTCAACCTCGCTTTGTTATCATCATTGTATTGTGCGTTTAAGCTCCCGTTAATATAACGAAAAAAATCAAAATTTATATAATTTTTTTTTCTAACTACATTTCATTAGCGAACATTCATTCAAACATTGCCAGATTTTAAATTATTCATTTAAAATGTTATTTTCATAAAGAATGTTTTAAAAAATGAAATATTTAAACTAAAGTAAAGTTAATTCTTTTATTTTAAAATTAGCTAAAAGCGTCAGTAAAAGAAATAAATAATTACTTGTTTTAATTTGTTAAATTGACAACAAAGATTTCCTGCATCGGATGGAATTTAAACATTGATTTTTTTCCAAGCAAAAATAGCTTGTAGCTCGTAGCTTGTAGCTCGTAGCTTGTAGCTCGGAGCTTGTAGCTCGTAGCTTGTAACTCGTAGTTTGTAGCTCGTAACTTGTAGCTCGTAACGTGTAGCTCGTAACTTGTAGCTAGTAGCTTGTAGCTCGTAGCTTGTATCTAGTAGCTTGTAGCTCGTAGCTTGTAGCTAGTAGCTTGTAGCTCGTAGCTTGTAGCTAGTAGCTTGTAGCTCGTAGCTTGTACCTAAAAGCTTGTAGCTCATACCTTGTAGCTAATAGCTTGTAGCTCGTAAATTGTAGCTCGTAGCTTGTAGCTCGTAGCTAATAGCTTGTAGCTCGTAGCTTGTAGCTCGAAGAATGTAGCTTATAGCTTGTATCTAGTAGCTTGTAGCTCGTAGCTTGTAGCTCGTAACTTGTAGCTCGTAGCTTGTAGCTCGTAACTTGTAGCTCGTAAGTTGTAGCTCGTAGCTTGTAGCTAGTAGCGTGTTGCTCGTAACTTGTAGCTCGTAGCTTGAAGCACGTAGCTTTTAGCTCGTAGCTTTTAGCTCGTAGCTTGTAGCTTGTAGCTCGTAAAATGTAGCTAGTAGCTTGTAGCTCGTAACTTGTAGCTCGTAGCTTAAACATCGTATCTTGTATCTCGTATCTCGTAGCTTGAAGCACGTAGCTTGTATCTTTTAGTTCGTAGCTTAATTATTGTAGCGAGTAGCTTGCAGCGCGTAGCCTGTATGGTGTAGTTGTATCTTAAACTTTCAGCACTTAGCTTGTACTTTGCATTGAGCTACTTGAAACGTGTTGGGCGTTAGACGAGCAGTTTTATGGTTCGTTCACTTGTGAGTATTTCTCCTTTGAATTGGTGTGTTTCATTATTTGGAACTTTTGTATACAAGCAACTATTCATATCCTCAATTACTTTATTGACGCACCAATTGAGGAAAAAAGGCCGTGTAACTGTAGATACACACTGAGGTAAAACAGAGACTGCACGCATACTTTGTTTAATGTAATGAGCCTGGACATTAAAGTTCATCATTTATATTTTCAATTTTCATATATATTTTTTATTATCTAGGTAGGTGGGGGGAAGATGAATGTGTATAATTAGGTGTAATTGAGATCGTGGCATTATCATCTGTCACGGATGATTGTTCTCCAATATTTGGATAAAAAAATAAAACAAGAAATAAAAATTCCAATGAGTATTTAAATACAATTTCCAACAAGGAATTTCCTAATTTTTATCACGAGAAATCATTCTATATTACTAATTATTACATTAAAAGTCGATTCAAATAAGTAATTCTGAAACTTAATATGACGTCATATCCCCATCACGCTACATCACACCAACAATGTGTCAAAATAATGCGCACCACGCAACATTCTAACATAAGCATTCACAAAACGGAAAAACCCCATTAACTATCATTCTAAAGCAGTGCTTCTCAAAGTGGTGGTCCGCGAACCGGTGCCGGTCCTAGGGCCATCCACGCCGGTCCGCTGAAGTTATCCAAAACAGGACAGAAAAAATTATCAATGCAAAGAAAATAGTGCACCGGTCCTTGGTGCAATTGAAAAAATTCCTGCCGGTTCGCCATACTAAAAAATTTGAGAAGCACTGTTCTAGAGCAGTGCTTCTCAAAGTGGTGGTCCGCGGACCGGTGCCGGTCCGTGGGCCATCCGCCGCCGGTCCGCAGAAGTTATCAAAAAAGGACAGAAAAACTTGTCAGTGCATGGAAATGATAGTGCGCCGGTCCCTGGTGCAATGGAAAAAATTCCTGCCGGTCCACCATACAAAAAAATTTGAGTAGCACTGTTCTAGAGTATATTAAAAGTCATTTCAAGTCAATAATTTTGAAACTATACAAAACAATTTCTTTCAAAAATTGCTTCTAAAATTACGGGAGTAGAACAAAAGGTGATTTTTGAAAAGTTCCTTCTCAAACAATGTTCTATTAGCTAATTTTATTTGCTATTGTTTGCCGTTTGTTTCAACCTGATAGATGTTATGGTTAACGAGAAATTTACAAAATACTGATATTTTATAGGGTTTTTTGGTTTTTCCAGGAAATCCAGTAAATCTTTTCCTTATTTTTTAGGCCGTTGAACATCCTTGGGACCTACTTAGCATATTTGCAAAGATCCGAACCCTCTATCTGGTATGGTTCAGGAGGAGTTGCATGTGCAAGTGTTACAGACATTTCGAATCTATAAACGCAATTCCAAGAGAAATTGCCTTAAAAACAAGCGTTGATTGCTTCCTTGAACATCTGCTCTCTGACACAGGTACGTGTTCGTTTTCTTAGAATAATATCAATGTTTTATTGCAGATTGAATACATTGGGAAAACAACTATTAAATGATGGGTTAAGGTCTAAAACAAAATTGGCTAACGTCTAATTTAAAGGGGAATGTCTAAATGATGCGTCAAACATGTCTGATTTCTACCCCGGGGGAACGCTTCATCGTTTTCTAGTCATCTGTTCTAGTATTACATCACTTAAAAAGCCAGGAAGCCAGACGTTCAAGATGCGGCGCTTAGAATCAAATGTCCTTTGTTCTTTATTCCCTTCCTGTCCAGTTACGAGGCGAAGCAATTTTTAAATCCAGTAAGAAAATGTTGCTATAGCAACCAAGCTCTTTAATTTCTCAAATAGACGAACATGGTAGAGGGGGCAAATTAAAAGGATCAATTCAATTTTTATTGAAGGTTATTGTGACTTGTAAACTGTTACAGTTACAGATGCTCCTTTTTTATAGAAGATTATTGCGTCTTACGCTTAAAACTGTTAAAGCACTGCAGTCAAAATCTTTATCTCATCGTGTTTTTAAATTTGATCTATTGACTTCTATCTTGAACGCATTAACTTATCTTAAAATAACTTTAATGGTTTATTTTTCTTGTTTTATCTCTAATTCTCAGATTGTCACTTTTACTTGCACTTATTTAATTATATACCAAGGATTATTCGCTTAATATTTATTGTCTTTGATCTATTTAAAATACTTCCAATAAAATGGTCTTTCCACTTGACTGTAATAGAACTTGTGGCTGGTCAAGTGACAAGGCTTTAACACACTGTGGTCTGGTTAACAACTGTCTTTAATTACTATATACAATTCACTGTGATCAACTGTACAATTAACTACCTTAACAGCTCGTATGCCATCCACCACAAACAACCCCGGTTGCCTCATGAACCGTACATTTATAGCCAGCTACTCTCTCAGTCCTTGACCAGGCACGCTTACAGTTCACCTCACACACAACGTGTTTCATACCAGGTCAAGTCATTGCCTTCTCATACAATGTACGACATCACTACACGTAGAAATGTAGGAAAACTTCAAACTGGTAATACTAGTATATATACTAGTTGAGACATCGATTCGTGATGGTATACTGACAAACACACCAAGCATGACATAACTACTTGGTGCCGAAAGGACATACACACCAAGTATGACACAACTACTTGGTGCCGACAAGACAGACACACCAAGTATGACACAACTACTTGGTGCCGTCAAGACAGACACACCAAGTATGACACAACTACTTGGTGCCGACATTACAGACACACCAAGCATGACACAACTACTTGGTGTCGACAAGACATACACACCAAGTATGACACAACTACTTGGTGCCGACAAGACAGACACACCAAGTATGACACAACTACTTTGTGCCGAAAAGACAGACACACCAAGTATGACACAACTACTTGGTGCCGTCAAGACAGACACACCAAGTATGACACAACTTCTTGGTGCTGACAAGACAGACACACCAAGTATGACACAACTACTTTGTGCAGAAAAGACAGACACACCAAGTATGACACAACTACTTGGTGCCGTCAAGACAGACACACCAAGTATGACACAACTTCTTGGTGCTGACAAGACAGACACACCAAGCATGACACAACTACTAAGTGCCGATAAGACAGACACACCAAGAATGACATAACTACTAGCTGCCGCCGACAAGACAGACACACCAAGTATGAATTCACTAAAAAACTGGTGTCTAGACAGACACACGAATTATGACGTCAGCACAAGCTGGTGACCAGACAGACACACCAATTATGACGTGAGTACACACTGGCGACCAGACAGACACACTAACCGGTCGACCCGCTGTCAAGACATTGAGGTGTGTTATTTCCCAGTGAATCGATTCTAGACAATATGGTCGTCCTGATGATGACTGTAGTAATGGAACCCACATTACCTGTTTTGTAGTCTAGTTAGCGCCTTTTCACGGCTTTACATGAACAAGGACATCATCAGCTTCCCTAATTAACGTGTAACATTTGTGTGCTCTAGAGGAGGGGTGGGGAAGCTGCGGGCCACATGTGCCCATCACATGCAGAATCCTCCAGGAGATTCGGAAAAACTATTAAAAATAATATTCAAAAGTAAATTATAAATTTCTGATTTTGGAATGAGACCTTTTTTTCTTATTGTTTCTATGTGCGATCTTTTGACATTTCGTGAGCCACAATGCTGCGACCACCATGACATGGTTAACCCCATCTGTTACAGAGCATGGCGAAATAAGCAATTAGATAACTTATAAGATTGTGAAAATGTGAAAATTAAAACGTTTCCTATAAACATAAACTTTTGTAACGCACTGTGGGCACCAAGCTGAAAACATAAGAGCTTTGAAAACTTAAAAACACACAGCAATGGCAGCATTCACAATGAATGTTGGATCAAATCAGAAAAAATATAAAATCATAGCTTCTTTAACAATCCGATACTGAAATAACTTTTTTAAAATCCCTTAAATTAACTTCGCGGCCGTCTCTGTCGTCATCTCTCTCATCATCTCTCTCTCTCTGTCTTGGGCTCGGCGGGCGGAATAACAGAAGTAAAAAATGACCCACTTCCCATGATCCGATCGAACTGAAATTTGGCACACGGACCCGTCTAACCTAACAATGCATCGTATCAAAATTTCAGATCGATCGAACTTACCGTAATTAAATAAATGCATTTTTTATTTTATCCTTATATGAGGTATGTAATTTAAATTCACGGTTTGTTATTGTTTTTTTGCCACGTGAAATTTTGAGCTGACGCGTTGAGGCGACCCAACGAAGCGACGGGCGCTTTTGTTTACATTTTACGTGTCACTCTGAGCTCGGTCAAGCGAATCGGTGACCAGACTTTTCCCCTCCCCCCCCACCCACCCCTCCCCCCCCCCACTAGGGTTATGATGCAAAGTTGAGTTAAGACAGATTCAGTCTGTAAATGTTTGAAAATAATCAATACTGTTAGTTATGTCTCATATATAAGGGATTTATAGTCAAAAACTTTGTTTTTACGGGTGTGTTTTATTTATATTATCGTGGATTGCTAGATAGCGTTTAATTTTTTAAATCCTTTATATTAACTCGTGGTGTCTGCGGCGGACCTTGCTTGCTTGCTTGCTTGTCGCCAAAACTTTTGATCGATTTTAACCCACTTGCTCGCAAGATAGCGAGCTGAAATTTTGCAGGCAGTTTTGTACCGATGATAAAAACAATTTATCAAAATTTCAGATCGATCGCATGTACCGTAATTAAATTATTGATTTTTTAGATTATTTTTTTAAATTAAGATCGCATCTTGATGAAATAAAACTTCAGATATAAGTATGATTTTTAGATCAAGGATTTCAGCACAAATTTTACTTGTTATTGAAAGTGTAACACAAGTTTTCAAACAATTCATGACATCTTAGGAATAAATAACGGTGATTTATCATTGCCATTATACTTGTCGAAATGATATTAAATTCCATTGTTATACCTCAAATGAAGAAGAAATAGCAATGTGATAAAAGTATTTGATACAGAACATTGACTAATAATTCACTTACTATAATGGAATTTTTTTTTAAAATTCTTATAATTTTCGGAGGTTCTTTATGACTGAATTGACTAGGGCTGTACCAGATTCAAATTTTTGAAATCTAGCCGGATTGGGCTCGATTTATGAAGACAAATCCGGCTGGAGTCGGAGCCGGGATATGTAACAAATGGCCGGATTCTGAATTTTGCCGCAGCCGGAGCAAAAATCCGGTACACCCCAAGAATAGAACTAAATGTTAATGTGCATGTTGTCTATTTTAAGACATTTCCCCATCAAAGAATATGTTTCCTTACGTCTATATTAAGACATTTCCCTATCAAAGAATATGTGTCCTTACTTTTCCTCCTAAGAAAGGCGTTACCCGACAAGTCAACCGAGACGATCGTGGCAGAGGTGGAGCGTAATCGGTCCAAGACAAGATAGAGGGAACCGCATCTTGTCCCTGGACCGGTTACTGTGTGAGCTATCGTAACTGTCACTCAAGGGTGGGATTGCTCAGCCACACGAGAAAATGCAACCCAACCCAACGGTGATGCACCATCGTCTCGCTCGGCGGAAGGATGCCGATTTTTATTATTATTATTATTGTAATATCCAGAAACCCGCGTGATCTTACCAGGGAATCTGCGGTTGTTACTATTAGTATTCCTAGTTTGTAGCAAGCATTATCATGTTGTTTTTACGAGTTGCTTTATGTGTGTGTATCGCAAATTGCCATTGATGGTCATTTATGGAGACGAGTATCTTACTTTGTGTATCTGTGTTATATTTATTTATTTATCTATTCATTAATTATTATTGTTTGTCTTAGGCTAGAGGAGTGGTTTGTTATTTTGGTGTTCGATTGGTCTAAAATCAGTTGATACGACATACTTTATCATTTGGACTAAATATGGTCAAAGAAATCTATATACATAATTCACCAGAAATCAGGACAAGCACAAGACACGAGCAAATAACCATGACGAATGACGCTCGCTAGGGTCGACCAATCACAGTTTATGGTTGGCAAGCCAGGGTGGTGCAAGGGGGGGGGGCTCAACCGCAGTACGCATGCCTCAAGACCAAAATTCCGTCGGTGGTCCATCCCCCCAACGTTCAGTCGCATTGTTTCAATTTCTTCGTGCTGCTGTTTGTGTCCGTTCTTTCCCCTTTCTGTGCACTATCTATATAGGTTCTAAGTCCTCAGTTCAGGTTTTCTTATTCTGTATTTTTAAATTAATTGACGCTGTATAAAGCTCCTACAAAGTGCTGTCAGTGTCGCATTCTAAGCTCGGTGGGCGTAGGTCTGATCAATGACGTCTGCTATCAACATATTTCAACATACAACAAGTCCTTTCTTCATTAGAACATGACAGATTATGGTTTCACCATAGTATAGTCCACAACATTAAATGAATGTATTTAATCTTTGGTAAGACATGAAGTAAATTAATGATAAATTGAAATATATATTTAGTCATCCGAGTTCTTAATACACGGGCTAAAACTCAACAAATGCGCTAATGAGAAGTCTATTCGAGACACATCTTTGAATAGTGACCGTCCGTCTGATTAGGGTCAGGCTTTTTTGTTCAACCACTGGCCACTAATGGACGCCGTTTATTACATCGGACGAGATGGTCAATACCCAAAGGTAAAAGAATATTTTAATCAGTGTGACCATTTGTTGTTTAGACCAAAATAGGTTTCTTTTCTTCGGCCAGAGCCTTTAGATTTAGATTGAAGGAGAAACCTGTTGAACAATGGCGTCAACTAAAAGACATCTTCTCAGAGACTTGCTTAGTAAATTTAAGTAGCATCCCATTGTACCAGATTTAAAAGTACCTTCAAAGTTCGAGACAACAACATTTTCATCTCTGTGGGGTATCATGGTACGGTGTCTGGAATTAGTTAGGGACAATGAATCTTTTAAATTACGATTCCGAAGGAGTAGAAATGTCTCTTTCTATGAACTCACCGCATAAATAAAAGTAGAATTTTTTTTTACAAAAGATGCGTCCTGGCTTTATATATTGCGGCACAATTTTCGCCTTAATTTGAGGTCGTCCACACGGATCTCTCACAATTTTATGCCCAATAAATCTTATGGGCTTTTCAGAGACACAGTGTCTCGGTCAAGAAGCAATTGCTGTAGCTGATGATCCGTTGAAGTGTGTTGAAGATGCACTCGAGTCAAGCGAAACCCCTCGCTAGCGTTGTTCTGGCTCCAACAATGGAACAGCCTAGCAAAATGTCGGCAATAGAAGTTCAAACATTTTGTACAAACCATTTTAAAGTGACGTCATTGCCTGAGACCTGATTTGCCCGTTCTTGAACATAACACAAGAGCTGAAGCAAGAGAGAGAGGAAGAAATAGGCGGGTTATTTAGTCCTTAGAGAGTAAAGTACTTGATACGAAAGATTTTTTTTTAAGTATATGATACTGAAAGCGGGTATTTAAGACGTGATAGTTATATTTTAACTCATAAATTTCTGATGATATTTTGTCCAAAAAAGAAAAGATAAAATCACAAGTGATCAGAATCAAATGCAATTAATGTTTAGTACTTTAGATATTATTAAAGCAAACAAATAGGATTCGTAACTTAGGAGCGTTCACGTATATATATTTTCTGAATTTTTTTGTGGTTGCTGTTATCCAAGTTGCAAGTGACTTATCAATATAACTAAATGTTTCTCACACTGGTCATAGAAAATTGTCAACAAAAAATTTATATTATTCATCAAATTTTAACAACCTTTAAACAATTCTCAATTGTGTGAGGTGTTTTCAAATCAAGAAATCGGTAAAATATCTGCGAACTTCAAATACGCCTGAGTGTCAACTTAAAACGTGTTTCAACAATCCATAAAAGATTCTGGTAACTCCCGAAAAAAAATATATATAAGTAAAAATGATGCTTTCGAGATTAACAAAATGTGTTTCTCGCCATAAAATATTGTGACGTGACGTCATTATTTGAGCTTTTATTAATGTGTGAAGGGAACGAAGTAAGAAGAGCCATGTTTCATTTTATGTGATTAATATTATTATTACTTTTTGTATTAAATGACCGTTTTTGTGTATATGTCCATGTCAATAGAACGTACGTAATTTCATATTTAATTTTCTATATTAATACAAAACATTCGTTTTTCGGTTTATGAAATTTACAATTGGTTGTCGTTTGGTTGTCAAGTTTCGATGCGTTTTGAACTACAAAGCCATTATTTATTACTGCAAATGAAATTTGCCAAATTATTCTTCAGTTTAGCGTTTGTTTTTCTTTTATACACCTTGAGATTGCATATTTGTATGTTTAAAAAAATAAAATATTTAAAAATCGGACTCCTCCCCACAATACTTTTTTATTGTTATTTACATGTGATATTTTAATGCGTCTTAGACTAATTTGGAATAAAAAATATATTTGCTTTTAATATAGAACTGGAAGGGGTGCTGACTTGACAATAATGAAAACGTTTATTACAAATCCTAAAAAAACGTGTATATTAAATTTTGTATACGATTACCTGTTGATACTTTACTATTTTCTTTTATCCAGTTATTAACTAAACTTCAAAGGTTTAATGCAAAATAAATAGTTCGTTGTTATTCATATTTGTAAATAGTTACAATTTTTAATTTACATGTTTTTGATAATGTAAAGGTAATAATGTATGGACCAATGGGCGCATAAACTGACAAGTCATAATAGATCTTGACAATAATAAAAACGTTTATGTGAATTACTAACACGTTTATATTAAACTAGCTGACCCGCGGCGTAGCATACGCCGCTAATGATTTAGTGACGGGTGAAGACTTCCTGAAAGACACAGTTTGCCAAATGGGGTGGGTTTGGGCAAACGACTGTGAGTGAATGAAAAGAAGGAACTCTGGAGAGAGCAACATACAATTGTCCATGACTGAAAACAGGTTTTGGAAGATACAGGCATTTCTTTTTGAACGTTTGGCCCTGTGCTTTATTTATTGTCATGGCAAAGGCTAATCTCACAGGGAATTATCTGCGCGTAAAGGTAAACGGCAAATTTGAATCCGATGGCGTCAGGGATATCCGGGGAATAAGGACAGTTTGTGAGGTAGCAGCTGCGATAGTTTTACATTCCAGTACGTTGAGGAGAATGCTGGTAACAGTCAGTCTAGTGCCATTACAGAGACCTCTTGCTGGCATGAGGTTTCTAAGAAGCATGACCACTGAACCAATTTTAATTTTCAGTTTATGCGGAGGCATACCAGTTGGGGTAAGACTGTTCAGAAATTCTTCGGGGAATGAAAGTTGATCTGCGGGTGCATCTGTGACGATGGAGTCAACGCTGGTGAAAGTTACTTCGTCGGTTGGGATACGTTTCAATACTTGTTCAATCAGGTGCAGGGAGTCTTCGTTCATGACACTTAATATAGCTCGCGTACTGAGTTGTTCCGAAGTGACAGTTGAGAAGTCGAGGTCGCCATATAGTTGTTGAACGGGATCAGAATGAACATGAAAACAATGTGAAGGTAATGTTACAGGAGTTCCATTTGTCCCGTCTCCAACATCGATAAGCCATTTTGCGAAATGTTGTTCATCAGGAAGAGCTCTCATATTTTTCGTCAGTGTAAGTACATGCATTTGACGCCACAAAGATTGATTGTTAATGCAACTGGCGACAGTGAGTGCTCGGGAGCCACGCATAATAACGAGGAGTATTTGTCGGAAATCTCCACCCACTAGTATTGTTTTCCCTCCAAATTGGTGCGTCTCACCTGTGAGATGACGTAACAACCTGTCAACTGCCTGGAATGCGTATGCATGTGTCATTGGCGCCTCGTCCCATATAATCAATTTGGATTGTAGAATATGTTGCACGTGTTGCGAGTTAGGTTTGATATTGCATGTTGAAGTAGTAGTGAGCTTCAACGGTATTTTAAACACCGAATGTGCAGTACGACCACACGGTAGCAATGTTGCTGTTATTCCTGTTGATGCAACGGTAATAGGATTGTCTCCCATGGCTTTGATTGTATGAATCAGGGTTTTGTAGACAAAGGTTCCCTGTTCCTGCGGGACCATCTAAGAAGAAGCAGGTTTGTAGCGGATGGAAGTCGTTGTATGCAGCGTCCAAAACAGTGTCAACAGCGAGCTTTTGTTCTGTGTTGAGTTTGTCGTAGTGTTCCATAGCGTGGGAGTTTTCAGCCTGAGCGTCGAAGACGGAAGATGAATGACACATTGGAAGAATGTCAGTGAGGGGTAGGTGTAATTTGTGCAGGTTGAGGCCATGTGGTTGGAGCATGTCATTTATTTCTGCGAGGGCATACATGCAAGCGGTGCGTGTGGAATATGTTCTGAGAAAGTCCCCAGAAAGGGAGAGTTTATGCGTGTCCCAAAGGTGTGGAACGTTATGTGGTTCGCCGAAGACACAGACGAAAACGAAAAGTTGTCGCAAGAACAGTGGCATTCGTATCTGATATGCCTCTGTAAGAGTATCATGCCATATCTTGTCGTCTTTAAGAAGACCCAATTGTTGGCACGCCTCTTTGAAAGTGTTACATTCCACGCCGTTGACAGTTCGTAGAAGGTTTAAACTTGTGACGCCTACGGAACGGGTAAGGAGAAGCCTGGGGTAATAACGTTCGGTGTCGTTAATGGCAACAACAGACATTCTACCGATCACTTTTGTGCCTCCTCTAATTCTCTTTTGCCATTTTCCAGAGTATTGTTGGAATGTGTAATGTTGGCGAACATCAGTCTAATGTAACTCCACAGCTTCAGGATCGGTCTTGTTGAGTTCTAACCGAGCTAAGAGCATGGTGCTTTTGTTGGCCTGTCTTTGTAGCGCTCGTTCTTCGTGACCCTCATGAAAGAAGACGACTTGTTGTTCTGGCAAATGAACTGGTAATCGTGTAATAAAGTGCGATTTTTCTGAAAGACTGTACTCGTTCAAACGCCAATAGCCTCAGGAGCACTAACATACCTACCATCAAGGAAAGTTTGTATTTCGTCATGTTGGAAAACACCATCGGCTGGCTCCTTCTGAAGTGCAATGGATGCAGCGTCGTGTCCTTTGTAGACATACTTATATAGATGCTTGATACATTGAATGGACGCGCACACTTCAACGTTAATGTGAGCATTGAATTTCTGAGAAAGACAGGGATTGTAAGGTACTATCCAACGATTGTCGATGTCGTATTTGCCAACAATGGCAGTTGTGCCCTGTCTTCGGCGGTATATGGGGTACCCTTGTGTGTTTTCTTGTGTCTCGACGTTTAAGTCCTTTGGGAAATTTTTGGTGCACTTTCCGTATTTCATGCAAGGTGAGTTGGCATTGAGCGTGCCACACGGACCATGTACCATGCATTTAGTAACAATTTTGAAAAGTCAAGGGTGTATTTCGGGATTTGGAAGCTCAGTGCAGACATATTTGTCTATGCTATCTTTGGTCCTTATTTTGCACTGTGAATCAAGTGTCAGTAACATATGGCAATGAGGCAAGCCTCGTTTTTCGAACTTAATGACGAAAATGTATGCGACTACATTGTTGAAAATATTCCTCTCCAGAATGTCAGTTAGGAACTCCCGAAGTTTGAAAGGAAGGACGCGAGCAACGAAATCATGTCTGTGTTCTGGGTGCTCATGATGGGAAATGGCGTTAGAGATTTCCGGCCAAGCAGGATTGCAGGTGAATGTTAGGAATAGGTCAGGCTTTCCACATTTGCGGACAATTGCCATCGCGTCTTGGTAGTTCTGTTGCATGTACCGTGGACTGCCTTGAAACGTAGAGGGAAGAATGATCAACTGTCCATGGCGAAGGTTATTGTCTTGTGCTTTCGCAGTGATAGCATCCATCAGTCCCCTGTATTGTTCTACACGCAAATCTTGTTGATGGGAGCGTAGGTAATGTAAACGTGCGCCTTCTGTTCTGACATATGCGTCGACGACATATTGCTGGAAGAGTTTGCCGCTGGAATGCCAGATGATGAATGCAGATGTCATGGCAAGCCTGTAAGCATAAAATTGGAGTTGTGTGACTCGGGTTCTGTTCGCGGTTTGCTTTTCTTCAACATGGGTCAATCGTATGAGCCAGCCTGGATATCCGTAAGGGAATAGTAGTGGATAAACCATGGGGTCACAGTTCATATTGAGTACAGAGATACGCTTGCAAGCATCTCCTCTTGGGTATATGCAAATATCGCGTTGTGCAGGAGGTTCCCCGTCTTCCCCTACAAAGATAGCAGCAACATCAGTTTGACAGGATGGCGAGTTATACCTTCTCATATCCAGAGTTGGATTTTCCATGAACACCATTTGTACAGCAGCAACAGGGTTATTATGAGTGAGAATTTCGTGCATTTTCATGTAGGATTTAGCGAAGGGGTTAACCTGTCGTAACATTTTGTCTAGTTGCAACAACAACATATCACTGCAAGCACTGTTTCAATCGTTTTGCAAACGTTGAGTGGTAGCCTCAGCAGAATCGAAGATATATAGTTGACCATATAGAGAGGGCGTGTTAGGTTTGGTATACAATGGAGAGACTTGATGATAAATTTGACCGTGGATTCGGAAAGCATACGGTCCATGGCCAGGTGGTTGAGCGATGTGGGCGACCATTGATGCGAAAGCTAAAGCAGAGTTGTATTCCCTGATATGATTACAGAAATGTCGGGACAGCGGATTCTTGCCACTCGAGAGGTTTTGTAATAAAGTAGGAGTTTGGGTTAGCGGTGGCAAAGACACTTTGCCGTGACAACAACACTTAGTATAATGTCCAGATTTGTTTACCTCTGATGGCCAATGAAGAGCATTGCAAGAAGTACATAGTGTGGTAGGTAGTCAAATGTTGTGTTCCTCGATGGGAATGGCAGTGTGTTCTTGAAACACAGCGGAAAGTTGAATGCGATGAATGTGCATGTGGTTTGCAAGAAGATGGCACTGTTTGAAAGAACGTTTGCAATGTACACACTCAAAGAATGTGTCATGGCGGTGTATTTTTGTATGTTTGTTGAGAAGAGATGATGTTGTGAACGATTCAGTGCTGTATTGACACTGGAAGGATTTCGTAAGGACATGTGTTTTCAAATAGTTAGTAAGATTTCTGTGTGCGTGAAACTGTTTGTCGCAAATGCTGCAAAGAAATGTTGTTGAATGTGTTTCTACATGTACATGTTTAGTTTGTAAGTGCTTCTTGAGAGTGCGAATTGATTTGAACCATTGCTGGCAATGGTCACATTGCGTCATTCGTTCAGTGGAGTGTGTTTTTAAATGTGCGTTGAAATATCTCTGGAGGCGGAAGGTTTTGGAACAAATGTTGCATTTAAAGTCCTCTGTGGGATGCATTTGTTCACTGGAGTGTCTTTTTAAATGTGCGTTGAGATATATCTGGAGTCGGAAGGTTTTGGAACAAATGGTGCATTTAAAGTCCTCTATGGAATGCGTTTGTTCACTGGAGTGTTTTTTTAAATGTGCGTTGAGATTATATTTTTGTTTGAACTGTTTAGAGCAAATGTTGCAATGAAATTCCGGCGTTTGTAAATGTTCATCAGTAACAGGAGAGTGTAAAGGTGAAGTCAGATGAGTGTGGAGATCAAATGGGTCTTTAATGTTGGTGCACTTGCCGACGTTGTCAACAGATGGCACCAGAAGGTCATCACGTGTGTTTGTGACAGGCAAGAGAACTTCATATTGGCCATGATCCAAAGGACCGCTAAATAGCAGGGATATGGAGAGACGTTGACCCGGATTGTAAACTCGAGGAGGGTCATGCGGACGTTCTCGGAAGTGAATAGTGATAGTAGCGGGAAGTATTTGAGACATTGCCACAATTTCAGCCTCGCCACCATAAACGCCGGAAGTATTCATGTACGCAGCGTATTGTCGAGCTGAGTGTATGACTGTGCTTCCCTGAGTAAGAACAACGGACAGAGCGTCGCCATAGTTATCCCAATGTTCGCAAACAAAGCTTACAGCCATCTTGCGAAGTTCGAGAGCAACTGTTTCGTCGATGACATTTTTCCAGAAATATGCGACAGATAGAAATAAACAGTTACCTGATGCAGGAATTTCGACTACACCGAAAGACCCGTTGACTCCACGAAATATATGTGAAGCGGTAGCCATGGTTAGGAAACGAATGGCAATACGAAGGGGCAAAATCAAAACAAAGCTTCTGGGGCAAACGAAGAGAACAATGGAAAGGCAACGTGGCTCAGGCGACAGTAGAAGATAGCAAAGCGACTGAGGACACAGCTTGAGCTTGAGCGACTGAGGTACACACTTCTAAGGTTACACACCATTACGCATGCCTGGGCAAGAAAAAAACGGGAGGGGGAGAACGGACACAAACAGTAGCACGAACAAATGGGAACAACGCGAGTGAACGTTGGGGGACAACCGAAGAATTTTTGATAAGTATTTCGGACATTGCCACAATATATAAACAAATATTACAGCCATGAAGCCAAGTTGGAGAGCAACAACTTCGTCCATGCACCAAATATGCGACCAATAGAAACAGACAGGTACCTGGTGAAGGAATTGATATAGCATTGAACTAAGTTTTTTTCCGTGACATGCGAAGCGGTGTTTATGTTTGCTAAGAAAGGGGGGGGGAAAGAACAGGCATTAGCATTTTTAAAAATAAAAAAAACGTATGTTGCCGCTTGGGCTTGAACCTAAGACCCTTCAGCATGTCAGGCGGATGTAATAACCAATACACTACGAAATACATACACACTGAGCAGGAACATCAAAAGTGAATGTAAAAAACATTGCTGCTCTCAATACATGCCCCACTCCACCACTACCTTTGCTTGCCAAACGTTAACTGTGTTTAGTTGACCCGAGCGAGGGTCATTCGTCATGCTCGGTTGCACATATTTTTGCTGCTTACTTGCCTGGCATGGTCCCATGAAGAGAATTATATATATAGATTGTATATATGATTAACAGTTGATAATTTAATCTTTTCTGTTATCCTGTGACAAACTTTGCTTACTACGTTTCATGCAAAACGAATAGTTCTTTGTTATTAACAGGTGTAAAAATTACATTTTATTTTGTACATGTATTGGTAATGTTGTGGTAATAATGTATGGACAAATGGGCGCATAAACTGACAAGTCTTAATCATCAATGAAGCTTAAACTGCTTCAAATCACAGATGTGCTTGACGTGGATCACATTACAGTCACACAATTTATTTTTAACGCACTGTGCTGTATTATTGGTGCACTCAAAATTGGTGCGCACTATTCAATGCCGCAAGTTAACGTCCGGCTGACTCCTCAGCAATATTTGTTAATACTTCGAACTTCAAACTTCTTTGCTGTAGTATCACCTTATGCTGTGTGTAATTCAATATGCATTTACTATTATCCTGATTATATCATTATTATTCATGCAAACGTATATAACGTGAAGCCTAAGCTTGGAGGTTTTCTCATAACACATATATTCGTATATATAATCAACATATATACTCTGCTATGTCCGTTCGTAACGCTAGATTTTAGAAAACTCACCGCTAATAAAATAGCCTTGAAAAAAATACTTCAAAAAAAATATTTTTTTTTGTAATAATAAAAAAACAAACAAAACAAAACAAACCCAGAAAAACTCTATTTTCAAACGTCCGCATAAAATTGAACAATATGGAAAGAGATTTAATTTTTCTCTCTTGCTCTCTAAATGTTCTGATTTTTTCAGGCAAACGGGACAATTACAAAAACTGAAATATATCCATTTTGAAAACTTCCGTCATTTATGACGGGTAATACACAAGTAAGAATATAAAAATAAAATCATTTCTTACCTTAGTAAGACCAGTATTAGAACATGCATTTTCTGCATTGGTTCCATCCACCAAAGACAATATTGATGAACTAGAACACATTGAAAAAAATAGAGTTGTCAGATTCATTACTAGAGAATACTCAAAATTGACAAGAGTAACACTATTAGTTACGTCATTATACCTTGAAACACTAGAGGATAGAAGAACAAAGAGCAATGTAGTAATACTATATAAGGCAGTTACTTCTAACTTGGAAATAATACGCAAAGATAATCTAATAAAACCCTCAGATGGACACGGGGAAAAACCACATTTCTTATTTTGTATGCAAGAACAAACACTCGCAAGGACTCGTTCTTCCCGACCGTGGAATGGGTTGCCTGAGGAAAACAAGAAAACCTACGCTCTATCAACATTAAAAACTCTAATAAAATGCAAGACTAGACATAAAACATGGATAAGCGATGGAGGCAATAATCTTCTGTATAGAATGAGCGTCTGTAATAGATCAGATACGATGTTGAATTTGTATTGGGCTATTCTAGACTAGCAAATATAATTTAATACGAATTAAGATCAAAATTTTACCGTGAATTTGACTTTGTATTTATTTTTTTAACCGTTCTTTCGTCCCCAATAATAACTTAATGGTCGTGTGCCTTTACTTCCTCCTTTCACTGCTTGTAAATTGTCGTCCCAACACGTCACCAGACTCAAGATTCAAGAATTAAAAACACAAACAAACATCAAAGTGGCCCTACTCATTATCTCATTTTGCAAGCTGGAAAAAACCGATAATAACAATTTCCCTTGATTCCATCTACGTTCTCGCGTTCTGTTATTTTTATAGAATATTTCTTGTGTGTGGCTAAGAAAAGATGTCATTTTATTTTGTGGGTAGAGCGGGATTCAGCCTTGAACATTTTTATTATATTCTCTGATTCTTCAAAAAACTTTTGTATATTTATTTCAATAAAATCTCAGTAGAGTTTGAGTAACGTTGTCAACCATGATCTTGCTGCTTCTGTGCTAGCAACTATCTAAACATTATATTCGTGGAAAAGAACTGACCCAAACTAAAGATGCAAAATACTTAGGAGTCTTAATAAATGAGAAACTATCATGGAATCCCCATGTCAATGAAGTTATTAAAAAATCAAACAAAACCTTAGGCTTTATAAAAAGAAACTTGTAATAGAATTATAAAACTAAAACGCTACCTCACTTTGGTGAGACCTGTACTAGAATATGCATCTTCTGTATGGGACCCATCCACTAAAGAAAGCATTGATAAACTAGAACAAATTCAAAAAAGAGCTGCCAGATTCATTACTGGAGAATATACAAAACTGACAAGAATAACACCATTAGTTAAATCATTAAACCTTGAAACACTAGAGGATAGAAGAACCAAGAGCAAAGTAGTAATCATACATAAAGCAATTAATTCTAATTTGGAAATACAACACAAAGACAACTTAATACAACCCTCAGATAGACCAAAGTATAAAAACACCTTTCTTATTCCGTTTGCAAGAACAAACACATACAAATTTTCGTTCTTCCCGTCCGGAATTCGGGCGTAGTATAGGTTGCCTGAAGAAACCAGGAAATCCAACACTTTATCAACATTTAAATCTCTAATAAAAATGCAGGACTAAACACAAAACATAGATAAGCGTAGCGCGCAATAATCTTCTGTATAGAAGGAGCGTCTGTAAACAGATAAGATAAGATAAGATAAACATAAAAGTTATTAATACCCTACTGTTTAAATGAGCTCAGCTCAGGCAAGCTATATAAAGGTTAACTGCATAGCCTACATCGTGTCAACACATGAATAAGGGCAACAACTGCCCTCAGCCCTTGTTTAGTCGTAACTTTTAATTTCTCGACCAAAATTAATTTAAAATTCAAAAATAAAAATAAAATAATTTTTAAAACATTTCGGTAAATCTCCTGCTGCTGTTTTTTTTTACAGCAATGTTTTGAAATTTAACTTTAACAATTTTGGAATCAAATTTACAAATGTGTTTTAATTTCTTGATACATCTTTGGTTTCATGCCAAGGAATTGATGCCTGTTCTTTTATTTACGATCCTAACGGACAAATTCGATTCCTGTCTAGTTGAAATGTTTTAATCAATAAATCTTGCCCGAATCTTGCTATTTCTCGTAAAATATTTAAGTCAATGGTCGTTACAGTCTTGAAGATTTCAAATGATCAGATTTTTCAAAACTGCCTTACTGTTAGTAAATGGAAACAAAACAATATCTCTTTTTTCTTAATTTTAAAAAAATCACATCGTTTACATTTCCATTTTCGAGTTGGCCGACTATTTCTTTCTGTTTTCCTGACCAAAAATTGTTCATGGCTGGTCTTCTCGATTCGCTAATTAAACGTTTCACTGCTGACTTTATTTTAAATTTCCAGTATCACATTTCACATTAGTATATAATTATATTTTATTTTAAAAACAATAATAATCATCAAACAATAATTCAATTGTCGAAAACAAGGAATTATTTTTTTTGTAAAAAAGAAGTTATCAATCGGAATAAACCTTCAAAAATTGCAACTCCTTTTTTTTTAAGGTAACCTTTTATTGTATTTAACACATTACTCTAAAAATCAAGAATTGATTTTAACATTTGAAATCATTGAAGTGTGTTTGAATGAATCGTGAATGTGATTAGTTGGACGCGGAGCACGATGAGCATATCGACGTTTGAGTCGTTCATCAAGGAGGAGAGGAAGTGACGTAGAGCATCACGTGACCCGTATACAGAGGTGTTGACGGCTGGCCACACTGGGAGGACGTTATTTACTTGCGAGCGCCACCGAGCCACGAGAACATGGTCTGTTCATGTCAGTGTGTCACAGGGGTCCACAAGTAGAGGATTAATGACCCAAGTAGAAACAATAGCTGGCTAGACGAAATCACGGTCCAATGGAAATTGATGGAGCCGAAAATTAGAAACAGTCATTAGAGATTATAGGAACATAAATTTTAAAACTTGTGAAAGAAACGGAAGGAGATTTTTTAAAAAAAAATAGAAGGTAAAAAATCAATACGTCTTATGTATTTCTAAGTATTTTCTTTTCATAATACAATTTTTTCAAAATAAAATATTTGAAGTACGTGAATGAAAATGGTTTGTAGAAGAATATTTGAGAAAAGTGTAGCGGCTCACATATCAAGTATTATATTTAAAACAGTCGAAATATTAATTAGTAGAAGTAGTATAGTGTGCATTAATGAGCTGTTGTAAAAGAAGATAACTAAGAGAATGTTTCAGATTAAGTCATTAGGTACCAAAGTCACACCATTAATTCTTGATAACATAGAACCTAATAAACCACGATGATGACTGTTTAAGATAGTGGACAGAAAAGGCCGTCAAAAATAATTACATAAAGGAAGCCTCCGCTGCTGCATCCCTTTAGTGGGTCAGATCATCTCTACACATTCGGAAACACTCGACAAATGAGAATGTTAAGTTCAATATCTGAACCATATACACACACATTCATTTTCTTGAATTATTATTGTTAAAAAGTAAGTGGGAAAATAAGATTTAGTAAGGCTGACTGGGTTTTGAAATAATTCTATTTGACACTAAAGGTTTGTTTTCAACCGGTTAGGGGTTTGGGTTGGTGGTACATACTTGCCGTTGGGTTGGTGGTAGATACTTCCCGTTGGGTTGGTGGTAGATACTTGCCGTTGGGTTGGTGGTAAATACTTGCCATTGGGTTGGTAGTAGATACTTGCCGTTGGGTGGGTAGTAGATACTTGCCGTTGCATACTCCCAACCTTATTTTGTAATACAACGTTATGAAATATCATTGACAAGGTGCTATTTAAAAATACTACTTTCACTTCTTTATTGCACGGTTGCACCATATTTATATTTATTTATGAACTAAACATTTAAGCTTCAGACTGTCTGTGAGTTAGTGATGAGGATATTTAAACAAAAATTGTCAAAAATGTTCAAACTCCAAAATAGTTTTAAATTAAATTATACACATTAAGCCACTAAATATATATGGAGCATTTCAGGAAATTTTAAAAAACATATAATACATTTTATCACCGTCTATCAGAAACATAACAGATTTTCTTTTAAAAATCAGTTACAACAAAAACTATTTCTTTGCAAAGAATGTAGAAAGTTTTGGCTTTAAGTTCATTAGATTTTGCTTTAAGGTTATTTTAATGTTAATGTCATTCAGTTATAGGAGATTATATTTAAAAGATTAAGTAGCTCAACAAATGGATTCACTGCTTCACTAAACAGGTTCAATAAAATCAATGAAATCTCTCTTTTATATACGTTTTGTTTTAGCAAGCTCTAAAAATGATCTCACCCGACGGTAAAGGTCATGTCGCTTGAAATTGTATCGTTTTATAAGAGAAAAAAAAAGATTATTTATTGGAATAGGAGTAGCTTGCAAAAATACACATTAAAAAAAAACAACACTTTGTTTGGGATGTTTCAGTTTTGTTACCGACAGGGAAAGGTTCTCCTGTCAATGATACACGATAAGGCTACCTGCTGGAAAACTGTGTATGGCTTTGATGCAGTTGAACGTCTGACACGGTCGAGGCTAACCTGATTAGGTGTTTCTTGATTGATTCCTGAGCTTTTATGTTTCATGCCTTGACTCGACGCACAATATTGCGTTCCCTGGTTTCCACTTCCTATCGTGACTTTGTGTTAAGTTTAGCTTTAGGTTTAGGTTAGGGTTAAATAAGGATTATGGTTTGGGTTAGCTTAAGGTAACGGGGGTCTGATAAGTTTTAATGATGATGATTTGATGTATTTAATATTAATTTACAACGTTAAAATAAATAAAAACCTGAGATTTAATTTTTTTCGTTTATGAGAGTTTGATACCTAGGAATTTTATAATCAAAGCTTACGTAAATTAGCAATGGAGTTTGTTTGTTTGTTTGGGTTTTTTTTGTTTTTGTTTGTTTTGTTTTTTTTGTTTTTTTTAAAATGTATTTCTTTTTCTTAATTTAGAAAAAAAAACTAATTATTTTTACTTTTAGTCATCTTCAGTTCAAGTGACAAAATCCAAAATGAATATTTAACTGTCAGTATGATTCTGTGAAAGTTATAACGTTTGCTTCAAAAATGCATATTGAAACACAAGAATTTTGTTTTTTAAAATATGTTGTGTTCCGGACGATATCTGAAATTTTAGTTTACATTGCATTGCTCCACCTGAAATATCAACAAATAGTTTTTGAAACTTTAATTATTTTTTGTTGTTGCTGAGATGTTTAAATTCATAATAAAACTTGAATTTTTTAGATATGGACATTCACTACATAACACAAGGCCATCTCCCTAAATGTTTTCAATTGCAGAAAGTATAAAAGAAACTCCCTAGAAATAGTTTCTTCGTTAAAGCCTTGTTTTCGTTTTAATCTTTCAATCTTTGCATCTGTTTTCTGTATGAACATAGATACCCCCTGAAGCATTCTTTGTTTTCTTTCGTTCGTTTATCCAAGGATATATTGTTGCAGATGGAATGTATTTTTTTTAAAAAATAGTTTTGTTCACCTTAAAGCTAAACATCTTTCAATAGATTCAGTTCAAGAAAAGTTTTTACACATTTGGGGGGGGGTTTCCAGCGCCGGCAACATGCATATCGTTTGAGGACCTCTAAAAATACGACATCACTATTTTTTTGTCTTTAAAATGTCACCATCACATGTTTTCTTTAGTGATTCAAAATAACATAGACGATAGCATTGTTATTAGAGGGAAATAACCATTTATTTGTCAAACCCAAGGACTAATATGAGGTTTATTGCCCTTATTTCAAGTTAAATGACAATGTGTCTTCATAACGCTAACACTTTCATTGCATAACAAATCGAACACAATTTGAGTACAGTCAAACCTCTCGTAACAAGATTAACTCGTTCCAGAGTCCTACTCATTAAGGGAAACACACTTTAAACGAAACAATTTTTCCCATACAAATCAATGTAAAATACGAGAATTCGTTCCATGCTGAGAAATAGTAATTATTTTTCAAAAATTTCTATTACAATTTATTCAAATAAAATTACTTATGAATTTTTAAAGAATGAAACAACAAGAATACAATTCAGATTTCCAATAAACAAAAAGTTCACTAAAATATGAATTTATGACAAATATTTTTCTTTTTAACTAGAAAACTGTTAAAGACATTTGTTTTTGCAGACGCTACAAAATTTCACGAAAATGTGTCGTAACCATTTCGGAGCCATTCTTGACACTCCATTTGAAGTATTCCTTCTCCTTAATTGTTCTTGAGGATAGTGCAGATCGTTGATGTTGGCCGATTGTAGTTGCGTGCTAGATTAGCCACCTTGTTCTCGCTGTTCAGGAGTTTTTCGTTTCATTTCAACATTTTTTTTTCTCTCTTATGATCATCTTGTTGTGGTGTTTTTTTTTCGAACACATTTTTGCACACTTTATTACACTTTGCACATTAAAAAAATTACGAATACTGTCTGAATACAAAATTTGTAAAAACGGTTGATCACACATGAAAACATTACCCTGACAGACCGAGTGCTTAACACAGAATTATACATCAGGGCTGAAATGGCGACTCACTAATGAATTTCCAGGAAAATGTTACTTTCCCTTTCTTCGTCACTCGTTTTGCAAATCTTCGCTCGTTTGAGGGAGCAACTTTTTCCACAAAAAAATTTGATCGTTATGCGAAAATATCCTTATGAGAGGTGCTCATTATGAGATGTTTGACTGTATTATCGAAAATAGTAATAATAAAACTCGGACTGGTACTGATTAAAAATGTTGCTCGATTAATCGGGTAAAATTTAATCGATTAATATATTAATATCGATTTATTATATTTTATATGACCCTTATATAGATTCCGTTAAGTTGCGAATCATTATTTCCAGAAATCGGTTAAGTGGGGGTATTTCCATGGCTCACAAATTTTGTGATGTAACACAGCACATTCGTTCTGCTATGCAAGAAATAAAGAAGAAAAACCTTTTTGTTTACGTATGTACGTCTAAATAAATAATAATAATTCGAGAGAAAAGTATGCAAGTCATTTTTGACGGGTGATACGCTAGTATTAATAAGAAAAGCCAAAATTAAGCACTGTTATGAGGAGAAAATACGATGACGTCAAAGGATGACGTTTTATTGTGTACCATCGTGGTCGTTAATAATAAGTTGCCGATAATGTTTTTAATTCGATGTCGTCTGATACCAATAATTGATGTCACCATATTGACTATTTACGCCAGCTCGGAAAAGGAAAAGAATGTCGAGTAGGTGTACTTAAATTATTTAAGAACTAGATTGTTCCGGGGCGCCGTGGCGCCTTCGGCGCCCACTTCTTTTAGGGCGCCTACGGCGCCCACCTTATTCATAAGCAAAAATTAAACTTGCTGAAATGTTCAAAAAGTATTTTTATAGGGGCCGTCCATAAAGTACGCCACTTTTTTTGTCAAAACCCCAAGTAACTTATCCTTGTTTGATAAATACGAAATATTAAACTTCCTGAAATGTACACAAAGTATTTTATAATTATAAATCATCAAATCCTATTTTTACATCGTTCCCTTTTTCCAAAATTAAGATATAAGCTAAAGCAATGACGTCATATAATATATTTTTTACAGCGCGTCTTTAATTTGTAATTAATTTGCACACCTTTTGATGCACACCTTGTGTTAAATATAAGATCAACCAATGACGTCATATTAAATATTTTTACAGCGCTAATCACCACACGATTTTTTAAAACTGCTATAGACTGTTGTACATCATCAGCGTTCCACATCCAATGAGTGACTTGGGCTTTTATATTATATATATTTCAACAAATATTTTACCCAACATTTTTGTCTCTAGTTAAATTTCAACACATTTTAAGTATAGTAATGTACGTAATTTAAAATAAAAATCTATATTCCAGAACTTTGCAATTATTTATCAATTTATTTGTCTAATTTAAAGTCACAATTGAGGACATTTATAAAGTCTTGAAAATTCACGATAGCCTTGTCCCCGTTTCCTTTCCCCAAAATATCACTTTGTAAATTACTAACAAAATGCAGTCATATGCAGTGGCGTAGCTAAGGGAGGTGGTGGGGCGGTCTGCCTCGGGCGGCACTCATTTAGGGGCGGCATTTGTAGGCATTTGAAAGGTACAATTATTTCCGACAACTGCTCTTTTTCTTTTGAAGGGGGAAAACCAAGGTGAAACAAAAATATTCGTAATTTTGAGTCTTAACTAACGGATTTGCAAAACATTTGTTTGATTAAATAGTTGATATTATAACTAATGCAAAACCGTTCAAAATTTTTTAATCGCTCAAAACGTATGCATTTGATTGGAAAACTAAGCGGTATAAGAGGCCATTCATAAAGTACATCACGCTCCAGAGGGGGAGGGGGTGTTAGAAAGTGTGACAGTTTGTGACAGGGGGAGGGGTCAGGCCAAGTGTGATGTCACGGTGTTTTATATTAAATTTTAATTATTTTGTTAATAAAAATAGACATTTTTTGTTCGAAAGTGTGACGTACCTGTTTCAAGATTTGTGACCGTTTGTGACAAAGGGGAGGGGGGGTAAAAATTGTCAAAAATAGCGTGACATACTTTATGCCCCTAATTCACGGTTGGCGCTTTTATAAGAAAACTACCCAAAAAACACATCACCGCTGGTCCGAATAATGTGTGGTATTAATATCGTCACGACGGTTTTTACGTGGAATTTCGACATTCGCAGAATGATGCGCGAACAATAACCTACAAGGCATGGTGATTTGATTATTGTGTTTAACTTGCAAGTGTAATTTATATTACTGTTTCTGTTTTCAGTAAATTATTGTAAGATAAGTTATTAAAAATTAAATTTATTTTGTTTTTATTGCATTAAAAAAGCACAAATAATTTTTTGTTTTTCATTAAAATACAGTTATTCATTAAGCATGTTACGCCTATCCAATTAAAGTAATTGAATAGTAATGTGTAAAAAATGTGGATTCGTCTATTTTATGGAAAATTATTATGATTTATGACATGAATAAGTAAATATTAAAATTTCTCTGTTAATAAACACCACAATAGGCATAATAATTTCGAAAAAGACATACTTTAAAATTTCAAACGTTTTGGAAAAATTGACATCTGAAGGAGTAACTAGGAAAACGAGATCAGATGCTGGAATTTTACTCAATTCAATGCAATCTTTTTCTCTTCTATGTTATCTCAATTTATGGGAACCTGTCATTTCTTAAAGTTAATTCAAACCGATTGCATGGAACAAAGAGATGTGCTAATACAAAAAGCTGTTAAATCAGCAATTTGTGAAGAGATTGAGATATCAACTGAGCGTCGAGTTAGAAGGAGAAAAATATGCAAATTCAGAAGACGTGGTTCTATCGTTAGAACAAGAAGTACAACGAGAAATGTTTTTATCCATGGATGGAATTATAAAATAAAATAAAATAACGCTTTGATGAGTTGCAAATCCTTGCAAGAAAATATTCGTATATAAAACCATGCAACCTACTAAATGAAGAATTTGAACATCAAATAAATTATTTTATTGAAATTGATAACGAACAGCTCAATATTGAAAGAAAAGAATTCATGTTTTTATAGATGTACCTACACTACAAGAAGAGGCACTATGTTAGAAAAACGGGTGAAAAGGGATCCTTGATCTATTAAAATTTATTCAACAGTATAGATTGGAAAATTATGTACCCAACATTGTAATTTTGCTATTAATTTTTTCAACTATTGCTATCAGTGTCGCTAGTTGTGAAAAGAGCTTCTCCAAACTGAAGTTGATCAAAAATTATCTTCGTTCCACAAAGAGCGATTAAAGACAAGAAAATCTTGCAATCGTGTCCATAGAACAAGATATTACAAAAAAAAATAATTTTGATAGCATAATACACGATTTTCCTGTTATGAAAGTTAGGAAAGTAAAAGTATCAATTTATTTATTAAATGTATACAATTTCTTTGTTTGTAAAAAAAAATTGTAATTGGTAATTTTTTATTATTTTTTAATTATTTTTTTGGGGGGCGGGGGTGTAAATTTGGAATATGTTTTGTCTCATTGAGGGGGGGGACCCTGAGACCTCAGTAACTTTCTTGTGGCCTTTAAAAAAAAGTATCTTGTATTTTTATAAATGTGTATTTATAGGTCTATATTCTTATGCGGCCTCTTTTATTACTGCTTACATAAATATGGCATGCAATGTTAAACATGTTCCCCACCTTTACTTCGTTTAAATTACCATTATTTATTAATGTTTATTAATTTTTTTAAACCATAATATAAACGACTAAGTAGCCATCCATAAATGACGTCACGCTATTTTTGCTGATTTTTCACCCTCTTCCCCCTCGTCACACGTCGTGACAAAAACTTAGACCCCTTCTTCAATAAAACTTCACAAAGCTTTGACATAAAAGCCATATTTTCTGTTTGAAAATGAGAATGTTTCAAATTAATTATTTTCCATTTAAGTATGTTTTTAGTGTAACGCTGCATTCTAATATCGTAAGACGCGTGTTACATAAACGTCATTAAATAAAGTGTCAGTAATCAAATATTAAAGTGGAAATTTATTTAAAGTTGCGCGTTTTGACGTCAGCCCACTCCTGGTACCACTTACTCCGAAAGTGGTCCTTTAGCCAGGTTTTTGCCCCGAGATAGGTGACTGGGGTCTCTGGTTGGGGCAGTGCTGCACCTGCTTTGGCCAGGGAGTCTGCTTTTTCGTTGCCATTAACATTCACGTGGCTCGGGATCCACTGCACTGTTATCTTACCTCCAAGTCTTTCGAGTCTACCCACGTCTTCCAAGATGACGTCAACCAAGTGGGTACTACGATTCTCACTAGCCAGGACTTCGAGGGCTGATCTCGAGTCACAGAACAGTACCGTGTCGAAACCAAAAATTTCCGACCCCTGCAGTGTCCGGTGCACACTTTCCAGGGCCCTGTGTATAGCTAAATTCGAAAATCATAACTGCCAAACCTCACTTGAATTTCCATAGTGACATCATCTTATAAAGAATACAACTTTCTTCTCAACTATTTCTCTACACATAATGACTACATATTCGTTTTCATCGCCACAAGTTTTCTCTGTCATTCTTTGACTGGAAGGTACAATTAAAATCGTAAAGTCTCCACATAAAGTTTTAGTGAAAGTCAAAAGAATCCTTTAAAAACTCCATTAGTTCTTCTGTGAGTAGCCTTTGCAAAGCATTTTTGCACAATACGTTTGTAAATAATTTCGTGCTTCATTGATCTTCATAAAGTACATGTTTCCAAATGTCCAGACAAAAGTGAATAGTGACTAGCAAAGTTCCTGCGTCTGTTCGTGTGTTTAAATGTTCGTCTGCCTCGGTCAGTTTTTCTATAGCTTAAAAAAGGGTCAAAATTTCTCCAAATAGTAAATTCACTATATTGTATCCTGAACTTAGTTTAATGCCTTGCATGTAGCAGCAATTAGATATTTCCAAAGTATATGGAAATTTAAAAAAGTGCGTAACAACGTTCTAGTGTACTAAATATGTTTAAAAGTTTGATTCAGGTGAAAGGCATGTAAACAAAAAGATTTGATAAACTGTTTGAGTGAGCTTTATTTCTTATAGTCTCTTGGACTCCTGTACACTTTACTAGCATTAAAGCAGTAATAACACAAGTTGGGCAAATGCAGTACATTATTTTAAGACCATCAGCTTTAAACTTATTCAAAATCATTTCAGAATTGTCGTAAGAAGTATAATTTGTTTAATTAAACCTATTAAAGATTCTACAACGTCTACTTTCTTATTTTCAATCTTTACATATCACACAACTGGATATGTTTATCCTGATGTGAAATATAGAGAGCTAACGCATACATTGAATAATATTTGATTTCATGTAACTGAAATATTAATTTTTTGCCAACCACATCTCCGAAAACTGCAATGGTCTCATTTTGAATTCGAGTGGACAAGTTGTTTCTTTTTTGTTTTTAAATTATTTTACAAATTTTGTTGTCGAAGCACTCGATCGTACATTGCTAGCAGATGCATAAGTTCCAGAATATTGCCTATATTTGCACTGGTATATTCCTCTCTGTGACAACGAAAAGCTAAATTATTATTTTTGCCAGGATTTAATAATGTCAAATATTATAACACGAACTTTGTGCCCTTTTGTTTTGTTTTACAACAAACGTATCATTGTTCTTTTTAAATAGTCTATTCTTTTTTAACTGATTTCTGATTCCTTCCATTTGCAAATACTTATGTACTGTTGAGCACTTGTTTACGAGTGGCTACATTTGAATTTATTTTATTTCAACTATTATGCCATTAGACAAACAACTTTGTTCATTATTTTTGTTTATGCAACAAACCAGAAGACATTAAAATTATGATGCTTTAGGAGAATACGCCGTATAAATACGTTTTACTTACGTTAAAATCATTCACACTTTACCCGTCTCATCTCTATTTTGGAGAAGTTAATGTTAATATGTTGGTTACTCTTTCAATCTTACTGCACTTTTAGTAATCTACTTATATCTATCAAGTCCATGTATGTTGTTAAAATTTTAGTAGTTATTGAAATTTAATGGATATAGCAATTTTAGCTTCTACAAGATGAGTGGCTGACAACTTGAATAAGTTATAGGTACCAGCACATCAGTGTCATGTTCTTATACTATTTCAGCCGCTCAGTTATTCATTTCAGTAGCTTTAGTATCAGAAGAATTTGGTTAGATACATTATGGCTTTTTAGAGTTTTGTCATTATAAAAGTTCACGTATTTCAACAGAACTTTTTACTAGGCTTTTCTTTTCTTTTATTAAACTTAATTTAAAGCTTTCATTTTTAAAAATAATTAACAACGAGGAATTTGCCGCCCTAAACAAAGTGCCGCCCTTGGCAAAGGGCCGCCCTTAGCATAAGATTGGCTAATGTATAAAATTGATACGGTGCAGCAATTTTCGCTTATACAACAGGAGCGGCTGTCAAATTTGAAGACTCAATTAATGTAACAGAAGTTCAGTGTCTTGTTCTCATGTTACTTAAGCCACTTGGTTTTTCTGTTAATCAGCATAAGTAACAGAAGAAGTTTTGGCAGAATAATCGTTCACATATTTTAGGATAGTTCCTTTATTTCTTTCATTAATGTCTTATTTGGTTTATATTTTATTTTGATGAAAAGCTCCACTTTCTTTTTAAAAAATGTCATTCATAGAAGCTAACTAACAACTAGGAATTTTCCACCCCTAAAAAATTGCCTCCCGGGCATTAGCCCCCCCCCCTCGCTACGCCACTGGCCCCATGAAATAATTGCAGAAATTTAAAATGTATATAACGTAATGGGGTTCAAGTGTGCGAAATTATGAACAGCTAACAGATCATTTAATTCCTGTTATTCTGTCTTTCTCTGGTAACCAATGGAACCTTTGCAAATTATATGTGTATTTAATACAATTTTGTGGTTGGCTATTATCATTCTAGTTTTGAAATATTGAAAATAAATTTTCAAAATGGCAGAAGTAAGCTAAAATATTGTTTTTTCCTTTCAAATTTAAGTTTACACACATGCTGTTGTGTAGTGTGTTGTGCCTGGCTCTAACTCTGGCTAGTGCTGTTACAACTGTGAGTGCTGCTACACCTGTCCGTGCCTTTACACCAGTGAGTCCTGCCACACCTGTCCGTGCTGTCACACCTGCCCGTGCTGTTACACCAGTGAGTGCTGTCACACCTTTCCGTGCTGTTACACCTGTCCATGCTGTTTCACCAGTGAGTGCTGTCACACCTGTCCGTGCTGTTACACCTGTCCGTGCTGTTACACCAGTGATTGCTGTCACACCTGTCCGTGCCTTTACACCAGTGAGTCCTGCCACACCTGTCCGTGCTGTCACACCTGCCCGTGCTGTTACACCAGCGAGTGCTGTCACACCTTTCCGTGCTGTTACACCTGTCCGTGCTGTTTCACCAGTGAGTGCTGTCAAACCTGTCCGTGCTGTTACACCTGTCCGTGCTGTTACACCAGTGAGTGCTGTCACACCTGTCCGTGCTGTTACACCAGTGAGTGCTGTCACACCTGTCCGTGCTGTCACACCTGTCCGTGCTGTTACACCTGTCCGTGCTGTTACACCAGTGAGTGCTGTCACACCTGTCCGTGCTGTTACACATGTGAGTGCTGCCACACTGAAAGATGCGGAGATTTCAGCTTTTGTTAGCACCCACAATGCTCTGCGTGCGGCTGCCGGAGTCAACACCGTCCTGGTAAGTTGTTTTTTGGTAGAACTTTCGTCCATGTTAATTTGACAATACGTTTCCTACTTCTTTCCTCCATGCTTATCAAAATGATCACACACATTTTAAGAAGAGTTAGAACTAATATTTCTCCTAAAATGAGAAATTAAACTAATGCTTTTATGAGAATGGGATAATAAATTGTATAAATTTAATTATATATATATATATGTATATATATATATATATATATATATATATATATATTATATATATATATATATATATATATATATATATATATATATATTATATATATATATATATATATATACTAGCAAAATACCCTTGCTTTGCTGAGGAAATTAGGATTTCAGTTACCGTTGAGAACCAGCGTAACACAAATTCAAAACACCAATTGATTTCAATCTGGATCATGTTGGATATACTACATATATTAACTTCACCGTCTTGTCTGTCTGTCTGTCGTGGTACCACAGAAAAAAAAGAAAAGTAAAAAATCACTTCAAGTAATCCTAGCGAGGTGATAATTTAAATTATTTTTTCGCATGTTACCAATGCGGGAGGGTACTCAACAACTTCCCAAAGTTTTATGCTCCTACGTACACCGGAAATAGGATATTTAATGAGGAATCTGTTTGTATATAGCACAAATATGAAAAAACCTACATTTAGGGCCCCCGGCCCCCCCAGTTAGTGATAATTGTATAATTTTTACACCTCTTACCATCGCCGGAGGGTACTCAACAACTTTCCAAAGTTTCATGGTTCTACCTACACGCGAACATGAGGAATTAGTGTTGATTCAGATTTATATAGCCACTATTAGGAAAAAACGGGTTTGGGCCCCCGGCCACCCAAGAGTGGACATTATAAATTCTTTTTCAACAATTATCGTCAAAAGAGTGTACTCAGCAACTTCCCAAATTACCTTCACGGGAAGTTGGAGAATTAGTGATAAGTCTGTTTTAAATATAAGAAAAAATGGGTCTCCGGTCCCCAGTAAGTGACAATTTATATTTTTTTTTACCTTTTAACATCGCGGAATGTTGCTTAACAACTACTCAAAGTTTCATGCTTCTACCTTCTCTTGAAATAGGAGAATGATTGATTCTTAATTTTTATATAGCCCACATAAGGGAAAAAACGTTTTTGGGCCCCCGGCCCCCATAAATGTGAATTTCAAAATTCTTTTTCGCTTGTTATCATTGCAGGTTTGTACTCAAAAACTTCCCAAAGTTTCATGCTTCTACCTACACGGGATATATGAGAATTTGTGATCTTCAGATTTTATTAAGCTCATATTAGGAACAAACTTTATTTTGGCCCCCGGCCCCCAGTATTGGATAATTTAAGTATTTTTTTGCCTGTTGATATCGCGGAAGTGTACTCAACAACTTCCCAAACTTTCATTCTTCTTACTCGTGAAATAGGAGAATTAGTGATTTTAATTTTAATATAGCCCATATAAGGGGGAAAATGGTTTGGGCCCCCGGCCCCCATGAGTGTGAATTTTAAAATTCTTTTATGCCAATTTTCGTCGCGAGAGGTTACTTAACAACTCTCCTAGGTTTCATGCTTTTACCTGCACGGGAAGTTGGAGAATTAGTGATGAGTCAGTTTTTAATATAAGAAAACAAACTACATTTGGGTGCCCTGCCCCCATTAAGTGATAATTTAAATATCTTTTTTTCGTTTATTACCATCGCGGAAGTGTAATCAACTACCCAGTGTTTGATGCTTCTACCTACACGGGAAATATGAGAATTTGTGATTTTCGGTTCTTAAATTGCTCATATTAGGAAAAAACTTCATTTGGGCCCCGGGCCCCCAGACAGTGATAATTTAATATTTTTTTTGCGCCCAAAACTATCGCGGCTTTGAACTCAACAACTTCCCAAAGTTTCATGCTCTGGCCTACTCGGGAGAGTTAGTGATTTTAATATTTTATATTGCCCATATACGGAAAGATATATATATATATATAATATATGTATGTATGTGTATGTGTGTGTGTGTGTACTGGCTGATATACCCGGCTTCTCACGGGCCAGTATTAGGTATCCCATTTTTTACCCCACCAATTATGACCCCGATTAATAATTGGATCGCGTTCTCGGTCAAATCCCTCACATGATTCCCAATTGTTTCTTTGAGATTACATACCCCATTATAATCCAGTTGTGTAAGGGGATCCCATTCGTAAAGTAAACACCTTCCCCCTATAAAGTACATATACTTTAATGGGATCACATAGCTAAATATTATCCTGTTGCATAAAGGGATCCCATTTTTGTTAGAATCTCTTTCCATAATTTGATGCCATATGTTTTTGAGATTACATACTCCATAAGGATGGCGTTGCGTAATTCATGAAGTAAATCCCTTTCCCCTATAAAATACCATACTTTAATAGAAACACATTGCTCAGTTCTACCCGTTGCATATAGGGATCTTTTTTGTTGTTGTTGGTAGAATCCCTTTCCCTCGATCCTGTTGCATAATGGAAGCCCATGATTTGTCGAATTCCTTACCCCTAGATGATCCCTTTCCTAGATTGGGTCCCATACTTCGGTTTCTTTTATTTACCCCAGTATGATCCAATTACATTATGGGATCCCGTTCTCTGTGAGATCCCAATCTGGTTTCTCTCACATTATGGCTAAAACGCTATTCATTTAAGTTTTAAAAAAGGGGCACCTGTGGAAACCAGTTCTATCCACCTGAGGTCTCAAGCCAAAAATAAGCCTGAAAAACAAGTGGACATGTATTTAAAATTTGACTTATTTTGTTATAACTACTGTGGACGTAATAAAAAATTAAACAACAGAATTTTCTAGAATATTTTTAATTATACCCGAGTCAAGTGGATAAAATATGTTTAGTACAATCATCGTCTGGCAAGTAAAATAGGCTCAAAAATAATAGAGATCCTGCAATGATAAAATTTACAATATTTAGAATAGTTTAAATAAACCCTAAATAAAGTGACATACGTTCTCTCATTTTGCTAAGTCGAAACTCACGTTATTCTGGCATCTACACGGTACGGTTCTCTTCTTTTTCGAAGTAGTAACTCTCGCTGTTCTGGTGTCTATGACGCTCTTGATGTTCTATTTCATTCGTGCTCCATCTGCATTAAGGCATCTCATGAAATTTAGGAAACCTGTCTTTTTATTGCAACAATCTTTAAATCTTATTGTATAAATAACGTATTTGATATAAGGAAAAAATATTGAAAAAATGTATCTTTAAAAATGTATGTTAAAATTTGGAGAAAACAAAAATGGAACTTACGATCTCGTCTTTCCCGGCTGATCCTGCTGTCATTTTTCACACTGAAGTAGCGTCTCATGCAATTTTGGAAACCTGTTTTTTTTAAATGCAACAATCTTTAGCTCTTCGTGTATAATTAACGTATTTGATATCGGAAAGGATATTTTAAAAATGTATATTTAAAATTGTATATGTTAAAAGTTAGAGAAAACAATAATAGAACTTAAGATTTTTCTTGCACTTTGCTTTTCCGGTTAGTTCTGCAGTCTTTGTTCACGCTGATGTAGCATTTGACGTTTCTCAGGCTATTTTGGCAACCTGTTTATGGACAAAAAGAAAAGTTTCATAAAAATAGTGCAAGGAATACAATAAAGAGTGCCTTCACACATGTTTTTAAATCCATTAAATGTAACTCGTTTTGGAAGTATTCTGTAATTTATGAAGAATATTTTCAATATGTGTTTAAAGGGTAGTAATTTTATGATAATTTATTTATTAATTATAGTAGAATTAGTAATGTATTTATATCGTATAAAATGAATTAATTAATCAATATACATAATTTGTAATGTATGTCACGTCTGTAGTGTCTGTATGTGACGCTACTAATTTTAGAAAATAGCGCACCAAATTACTGCACCAATGCATCAAAAGGTGTGCAAATTAAAGATGCGTTGTAAAAAATAGTATATGACGTCATTGTTTTAGCTCATATTTTAATTTTGGAAAAGGGAACAACGTAAAAAGAGAATTTGATGATGGTTAATTATAAAATAAAAAGGGGGCGCCGTAGACGCCCTACAATTCCTATTATAAAATACTTTGTGTGCCTTTCAGAAAGTTTAATATTTCGTATTTATCAAACAAGGACAAGTTAGTTGGGCTTTTGAAAAAGGTGGGCGCCGTAGGCGCCCTACAAAAGTGCATTTTTCAAAATAAATAGATTTCAGCTGAAAATTTCAGTCATTTTTGACGGGTAATACACTAGTATGATTATAAAAATACAAAGGAAATAGAACGCAGTATACATTTTGACGCATATAGTATTTCGTAAAAAAAAAGTCTTAGGGGCCGTCCATAAAGTACGTCACGCTCCAGAGGGGGGAGGGGTTGTAAGAAAGTGTGACAGTTTGTGACAGGGGGAGGGCGGGGGGTCCGGCCATGTGTGACGTCACGGTGTTTTATATTAAATTTTAATTATTTTGTTAATAAAAATTACATTTTTGTTCGAAAGGGTGACGTACTTTAAGGGGGGGGGGTTCCAAGATTTGTGACAGTTTGTGACAGGGGGAGGGGGAGATAAAAATGGTCAAAAATAGCGTAACGTACTTTATGGACGGCCCCTTAACTTAAATTACTTTTAATAGTAAATTTTCAATCTTGCTCTCAATGCTTTCGTTAACAGTTTTCGACGTCGATAGTCATTGCCTCATAGTATAGTAGTAGTAGTGTAGTAGTAGTGTAGTAGTAGTGTAGTAGTAGTAGTGTAGTAGTAGTGTAGTAGTAGTGTAGTATAGTGTAGTAGTAGTGTAGTAGTAGTGTAGTAGTAGTGTAGTAGTAGTGTAGTAGTAGTGTAGTAGTAGTAGTGTAGTAGTAGTGTAGTAGTAGTAGTGTAGTAGTAGTGTAGTAGTAGTAGTGTAGTAGTAGTAGTGTAGTAGTAGTAGTGTAGTAGTAGTAGTGTAGTAGTAGTGTAGTAGTAGTGTAGTAGTAGTGTAGTAGTAGTGTAGTAGTAGTGTAGTGTAGTAGTGTAGTAGTAGTGTAGTAGTAGTGTAGTAGTAGTGTAGTAGTAGTGTAGTAGTAGTGTAGTAGTAGTGTAGTAGTAGTGTAGTAGTAGTGTAGTAGTAGTGTAGTAGTAGTGTAGTAGTAGTGTAGTAGTAGTGTGTAGTAGTGTAGTAGTAGTGTAGTAGTAGTGTAGTAGTAGTGTAGTAGTAGTAGTGTAGTAGTAGTGTAGTAGTAGTAGTGTAGTAGTAGTGTAGTAGTAGTAGTGTAGTAGTAGTGTAGTAGTAGTAGTGTAGTAGTAGTGTAGTAGTAGTAGTGTAGTAGTAGTGTAGTAGTAGTAGTGTAGTAGTAGTAGTGTAGTAGTAGTGTAGTAGTAGTGTAGTAGTAGTGTAGTAGTAGTGTAGTAGTAGTGTAGTAGTAGTGTAGTAGTAGTGTAGTAGTAGTGTAGTAGTAGTGTGTAGTAGTGTAGTAGTAGTGTAGTAGTAGTGTAGTAGTAGTGTAGTAGTAGTGTAGTAGTAGTGTAGTAGTAGTGTAGTAGTAGTGTAGTAGTAGTGTAGTAGTAGTGTAGTAGTAGTGTAGTAGTAGTGTAGTAGTAGTGTAGTAGTAGTGTTTTCGAAGTTGACGTTGAAATAATTAGTGAATAATACAATCAAATCCATATTACAGTTGTATTCGAAGATGAAAGACCTTCGATCGAAACTAAGTAATTTCTGGCCCTATTTATATATGATGTGATGGGTTCCAGTTAAGTTCTAGAAGAGTATAGAAATTAGAAATCAAATTAAAAGCTCAACAATAGTATGTTTTATGTTTCTATTTCGAGAAAATTATGGAATGACATAGAAAATAAAAAAATTCCGGTCTTCCTGTTCGTTTAATCGTAATCGTCATTGTTTTAAAAACAAATCCAAATTATAATTGTATTCGATATTTGAAATAAATAGACAATTAAATTATACACGAAAACAAATAAAAATACACTTTGTGTAGCAACAAAATGATTTTAGGGCTTATTTATACATATTTAAAAGATTTTAAGCTGTTACAATTCAGTTCAAGAAAATTAAATTGAATTAAAAGCTAAATATTTTTTTTTAATTTGTAAAATTTACCATTACAATAAGTACCATTATTCTCGAATCAAATAATTATCCAATGCTTCATTCGGGGGGTCCTTAATTGTGACTGATGTAAAATTGAAAACCCCTCTATATTTCGACCTGGATAATGATGCATATATGAGCCAAGTTTCGTATGCGAAACAATTAAATTAATATTGAAAAACGACCCGTGACAAACAAAGTTTGATTTATATATATATATATATATATATATATATATATATATTATATATATATATATATATATATATATATATATATATATTATATATATATATAAATATATAAATATATAAATATATATATATATATATATATATATATATATATATATATATATATATATAGAGAGAGAGAGAGAGAGAGAGAGAGAGAGAGAGAGAGAGAGAGAGAGAGATAGAGAGAGAGAGAGAGAGAAAGAGAAAGAGAGAACGAGAGTGGTACATTTTTTTAAAAAATCTTGTGGTCCTTGTCAAATATATGCCAGGTTTGGAACACCACACTGGCCACTTTTGCACAGGCCCATTCATCGAAGTGTGAATTCAAACATAGCAATTCAGGAGAAAATCTGTTTGCGTCATGGCGTAAGTCAATGATATATAACTAAAGAATGTGTTGTTGTTATTTATTTATTTTTTTTAAATTACTTTTTTTGTTTAAAAAGAATTTTATGAATAATAGTATTGTATGCTATTAATAACTTACATATTAATTATTAAATATGTCATCTATGACCTCACACACACCCATCATATCGGTAAATGTTTTTAAAATGCATATATATATATAATAATATATATATATATATATGATTTCTATTTTTAGAAAAAATTCTAGGAATTGGGCATTGATTATTTTTAGACAAAAATATATTGTACAAGGTAATGATGCTACAAAGTAACTGATAAAACAGCAATGGGGCCGTCAATAAAGTACGTCACGCTCCAGAGGGGGGAGGGGCTGTCAGAAAGTGTGCCACTTTGTAACAGGGGGGAGTGGGGGGGGGTCCGGCCATGTGTGACGTCACGGTGTTTCATATTAAATTTTAATTATTTTGTTAATAAAAACATTTTTTTAAGAGAGTGTGATGTACTTTGGGGGGGGGGCGAGATTTGTGACAGTTTGTGACAAGGAGGAGGAAGGGAATTAAAAATAGTGAAAAATAGCGTGACCTACTTTATGGACGGCCCCAATGCTCTCTATATTAATTATAAACTAATTATATCCAATCGGCACTTTTGTTATTTCAAATGATATTTTTGCCTCCATTTTTTAACGATTCAAACAAACTTAAAAACTAGACCAGGGGTTCCTAACCAGTGGTGCATGCACCCCCAAGGGGTGCATGAGCAGGTTCCAGGGGGTGCATGAACGATTCAGAGGGGGGGAAGAAAAAGAGGGGGAAAAAAGATGAAGGAAAAAAAGAAAGAAAAAAACTGATAATCTGAAAATGTAAACCATAAGCAAAGCATTTCGCGTCAAAGGGCACCCATATACAACCTTTTTGATAGATACTTCGATACTCGTCAGGATTTTCAGCATTTGTAAAGAAGTTCCAGATATTGTCACTACACACTGTATCCTATCATTGGCAGGCCCTGGCATGCAAAACTCTTCCTCCAACCTTGAAGTCAGTTCTATCTACTGCAGTCCAAGGAGTGCATTTTATCCGCTCACATGCCTTGAACCACCGCCTCTTCAAGTTGTTCTGTCAGGAGGTGGGCTCTGAGCATGAAGTTCTGCTTTACCACACTGGGGTGCGCTTTTTCCAGGGGACGGATACTTTCTCGGTTAGTAGAACTGAGAGTGGAGCTTGCCATTTTTTTGCGAGAAAAAGAGAGTGACCTTGCTGAGAAGTTTGAATGTCCAAATTTTATTCATTACTTGGCATACCTGGCTGACATCTTCTCCATCTTGAATGAGTTGAACACATCTCTCCAAGGACCTGCTGTGACTGTAATGGATGCTACTGAGAGATTGCAAGCATTCCTTAAGAAACTGCCACTATTCCAACGACGACTAGAAAAGTCCAACTTGGCCAACTTTCCACTCTTGGATGAAGTTGTAATATCTGGTGCAGAAGGAAGCACTGAGGGATCACTGCCTGACAACATCAAAGGGGAAATTTCAGAGCACCTTTCAACATTGCAAAGGTCCTTTGATGGGTATATCTGTCAAGAAATTGCTATGAAAAAACCTTTGGATTCGCAATCCTTTTCTCTGTGACTCGGACAACATTGATGACAGTGACCTTGCTACAGATGGCCTGATTGATTTGAGAATCAGAGAAGTACTGAGTAGTGCCTTCAGTTGCAATACATCAATTGCATTTTGGTGCGCCTAACTAGATTCCTACCCACAACTAGCGAAAAGGGGCACATTTGCCACAACATATCTCTGTGAAGCAGGATTCTCCACACTTTTGACGATTAAACCCAAGGCAAGGAATAAGTTGAATGCAGAGGATGACATGAGAGTTGCTTTGTGCAAAACATTCCCCAGATTTAAATCACTGATCGATCATAAAAATCAGCAGATCTCTCACTAAATTCCCTGTTGCCTATTGTTGTGTTCCTAAAATAAACATAGTTTATTATGCATTTTCTGCAAATTTTACGAGGGGTGCATGAACGTTTTTGGGCATCTGAAGGGGTGCATAGAGCCGAAAAGGTTAGGAACCACTGAACTAGACACATAATGTTATCCACATTTAATCTGCTATCTAAATTTTCATTATTATCGCTTTTTTCAAGCAATGTAAATGCTTAAACATTTAATTATAAGAGGAATGATTGCTTCTCTAAGAGATTTCAAACTATAAATATGAAAGATACTTTGTCAAACGCAAGCAATTAAAATGGTTATTTAGGTAAAATGGATCACTAGCTATCGGATAATTCCATGATCACTGACTTTCAGAACATTTCCAATATATCATGACACTATGCTGATAGAGTTTTGTAAACCTTACAATTATGTGTTGTAAACCTTACAATTCTGTGTTGTAAACCTGACAATTCTGTGTTGTAAACCTGACAGGTCTGTGTTGTAAACCTGACAGGTCTGTGTTGTAAACCTGACAATTCTGTGTTGTAAACCTGACAATTCTGTGTTGTAAACCTGACAATTCTGTGTTGTAAACCTGACAGGTCTGTGTTGTAAACCTGACAGGTCTGTGTTGTAAACCTGACAATTCTGTGTTGTAAACCTGACAGGTCTGTGTTGTAAACCTGATAAGTCTGTGTCATAAACCTGACAATTATGTGTTGTAAACCTGACAGGTCTGTGTTGTAAACCTGACAGGTCTGTGTTGTAAACCTGGCAATTCTGTGTTGTAAACCTGACAATTCTGTGTTGTAAACCTGACAATTCTGTGTCGTAAACCTGACAATTCTGTGTTGTAAACCTGACAATTCTGTGTTGTAAACCTGACAATTCTGTGTCGTAAACCTGACAGGTCTGTGTTGTAAACCTGACAGGTCTGTGTCGTAAACCTGACAGGTCTGTGTTGTAAACCTGACAGGTCTGTGTTGTAAACCTGACAGGTCTGTGTTGTAAACCTGATAAGTCTGTGTCACAAACCTGACAATTCTGTGTCGTAAACCTGACAATTCTGTGTTGTAAACCTGACAATTCTGTGTTGTAAACCTGACAATTCTGTGTTGTAAACCTGACAATTCTGTGTTGTAAACCTGACAATTCTATGAATTAACCAGACAAGTCTATGTTGTAAATCTGATAATTATTTTTGTAAACCAGTCAAGATTCTTTCAGCAACTGCCACCGATCACGTGAGCCTGGCTGTGGACTCAGTCATCAATTGGGGGGCTGAAGAAGAGTTTGTGCAGTTACCAGACTGGACGTGCATCAGATTATTCCAGTGCAGTCACTATTCCCAGGTCAGCACAGTTTCATTTTATTCATGAATGAAGTCCATATGTGCGGTCAATATTCTCAGGTCAGCACAGTTTCAGTTTATTGATAAATATGTCGCTCAGTGAAAAGAACTTGACACTATACAGCTTTTTCCCGCAAAGGTTCTCATCTTATAATTTTAACATAACTGAAATCATTTAGCACCACTGAGCCAATCGATGCACACTTTCAAATTGCGGGTGCTTTTGTTCGGAGTTTTTTTCGTTAAAGACATCGTTATTATTTGAATATCTTAAATATGATATGCCGTAAGAAGCGTTTATGACATTTTATGTACTGTATTTAACAAAGAAATTTCTTTATTCAACTAAATGTTGATTATTAATATATTTTTTTAAATTTGTTGTTTCATTATTAATATATACATATATATATTAGGGCTGTTATCGATTAATTTAAATTTTATCGTTAACTTTTGAAAAATTAACGATTAATTAATCGTTAATTTCGATTAAAGCCAAAAATTGAATTTTATGACGTCATTAAGCTGAACATTTCAAGGGAAGTAACAAAAACAGCTAATTGACTTTTTAAATTTATATTGAGTTATTTCCCCTGTCTCATAGACATGAAAATTAAGAAAATTTTATGACAATGTATTGATACTTGATCAGATGTTTGTGCTGAAGGTGGTACGTCAGCGATGTATTTGATCCTTTAAAAGAGAATTGATTTTGGCAGTGAACACAGTACACTTTTTCACCATCTTCGACTCTGCCATCCGCAGTTAGCTTAAAAATAAAATGTTTGCCGAATATTCCAGTTACATATTTAAGATTAACTGCGCTGATGCTGTTAGCCATTTTTTAGTTGACGTCTGCCGGTCCACATAAATTAATAAAATAAATTATAATATTACGCTGGAGAAGTTTGTAGGTGAAAAATATATAAATACTTATTAATTATTAATAATTAATTATTTAATAATAAAAAAATGTTAAAATAATATAAATATTTCCTTTAACTTTAATCGAATTTTTATCGATTAAAATAATTTTAATCAATAAAAAAATTTAACGATTAATTGAGAAATTAATCGTTAATTTCCGCAGCCCTAATATATATATATATATTTATATATGTATCTTTTGTACAATGTTGATCAATAAAATCATTTGTGAAACAAACATTCAATAATGTAGCGGCATTTTATAGAAAAATAAATACTTTGTACATTCTGTTAGATGTTACTAAGTTTTCTAATGCCACTCAGTTGCATTAGTTTCAGCACTTGCACTAATATGCCATCTTAAGTTGTCCGCTCACTTTGAAGTTATTTCTGTACTGCAGGTCGTATGGAACACAACAACATCCGTGGGGTGCTCCATTGCACACTGCCCTAACATGGACAACTTTATTGTGTGTGAGTACTGGCCGAGGTTAGTATGGGAGAAGGGGGGTGGGGTAAATCACCGCCCGTCTGGTATTCAAATTTTATTTATTGTGATATGGTTGATTGTTGAGACGGTGGATTAATAAGAACGTGGATTAGTGAGAATGTGGATTAGTGAGAATGTGGATTAGTGAGAAGGTGGATTAGTGAAAATATGGATTAGTGAGATGGTGGAATAATGAGAAGGTGTATTAGTGAAAATATGGATTAGTGATATGGTGGATTAGTGAGAAGGTGGATTAGGGAGATGGTGGATTAATGAAAAGGTGAATTGATGAGAAAGTGAATTTTTATAAAAAATAATTCATCTACTAGAGTGCGTTAAGGTGGTGGAATTATCTACCAACTGAAAGTTAGCAGTAGTAATGAATTTGTCGAGAAAACAAAGACGTAAACCAGGCGTGTCCAAAGTCCGGCCCGCGAACAAAAACCGGCCCGCGAAGCAATTTTAACGGGCCTGCGGCCTCGTCTTAAATATCTAATTGACGGACTTATTATTTCTGTAACGAAATTATATTTATTTTAAAAAGTCTAAATTTTGTACTGTTTTGAGTTCCTCAAAGGATGAAAAAAATCGATAACATTTTATTGTTTACTAATTACTAGACTTTCAGTCATAAAGACCAAACAAGGGGAACACATTTAGTTGCCATCGTTTTTTTCTGCTATTAATGACTTTATATTACCAAGAAAACAATCTCAGTATTTATTAATAGTGGTGTCCCTGCCATGACTGCTGAGCACAGTTAACTACCAAACCTTGTCTGTAACAAAGTCAGCGAAGATGCACGCAAAGGTTTTAAACTTCACTGTATCATTCAACATTGTGCCAAACACCTTAGATGTGATCATGTCATTAAGCCAGTAAGAAAAGCTATAAACTTTTTTTTGGTCTAAAGCCCTATTTCACTGCCAGTTTCAGCAGTTTCTTCTTGACATCCAGGGAGAATACGAAGATGTTGAGTATCCCAATGATCTAAGATGGCTGAGTCGGGGAACAACACTTCAGCGCTTCTGCACACTTAATCATAAATTGAGCATTTCATAGAAAAATACGGATTAACTAATTCCAGAACTATCCGATTCTGCTTGGCTGGTAGATTTTGCATTTTTAGTTGATGTGACAAGACTTCTCTGTTCACCCTGATGATTCTCCAAACCATCTGTAACTGGAAATGATTAAGTAGCAGAGTGTTGCTGAATGTCGCAAAAGACAGCAACAGCTTTCTCGCATTTAGGGGTGTACCGAATTTCGCCTGCAAATGTCTCTTCGTACATTTGCTAACAAAATGCTCAGCTTGTTTGGCTGGACATACTTGGGTGAGCAGTCATTTTCAGTTATGAATTTTAACAAGAACCGTGTGGGACGAGAATAAGGGACTCTCAAATACGCAATATCTTTACTTCAAGGAATATGGCCTGCAATACAAAAAGTTTAGACGCCCCTGACGTAAACGTTCATTATTGAAGATCTGAAAACACAGAGTCAAGTATATTACAAAGAGAAGAAAATTATTTTGAAAATAAAATACCTTATAGGATAGACATAGAAATTTTAATATAAGAATGACAAAATAAAGAGGTCATAACCATGTCATCATGGAGTGTTCATTAATATCAGCAATTTCTCTTCAGAAATTGTTTACTGTAGACTTGCTCTTCACTCCAGAAAATGATAGCTGCCATTTCATGTACAGAATCTCTTTCGTTCTGGCTTTTAATTTCGTTACAAATTTTAAAAATAATATTTTTGTAAAAATCTGAGAATATTTATTAGTTGTAAAAGAAACCTGTGTTATACGTGAACGTGAATAGTCTCCTGAAAACAGATTCATAATTTAAAAAACCCGTAAAAAACAAGTTTTTGACTATAAATCCTTTATGTACGAGACGTAACTAAAAGAATGTTCATTATAATACGCAGCGCAAGACCATCCAAAAATACAAAATTGTAGTTGTGTCGTAAAACATGTTTAATATAATGCGCACCGATCAGGAATATGTTTATAAAAAGTGTTGTCAATAAAATACGCACCTTATTGCGCGACAGAAAGGTTGTTCAATATAATGCGCACCCTTACACTCTATCTCAAAAAATAACATGATACATAGGAATAAATAAAATAATCTAAAAAATCAATAATTTAATTACGGTACATGCGATCGATCTGAAATTTTGATACATTGTTTTTATCATCGGCACGAAACTGCCTGCAAAATTTCAGCTCGCTAGCTTACGAGGAAGTGGGTTAAAAATCGATCCAAAGTTTTGGCGACAAGCAAGCAAGCAAGCAAGGGTCAGACACCACGAGTTAATATAAAGGATTTAATTTTTAAAAAACGTAAAAAACCAAGTTTTTGACTATAAATCCTTTATGTACGAGACGTAACTAAAAGAATGTTCATTATAATACGCAGCGCAAGACCATCCAAAAATACAAAATTGCAGTTGTGTCGTAAAACATGTTTAATATAATGCGCACCGATCAGGAATATGTTTATAAAAAGTGTTGTCAATAAAATACGCACCTTATTGCGCGACAGAAAGGTTGTTCAATATAATACGCACCGCGACACTCTATCTCAAAAAATAACATGATACATAGGAATAAATAAAATAATCTAAAAAATCAATAATTTAATTACGGTACATGCGATCGATCTGAAATTTTGATACATTGTTTTTATCATCGGTACGAAACTGCCTGCAAAATTTCAGCTCGCTAGCTTACGAGCAAGTGGGTTAAAAATCGATCAAAAGTTTTGGCGACAAGCAAGCAAGCAAGCAACGCAGACACCACGAGTTAATATAAAGGATTTATTAATAAGAAAAACCCGTAAAAAACCAAGTTTTTGACTATAAATCCTTTATGTACGAGAAGTAACTAAAAGAATGTTCATTATAATACGCAGCGCCAGACCATCCAGAAATACAAAATTGCAGTTGTGTCGTAAAACATGTTTAATATAATGCGCACCGATCAGGAATATGTTTATAAAAAGAGCTGTCAATAAAATACGCACCTTATTGCGCGACAGAAAGGTTGTTCAATATAATACGCACCGCGACGCTCTATCTCAAAAAATAGCATGATACATAGGAATAAATAAAATAATCTAAAAAATCAATAATTTAATTACGGTACATGCGATCGATCTGAAATTTTGATACATTGTTTTTATCATCGGTACGAAACTGCCTGCAAAATTTCAGCTCGCTATCTTGCGAGCAAGTGGGTTAAAAATCGATCAAAACGTTTTGGCGACAAGCAGTCGGTCGGCCGCAGACACCACGAGTTAATATAAAGGATTTTAAAAAAACCGTAAAAAACCAAGTTTTTGACTATAAATCCTTTATGTATGAGACGTAACTAAAAGAATGTTCATTATAATACGCAGCGCAAGACCATCCAAAAATACAAAATTGTAGTTGTGTCGTAAAACATGTTTAATATAATGCGCACCGATCAGGAATATGTTTATAAAAAGTGTTGTCAATAAAATACGCACCTTATTGCGCGACAGAAAGGTTGTTCAATATAATGCGCACCCTTACACTCTATCTCAAAAAATAACATGATACATAGGAATAAATAAAATAATCTAAAAAATCAATAATTCAATTACGGTACATGTGATCGATCTGAAATTTTGATACATAGTTTTTATCATCGCCACCAAACTGCCTGTGTCAGTATTTTTTTCAAGGCTTCATTTTTAGCGGTGCGCGTTCTAAAATCTTTTATCGCCTGCTTACTGTGCGCACATTTTCGTGTACGCATCTTAAATTTAGCTGTGTCCTTTTAATATAACATTTATATTTTGTTTGTCTTTTACATAAGCTATTGTCTTTTACATAACCTATACACTTATACTATTTAAACTTAGGCTACCGGACCTATTAACATAAGTAGATTAAACTAAATAAAGTGATCCTGAAAACGCTTAATTATTTTGTATTGCGAATTGAATATGTTATGTTCATTCCTTTGATGATGGATTACATAGGCCATTTTTAAAATCAATTATTGTCATGGTTTCACATGCGTTTTTAACATAAAATTGATTTGTTTTGTTTGTTTTTTTAAAATTAGGAATATAGCCTAATTTCTTTATTTATCTTTATTATCTTTATCTCATAGACGCTGTTGCAAATATTGTATTAATTACAATTGTGTTACGATGCAGTGTCGTAAATATATAAGAGCTTTTTTAGTGACGACAGTGGCAGAGATCTTTTGGAAAAATGTCAACAAAGCAGTGGCTTTTTTTAATGGATACAAACAAACAAACATAAAAATATCAACTGAGCTTTATATATATTACATATGCGTTTAAATTATTTTATTTCAATTATTTTCACGATGCATTGTATTAATATTTTACATGCAATGAATAAAATTGGGATTTTTAAAAATTTAATTCATAACTCGACATTTAATTAAAAACCATAGATGTAGCGAGTTTATTTTATGTTGAAAGTGATGGCCTATGTCAAATAAACTTACACTTTAAAACAGTTTACTTAAGCTTTATATACACTATACATTATAAAACTTTCGCTACCGAACGTATTAACAAAAGTTGACTAAATTTAATGAAGTGATCCTGAAAACGCTTAATTAATATGAATTGCGAATTGAATATGTTTTTATGTTCATTCCTTTGTATTCAGAATAGCATAGGCCATTTCTAAAATTGCCTTTTAATCATTTTTAAGATGCGCTTATTAACAGACGGTTGAATCTTTTTTTTCATTTTTATTTTATTTTTCAGATATAAAATCTGGTGTGTGTGTGTGCATTGAATATAATTTACAAAATATGATGCCTTATCCGAAATAGGGAACAAAAAAAAAGATTCCTTTTTGAAATTATACACATTGCTTATAAACCGTAAATATAAATCGTAAAATATAGAGACATAAAAAATGTTAAATATTATTTCCCTGTTTAAACAATTATGAATACTTCAAAAGGAGGAGTTATTTTGGTCCAGTACATTTACTTTATAACAAGACTTTATTTTATGCGGCCAGCTTTCTATATTGTCTAAATATGGTGTGCACATTTTTTTGATATCATTTTAATACGACCGTTTTTTTTAAAAAAAGTATTTTAGAAAGTACATTTATAATTTTGTTTATTTGCGCTATGAGTCACTTAGCTTTTGCCTTTTAAAGGGATAGTGCCACATGTTCTTTATCTCATAGACGTGGTTACAAATATTATATAACTTACAATTGTGATACGATGCAGTTTCGTAATTATATATTAAATTTTTGAGTGACGAGGGTGGTAGAGCTCTTTCGGAAAACCTATAAGTTATGTTAATTTTGTACAAGTGGGAATGAAATTGTAAATTTAGTTATTATGGTCGACAAGAATCATTATTTAATAAATCATATCTTTTAAATAGTAAGGTTATGTTAAAAGGCACTGCATTAAGTGAAAACAACTCACGCGGTAAAATGGCATATCTCTGTTTCTCATAAGATTTTAACTAAATAGATGAATCTGAAATTTAACTTGGCAAATAAAAATTGTAATAACCAGCAACTAATACTTGGATAAAGGGTCAGCACACTCCCGCTACAAAGTGCGGGTATTTTTCTAGTAATAAATAAAAAAAACAAATGGGGCGCCGTAGTCGCCCTTCAACCCCTATTATAAAAATTAAATACTTTGTTGACATTTCAGAAAGTTTAATATTTCATATTTATCAAACAAGGTCAAGTTAGTTGGGCTTTTGATAAAGGTCGGCGCCGTATGCGCCCTAAAAAAAGTGCATTTTTTATAAAATAAATAGATTTCAGCTGAAAACTTCCGTCATTTTTGACGGGTGTACGCTAGTATATATATAAATTCCACCGTAAGGAATAGATCCTGGATCGCTTGACGGAAATTGTAAATTAAAAAAAATATAAAGAATATTCTTTAATATTTTCTCTTACTAAGCTTATGAAATCAGGATTTTCGATTACTAAGACTATCGGGTTCGAACAGCGATTAGATTAATAGATAAGGTGCCGTCCATAAAGTACGTCACGCTATTTTACCACCCTGCATCACAAACTGTCACAAATCTCGGGACCCCCCTCCCCTTAAAGTACGTCAAACTTTCGAATTTTTTAAAATTAACACCTAACTGAAATATTAAATTTAATACTTAAAATACACTTCACTATTAAACTGTATTAAAATATAAAATTTCCACTTTATAGTAGGGATGTAACGGATTCAAAAAAAAATTGAAATACGCCCAGAAATATTAGGCAGGATTTATGAAGTGAAATCTAGCTTGAGCCGGTGTCAGATTTGTTAAAATGGCCGGATTTCGGATTTGCCGGAGCCATTATGAATATATAATATAAATAAATTAGGGCTCTACCGGCCAGCCGGATTTATGAAATGAAATCCTGCCGGAGCCGAAGCCGGATTTGTAAAAATAGCCAGATTCCGGATTTGACGGAGCTGGAGTCAGATTATTAAAATGACTTTAATAGTAGAATAGTTAATTGTCAACAGTTGTCACAGTTATTCTATGAAACAGTACCTCAATCTGGATCGAATTATGAAACAAAAATGTCAAAAATTAGACTTAACAATTTTATAATACACATCACTTATCTGCTACTTTTTTATTTACAATGTTGTGAGGTCAAGTTTTAGATAATCTTCCGATTATGCAATCTATTGACACAAGATAAGAAGTAGATTAGCGAAACTTGACCTCACCCAGTGTTAAATAATAAATAAGTAAAATGTAAAAATATATTTTTTTTAAAAAAGGACACGCTTTTATTTACAAACATTTACAGACTGAAACGCGCTGATCTCCCCTGCCCTTGATGTAAACACGGGAATTTGGGCTGGAGTGAAACTAGTGTGACGTGGAGGTCAACTCTAGCAGACGACTATACATTCTAATAATTAAATATTTAAAAAATCTTTTTTTAAAAAGGACACGCTTTTAACATAATCACTACTTTTAGTTATGTCTCATATATAAGGGATTTATAGTCAAAAACTTTGTTTTTACGGCTATTTTTTAAAATTTATAATAAAAACTCTTTAAAATTCACGTCTGAAGCCCACACATCTTTTTAAATCCCTTATATTAACTTCACGGCCGTCTCTCTCTGTCTCTCTCTCATCATCTCTCTCATCATCTCTCTCATGGGCTCGGTGGGCGGAAAAACAGAAGTCAAAAATGACCCACTTCCCATGATCCGATCGAACTGAAATTTGGCACACGGACCCGACTAACCTAACAATGCATCGTATCAAAATTTCAGATCGATCGAACGTACCGTAATTAAATTAATGCATTTTTAGTTTATCCTTATATGAGGTATGTAATTTCAAATTCACGGTTTGTTATTGTTTTTTTCCCACGTGAAATTTTGAGCTGACGCATTGAGGTGACCCAACGAAGCGACGGGCGCTTTTGTGTACATTTTACGTGTCACTCTGAGCTCGGTCAAGCGAATCGGTGACCAGACTTTTCCCCTCTCCCCCCCCACCCACCCCTCCCCCCCCACTAGGGTTATGATGCAAAGTTGAGTTAAGACAGATTCAGTCTGTAAATGTTTGAAAATAATCAATACTGTTAGTTATGTCTCATATATAAGGGATTTATAGTCAAAAACTTTGTTTTTACGGGTTTGTTTTTAAATCCCTTATATTAACTTCGCGGCCGTCTCTCTCTCTGTCTTGGGCTCGGGCGGGCGGAAAAACAGAAGTCAAAAATGACCCACTTCCCATGATCCGATCGAACTGAAATTTGGCACACGGACCCGTCTAACCTAACAATGCATCGTATCAAAATTTCAGATCGATCGAACGTACCGTAATTAAATTAATGCATTTTTAGTTTATCCTTATATGAGGTATGTAATTTAAATTCACGGTTTGTTATTGTTTTTTTGCCACGTGAAATTTTGAGCTGACGCATTGAGGCGACCCAACGAAGCGACGGGCGCTTTTGTTTACATTTTACGTGTCACTCTGAGCTCGGTCAAGCGAATCGGTGACCAGACTTTTCCCCTCTCCCCCCCACCCCCCACCCCCCCCCCACTAGGGTTATGATGCAAAGTTGAGTTAAGACAGATTCAGTCTGTAAATGTTTGAAAATAATCAATACTGTTAGTTATGTCTCATATATAAGGGATTTATAGTCAAAAACTTTGTTTTTACGGGTTTGTTTTATTAAATCCCTTATATTAACTTCACCGGCCGTCTCTCTCTCTCTCTGTCTTGGGCTCGGCGGGCGGAAAAACAGAAGTCAAAAATGACCCACTTCCCATGATCCGATCGAACTGAAATTTGGCACACGGACCCGTCTACCTAACAATGCATCGTATCAAAATTTCAGATCGATCGAACGTACCGTAATTAAATTAATGCATTTTTAGTTTATCCTTATATGAGGTATGTAATTTAAATTCACGATTTGTTATTGTTTTTTTTGCCACGTGAAAGTTTGAGCATTGAGGCGACCCAACGAAACGACGGTGCGCTTTTGTTTACATTTTACGTGTCACTCTGAGCTCGGTCAAGCGAATCGGTGACCAGACTTTTCCCCTCTCCCCCTCCCACCCACCCCTCCCCCCCTAGGGTTATGAAGCAAACTTGTGTTAAGACAGATTCAGTCTGTAAATGTTTGAAAATAATCAATACTGTTAGTTATGTCTCATATATAAGGGATTTATAGTCAAAAACTTTGTTTTTACGGGTTTGTTTTTTTACCACTATTTTGTGTATACCAAACACCTCATACGCGCCCGCCCAACGTTTTATACCACGGTGTTGTGTTCACGTGGTGAACTCATGGATGTCAACAAAGCAGACGGGTACCGATGCTTATATATAGACTATAGATAAACTAAAAATGCAATAGTTTCAATAAGGTATATTTGATCTATCTGAAATTTTGATACAATGCATTGTCATCCAAGATCTATCTGTGGTAAAATGTTAGATCTCTAGGACCATCAGAAGTGGTATAATTTTATGTTTCAACTTTTGAAGGAAGGATGGATGGAAGGATGGATGGATGGATGGATACAACATACAAACATTGTGATTTAAATAAAAGGAAAAATAATTAAATATTTAAAAAATCTTTTTTTTAAAAAGGACACGCTTTTAACGCAATCACTACTTTTAGTTATGTCTCATATATAAGGGATTTATAGTCAAAAACTTTGTTTTTACGGCTTTTTTAAAAACTTATAATAAAAACTCTTTAAAATTCACGTCTGAAGCCCATACATCTTTTAAATCCTTATATTAACTTCGCGGCCGTCTCTGTCTGTCGTCATCTCTCATCTCATGGGCTGGGCGGGCGGGCGGAAAAACAAAAGTCGAAAATGACCCACTTCCCAGTGATCCGATCGAGCTGAAATTTGGCACACGGACCCGTCTACCTAACAATGCATCGTATCAAAATTTCAGATCGATCGAACGTACCGTAATTAAATTAATGCATTTTTAGTTTATCCTTATATAACGTATGTAATTCAAATTCACTGTTTGTTATTGTTTTTTTCTCCACGTGAGTTTGAGTTGACGCTTAGACGTCGACCGTCGTGCCGACACCCCCTCACATCCCCATCCCCCGTTAAAAGACAGGGGACATCACTCGGTGTCAGTCTGTAAATATTTGTGCGTTGAAAATAATCAATACTGTTAGTTATGTCTCATATATAAGGGATTTATAGTCAAAAACTTTGTTTTTACGGGTTTGTTTTATTAAATCCCTTATATTAACTTCGCCGCCGTCTCGTCATCTCTCTCTCTGTCTGTCTTGGGCGGGCGGGCGGAAAAACAGAAGTCAAAAATGACCCACTTCCGTGATCCGATCGAGCTGAAATTTGGCACACGGACCCGTCTCACCTAACAATGCATCGTATCAAAATTTCAGATCGATCGAACGTACCGTAATTAAATTAATGCATTTTTAGTTTATCCTTATATGAGGTATGTAATTTAAATTCACGGTTTGTTATTGTTTTTTTCCCACGTGAAATTTTGAGCTGACTCATTGAGGCGACCCAACGAAGCGACGGGCGCTTTTGTTTACATTTTACGTGTCACTCTGAGCTCGGTCAAGCGAATCGGTGACCAGACTTTTCCCCTCTCCCCCCCCACCCACCCCTCCCCCCCCACTAGGGTTATGATGCAAAGTTGAGTTAAGACAGATTCAGTCTGTAAATGTTTGAAAATAATCAATACTGTTAGTTATGTCTCATATATAAGGGATTTATAGTCAAAAACTTTGTTTTTACGGGTTTGTTTTATTAAATCCCTTATATTAACTTCACCGGCGTCTCTCTCTCTCTCTCTCTGTCTTGGGCTCGGCGGGCGGAAAAACAGAAGTCAAAAATGACCCACTTCCCATGATCCGATCGAACTGAAATTTGGCACACGGACCCGTCTACCTAACAATGCATCGTATCAAAATTTCAGATCGATCGAACGTACCGTAATTAAATTAATGCATTTTTAGTTTATCCTTATATGAGGTATGTAATTCAAATTCACTGTTTGTTATTGTTTTTTTTCCACGTGAGTTTGAGTTGACGCTTAGACGTCGACCGTCGTGCCAACACCCCCTCACGTCCCCATCCCCCGTTAAAAGACAGGGGACATCACTCGGTGTCAGTCTGTAAATATTGTGCGTTGAAAATAATCAATACTGTTAGTTATGTCTCATATATAAGGGATTTATAGTCAAAAACTTTGTTTTTACGGGTTTGTTTTATTAAATCCCTTATATTAACTTCGCCGCCGTCTCGTCATCTCTCTCTCTCTGTCTGTCTTGGGCGGGCGGGCGAAAAACAAAAGTCAAAAATGACCCACTTCCGTGATCCGATCGAGCTGAAATTTGGCACACGGACCCGTCTCACCTAACAATGCATCGTATCAAAATTTCAGATCGATCGAAACGTACCGTAATTAAATTAATGCATTTTTAGTTTATCCTTATATGAGGTATGTAATTTAAATTCACGGTTTGTTATTGTTTTTTTCCCACGTGAAATTTTGAGCTGACGCATTGAGGCGACCCAACGAAGCGACGGGCGCTTTTGTTTACATTTTACGTGTCACTCTGAGCTCGGTCAAGCGAATCGGTGACCAGACTTTTCCCCTCCTCCCCCCCCACCCACCCCCCCCCCACTAGGGTTATGATGCAAAGTTGAGTTAAGACAGATTCAGTCTGTAAATGTTTGAAAATAATCAATACTGTTAGTTATGTCTCATATATAAGGGATTTATAGTCAAAAACTTTGTTTTTACGGGTTTGTTTTATTAAATCCCTTATATTAACTTCACCGGCGTCTCTCTCTCTCTCTGTCTTGGGCTCGGGCGGGCGGAAAAACAGAAGTCAAAAATGACCCACTTCCCATGATCCGATCGAACTGAAATTTGGCACACGGACCCGTCTTACCTAACAATGCATCGTATCAAAATTTCAGATCGATCGAACGTACCGTAATTAAATTAATGCATTTTTAGTTTATCCTTATATGAGGTATGTAATTTAAATTCACGATTTGTTATTGTTTTTTTGCCACGTGAAAGTTTGAGCATTGAGGCGACCCAACGAAACGACGGTGCGCTTTTGTTTACATTTTACGTGTCACTCTGAGCTCGGTCAAGCGAATCGGTGACCAGACTTTTCCCCTCTCCCCCTCCCACCCACCCCTACCCCCCCTAGGGTTATGATGCAAACTTGTGTTAAGACAGATTCAGTCTGTAAATGTTTGAAAATAATCAATACTGTTAGTTATGTCTCATATATAAGGGATTTATAGTCAAAAACTTTGTTTTTACGGGTTTGTTTTTTTACCACTATTTTGTGTATACCAAACACCTCATAAGCGCCCGCCCAACGTTTTACACCACGGTGTTGTGTTCACGTGGTGAACTCATGGATGTCAACAAAGCAGACGGGTACCGATGCTTATATATAGACTATAGATAAACTAAAAATGCAATAGTTTCAATAAGGTATATTTGATCTATCTGAAATTTTGATACAATGCATTGTCATCCAAGATCTATCTGTGGTAAAATGTTAGATCTCTAGGACCATCAGAAGTGGTATAATTTTATGTTTCAACTTTTGAAGGAATGATGGATGGAAGGATGGATGGATGGATGGATACAACATACAAACATTGTGATTTAAATAAAAGGAAAAATAATTAAATATTTAAAAAATCTTTTTTTTTAAAAGGACACGCTTTTAACGCAATCACTACATTTAGTTATGTCTCATATATAAGTGATTTATAGTCAAAAACTTTGTTTTTTACAGCTATTTTTTAAAACTTATAATAAAAACTCTTTAAAATTCACGTCTAAAGCCCATACATCATTTTAAATCCCTTATATTTACTTCGCGGCCGTCTCTGTCTGTCGTCATCTCATCATCTCATGGGCTGGGCGGGCGGGCGGAAAAACAAAAGTCGAAAATGACCCATTTCCAGTGATCCGATCGAGCTGAAATTTGGCACACGGACCCATCTGACCTAACAATGCATCGTATTAAAATTTCCGATCGATCGATAGTACCGTAATTAACTTAATGCATTTTTAGTTTTTTCCTTATATAACGTATGTATTTCAAATTCACTGTTTGTTATTGTTTTTTTCCACGTGAGTTTGAGTTGACGCTTAGATGTCGACCGTCGTGCCAACACCCCCTCACGCCCCATCCCCCCTTAAAAGACAGGGGACATCACTCGGTGTCAGTCTGTAAATATTTGTGGCGTTGGAAAATAATCAATACCTATAATTATGACTCAAATATAAGTGATTTATAGTAGAAAACTTTGTTTTTACGGGTTTGTTTTATTAAATCCCTTATATTAACTTCGCCGCCGTCTCGTCATCTCTCTCTCTCTGTCTGTCTTGGGCGGGCGGGCGAAAAAACAAAAGTCAAAAATAACCCACTTTCCGTAATCCGATCGAGCTGAAATTTGGCACACGGACCCGTCTCACCTAACAAGGCATCGTATCAAAATTTCAGATCGATCGAAACGTACCGTAATTAAATTAATGCATTTTTAGTTTATCCTTATATGAGGTATGTAATTTAAATTCACGGTTTGTTATTGTTTTTTTCCCACGTGAAATTTTGAGCTGACGCATTGAGGCGACCCAACGAAGCGACGGGCGCTTTTGTTTACATTTTACGTGTCACTCTGACTCGGTCAAGCGAATCGGTGACCAGACTTTTCCCCTCTCCCCCCCCTCCACCCACCACTAGGGTTATGATGCAAAGTTGAGTTAAGACAGATTCAGTCTGTAAATGTTTGAAAATAATCAATACTTTTAGTTATGTCTCATATTTAAGGGATTTATAGTCAAAAACTTTGTTTTTAAATCCCTTATATTAACTTCACCGGCGTCTCTCTCTCTCTCTCTCTCTCTCTCTCTCTCTCTCTCTCTCTCTCTCTCTCTCTCTCTCTCTCTCTCTCTCTCTCTGTCTTGGGCTCGGCGGGCGGAAAATCAGAAGTCAAAAATGACCCATTTCCCATGATCCGATCAAACTGAAATTTGGCACACGGACCCGTCGAACCTAACAATGCATCGTATCAAAATTTCAGATCGATCGAACGTACCATAATTAAATTAATGCATTTTTAGTTTATCCTTATATGAGGTATGTAATTCAAAATTCACTGTTTGTTATTTTTTTTTATTAAACCCCTTATATTAACTTCGCGGCCATCTCTGTCGTCATCTCATCATCTCTGTCTGTCTTGGGCTCGGCGGGCGGAAAAACAGAAGTAAAAAATGACCCACTTCCCATGATCCGATCGAACTGAAATTTGGCACACGACCCGTCTAACCTAACAATGCATCGTATCAAAATTTCAGATCGATCGAACGTACCGTAATTAAATTAATGCATTTTTAGTTTATCCTTATATGAGGTATGTAATTTAAATTCACGGTTTGTTATTGTTTTTTTCCCACGTGAAATTTTGAGCTGACGCATTGAGGCGACCCAACGAAGCGACGGGCGCTTTTGTTTACATTTTACGTGTCACTCTGAGCTCGGTCAAGCGAATCGGTGACCAGACTTTTCCCCTCTCCCCCCCCACCCACCCCTCCCCCACCCACCCCTCCCCCCACTAGGGTTATGATGCAAAGTTGAGTTAAGACAGATTCAGTCTGTAAATGTTTGAAAATAATCAATACTGTTAGTTATGTCTCATATATAAGGGATTTATAGTCAAAAATTTTGTTTTTACGGGTTTGTTTTTTTACGGGTTTGTTTTATTAAATCCCTTATATTAACTTCACCGGCGTCTCTCTCTCTCTGTCTTGGGCTCGGCGGGCGGAAAAACAGAAGTCAAAAATGACCCACTTCCAATGATCCGATCGAACTGAAATTTGGCACACGGACCCGTCTTACCTAACAATGCATCGTATCAAAATTTCAGATCGATCGAACGTACCGTAATTAAATTAATGCATTTTTAGTTTATCCTTATATGAGGTATGTAATTTAAATTCACGATTTGTTATTGTTTTTTTGCCACGTGAAAGTTTGAGCATTGAGGCGACCCAACGAAACGACGGTGCGCTTTTGTTTACATTTTACGTGTCACTCTGAGCTCGGTCAAGCGAATCGGTGACCAGACTTTTCCCCTCTCCCCCTCCCCCCACCCCTCCCCCCCTAGGGTTATGAAGCAAACTTGTGTTAAGACAGATTCAGTCTGTAAATGTTTGAAAATAATCAATACTGTTAGTTATGTCTCATATATAAGGGATTTATAGTCAAAAACTTTGTTTTTACGGGTTTGTTTTTTTACCACTATTTTGTGTATACCAAACACCTCATAAGCGCCCGCCCAACGTTTTACACCACGGTGTTGTGTTCACGTGGTGAACTCATGGATGTCAACAAAGCAGACGGGTACCGATGTTATATATAGACTATAGATAAACTAAAAATGCAATAGTTTCAATAAGGTATATTTGATCTATCTGAAATTTTGATACAATGCATTGTCATCCAAGATCTATCTGTGGTAAGATGTTAGATCTCTAGGACCATCAGAAGTGGTATAATTTTATGTTTCAACTTTTGAAGGAAGGATGGATGGAAGGATGGATGGATGGATGGATACAACATACAAACATTGTGATTTAAATAAAAGGAAAAATAATTAAATATTTAAAAAATCTTTTTTTTAAAAGGACACGCTTTTAACGTAATCACTACTTTTAGTTATGTCTCATATATAAGGGATTTATAGTCAAAAACTTTGTTTTTACAGCTATTTTTTAAAACTTATAATAAAAACTCTTTAAAATTCACGTCTGAAGCCCATACATCATTTTAAATCCCTTATATTAACTTCGCGGCCGTCTCTGTCTGTCGTCATCTCATCATCTCATGGGCTGGGCGGGCGGGCGGGCGGAAAAACAAAAGTCGAAAATGACCCACTTTCCAGTGATCCGATCGAGCTGAAATTTGGCACACGGACCCATCTCACCTAACAATGCATCGTATTAAAATTTCAGATCGATCGATTGTACCGTAATTAAATTAATGCATTTTTAGTTTTTCCTTATATAACGTATGTAATTCAAATTCACGGTTTGTTATTGTTTTTTTCCCACGTGAGTTTGAGTTGACGCTTTAGACGTCGACCGTCGTGCCAACACCCCCTCACGTCCCATCCCCCGTTAAAAGACAGGGGACATCACTCGGTGTCAGTCTGTAAATATTTGTGGCGTTGGAAAATAATCAATACTTATAATTATGACTCAAATATAAGGGATTTATAGTAGAAAACTTTGTTTTTACGGGTTTGTTTTATTAAATCCCTTATATTAACTTCACCGCCGTCTCGTCATCTCTCTCTCTCTCTGTCTGTCTTGGGCGGGCGGGCGGAAAAAATAAAAGTCAAAAATGACCCACTTTCCCGTAATCCGATCGAGCTGAAATTTGGCACACGGACCCGACTCACCTAACAATGCATAGTATCAAAATTTCAGATCGATCGAAACGTACCGTAATTAAATTAATGCATTTTTAGTTTATCCTTATATAACGTATGTAATTCAAATTCACTGTTTGTTATTGTTTTTTAAATCCCTTATATTACTTTCGCGGCCGTCTCTCTCTCTCTCTCTCTCTGTCTTGGGCTCGGCGGGCGGAAAAACAGAATTCAAAAATGACCCACTTCCCATGATCCGATCGAACTGAAATATGGCACACGGACCCGTCTGACCTAACAATGCATCGTATCAAAATTTCAGATCGATCGAACGTACCGTAATTAAATTAATGCATTTTTAGTTTATCCTTATATGAGGTATGTAATTTAAATTCACGATTTGTTAATTTTTTTTTGCCACGTGAAATTTTGAGCTGACGCATTGAGGCGACCCAACGAAGCGACGGGCGCTTTTGTTTACATTTTACGTGTCACTCTGAGCTCGGTCAAGCGAATCGGTGACCAGACTTTTCCCCTCTCCCCCCCACCCACCCCTCCCCCATACTAGGGTTATGATGCAAAGTTGAGTTAAGACAGATTCAGTCTGTAAATGTTTGAAAATAATCAATACTGTTAGTTATGTCTCATATATAAGGGATTTATAGTCAAAAACTTTGTTTTTACGGGTTTGTTTTATTTCCACGTGAGTTTGAGTTGACACTTAGACGTCGACCGTCGTGCCAACACCCCCTCACGTCCCATCCCCTGTTGATAGACAGGGGACATCACTCGATGTCAGTCTGTAAATGTTTGTGGCGTTGGAAAATAATCGATACTTATAATTATGACTCAAATATGAGGGATTTATAGTAGAAAATTTTGTTTTTACGGGTTTGTTTTATTTTATACCAAACACCTCATAAGCGCCCGCCCAACTTTTTATACCACGGTGTTGTGTTCACGTGGTGAACTCATGGATGTTAACCAAGCAGACGGGTACCGATGCTTATATATAGACTATAGATAAACTAAAAATGCAATAATTTCAATACGGTACATTCGATCTATCTGAAATTTTGATACAATGCATTGTCATCCAAGATCTATCAGTAAAATTTTTCGATCTCTAGGACCATCAGAAGTGGTTTAATTTTACGTTTCAAGATTTGAAGGAGGGGTGAATGGAAGGATGGATGGATACAACATACAAACATTGTTACTTAAATAAAATTGACAATTTGTTTGACCAACTCATTTGCTATATTGAATCTGTTTATTATGGTCCTGTGACTTATGTTTAATTCAAAAATATTCAATGGACATCATCTTACAAGGGTGGAGTGAAGTGTTTATCCATAGTTATGACTGACATCAATCTTTCACCATCATTGTTTCCTCGTAGTTAGGATAATTGCAGACAGATCAACTCGTCCTCATCTAGCCACCCAACAGCCTCTGTATGTGCATTTTCTCTTCTGGCAATAACAGCCTTGGGTTCTTTTTGCCTTCTAGAAGCGATTCTCAAAGTTCGGATGCGTTTTATCTGAGTTGATTCTTGAAAAGTTTGGTTGGGGGCATTCTCCTGAGCCCAAACTCTGTATTGTCCTGCATGTTTCTTCGACATTGCTTGTGAGTCAAGATATAAGAAAAATAGTTTGCAAATTCGATCAATTAAGCTGGTCTGCAAAGCTGGACAATAAAGATAATATGGTTGCACTTTGAAAAATCCTGTTGATCTCGGCATAATGTCATCAAATTTGAGAGTTTGTGCCACAAACAAGGAAGAAAATTTATGAAATTCTGCATCTGCTCTTTCTGAAGCTCTAAGTCCATCAGTTGTTTGGTTGATTTTGGATTAGAGGAGGAAATAATCTCGAAGGTAAAACGTTGAAATATGAGCTTCGTACTTTGTCGCAACATTTTATGTCCCGATATTTCACAAGTTGAGTGAAATATTGGCTGGTGCGAACATGATTGTCAAACCATTCCTGATCCTTATAGCATCCTTCTGCATCCAATTCAAATTTACGAACAACCCATTCAGGAGATACGTATTTCATGCTATTTTGACATAAATCTAATTCAAATGTTTTACAAAATTTTTGAAAATTATTTTTAAAGCTATTTAAATGCTACTAAAAAAATATACAAAAATAAATTAGAAAAAAAAATTAATAAATGTGTGACATCACACAAGGCCTGACCCCCTCCCCCAGTCACACTTTCTTACACCCCCTTCTCCTCCCTTGTAGTGTGATTTTATTAATTAATTTAATTTATGATATCTTCAGGTATTCATGCAAACATTTGACCACCTTTTTTATAAAATATACTAAGTTTTGAGGTCCCTAAATCATCGGGGGGCCCTGGCTTTAGCCCGTTCAACTTTATTCCGCCATAGCGTCCACAGACCACGCAGGTCTGCTGGCAAGTGAAGCAGCGTTCACACGCCACGGCTTTGAGGGTTCCACGCATTCATTTCATTAACATTTTGTTTGTGTATTGTGTCTTTTCTTTTCTTTTGAGAAGTGGTTGTCGTGTTATGATTCACGTGAAAAAAAAAGATTAGTCCTTGCACATTACCTTTACGGAAATAAAATAGACGTTTGTTTTTCTGATATAGAAGTTTAAGAAAAGCATCCGTTATTTAGCAGAAACACCAACATTGATAGGAACCAATAAAGTCCACAATTCTTTCAATTTTCTCGACTACTTATATCGTTATCTTATGAAGAAGATGTTTGCTGTTTCGCTATCCCACATCAGTAGACCTGCCAGCCGAATTATTTTTTTTAATTTCGGCTTGCTGACATAATTTTTCGGCTGATATCCGGATTACCCGGTTTTCTCCGTAAATTGACATTTGCAGCTGATTTTCGGCTGATTACGAAATATTCGCAAACATCATCCAGGGCTGTTCCAGGGCTGTTCCAGCAAGTGTTACAGGTGCCGGTATGTTAAGAGATGGGAAATTAATTTTAAAGAAGTCAACAAAACCATCTTTAGCCTCATTTTCAAAGGTGTTGCGTTCTGGGTTCTGGATTAAAGAAGACTAAGTCTCGACTCTTGTTCACGGAATACTTCAAGCCTTTATTCAGTCAGCAATATATTTACAGCAACAGATTCAGGTACACGACGTAATACATTAACAATGTCCACTCACTCGTAATACCACGCTGAACACTCGAGCCACCTCGATGTGTCACCAGCAATGAGAGCCAACCCTCTATCCTAACGCTAGTCCTAACAAGGACTATGGACCTCTGCACTCGGTCAGTTTTCTTACGTCTTCCTCTCTCTCTGTCTCACACCACACTATTTATACATAACACGGCTGTCTAACTTTCATACCGAGTGACTACAATAAACACCATTATTGACAAGTGAACTCTTGTCAAGTCACGCCTTGACCCTAGTCACAACAATGTTCCAACAATCTCACAACAATTATTCGCAGTGATTCTCATACCCTGACAAAAGGCGAGCAAATCCCTAAAGAACCAGATAACGATATCTCTTGTCATTTCATAACTTGATGTTTCCTGACATGGACTGTTGCCTTCTCCATACGTACGGAAATATCCAAAAATTTTATTGGATTTTGTACTGACACATTGTGCTTGACACTTAAGTGAAGATTCCTATTGCCAGTAATTGCCACTTGATGTAATCGCGTCAAAATTGGTTACTTTTGAAATGTGACCCTTATCACCCAATGACTGCTGAGCAGTGAGACACAGCTGACAATAAACTCGATTTTCGTCTACATTTCTCCCATCAGCAGAGAACAGTCCACCAAAAAGCATTGTGCTTTAGAATTTCCATGTAGGCTATGCAGTTTAGGTTTTACATGTAGGTTTTTAATGAACCTCTTCCCGGTTTAGATGACATTTGCTGACATTTAAGTTCACCTAAAATTATCATATAGTCATAAAGAATTGTTACATTAGAAATGGTGTACCGTAAAAAGGTAATCCTGGAGTCTTAGCACGTATATTTTTTCACTGCGAATTTTAATATTCTCCTGAGCACTTTCGTGTTAAAGTTATTACATGCATTCATTCATATATGTTATATTTTAGCTATTATAGCACTTATTTGTAAGGCTTTTTTAATGTAGAAGGCTGTTTTCGGCCCTTGACGCTACATAATCAGAGTACATTCATTTTGTTTTATCTAGCACCCTACTTGCTGGTTTCTCACAGCAAGAGGCCAAATGAAATTTTCTCACTTACAAACAAACAAAATTTCTATTAAGGAAATAAAATAATAAATTTTCATTAAAATATTTATTGATCTTCTAGGAATCTTTAAATAGATGAATGAAACTTTTTTAATAAAACATCTTCAGTCAGTAAATTTATTTTAGCATGGGCCGTTCCAGGTAAAAACAATCTGGCTTGCAGTGTGCTGGATAAATAAAATGATGTATCCTAATCCGATAGTGTAGCGTCAAGGGTCGAAAAAGCCTAATAAATTTAAAAGCCTTACAAATTAGCGCTATGATAACTAAAATATAACATACTAGCTGACCCGCGGCGTAGCATACGCCGCTAATGATTTAGTGACGGGTGAAGACTTCCTGAAAGACACGGTTGTCAAAATGGGGTGGGTTTGGGCAAACGACTGTGAGCGAATGAAAAGAAGGAACTGTGGAGAGACCCATGGCGTATCACCCTTAAAAAATGATGGAAGAGTTCAGCTGAAGTCTACTTATTTTGAAAAAATGCACTTTTTTAGGGCGCCTACGGCGCCCACCTTTTTCAAAATCCCAACTAACTTGTCCTTGTTTGATCAATACGAAATATTAAACTTTCTGAAATGTACACAAAGTATTTTATAACTTTTTACATTGTTCCCTTTTTACAAAATTAAAATATCAGCGAAAACGATGACGTCATATATTTTTTTTTACAGCGCACATTTAATTTGCACACCTTTTGATGCATTTGTGCAGTAATTTGGTGCGCTGCTTTCTAAAATTAGTATCTGTTTAACATAGTTGCAGCTTGTCTCGCAGGGTCCGACCACGAAGAGAATTAGGCCTATATCTTCTATATATATAAGACGCATTTGTTGTCTGTCTGTCTGTCTGTTCCCTAATAACTCAAGATCCAGACAACCAAATAACGTGAAATTCGGTACACGTACACAAAATTATACCGGAAGGGTTATTAAACAGGTTTCGTTCCATATATATAAGATACTGGGGGCTGGGGGCCCAAAATGTAGTTTTTCCTTATATGAGCTATATAAAATAAAAATTATTGAAAATTAAGACGTAAAATAATGACGCAAAATAATAAACATTTTGGTGTCAAGATTAACAAGAAGGCAACTATCGCCATAAAATAATTGTTTTGCTATTGTTGTTGATTTGTTGTTGTTGCTTTTGTTGTTGCTTTTGTTGTTGTAGTTGTTGTTTTGTTGTTGTTGCTTTGTTGTTGTTGCTGTTGTTGTTGTTGTTTTGTTGTTGTTTTGTTGTTGATGTTTTTGTTGTTGTTTTGTTTTTGTTGTTTTTGCTGGTGTTTTGTTTTTGTGGTTGTTTTTGTTGTTGTTGCTGTTGTTGTTTCTGTTGTTGTTGCTTTTGCTGTTGTTGCTTTTGTGTTGTTTTTGCTGTTGTTATTGTTGTCCACATCCCTTGCCCTGCGACGACAATGCCCTTCATGTTGTTGTTGCTTTGTTGTTGTTGTTTTGTAGTTGTTGTTTTGTTGTTGTTGCTTTGTTGTTGTTGTAGTTGTTGTTGTTTTGTTGTTGTTGTTTGTTTTTATTGTTTTGTTGCTGTTGTTGTTTTTGTTGTTGTTGCTGTTGTTGTTAAACCTGGGCGAAGCCGGGTACTTGCCCCTAGTATATAGATATAAATGCAGTTAATAAATTAAAAATGAAAGTTCTAACGAGAAAATTAAAACTCGCAGCGAAAAAATTAAGTGCTAAAACTTCAGGATCACCCTTAAAAATCATCAGTTATTGACTAAACTAGTATCTATTTAATTGAAACAATTAATTGAGGCTCACCTTACTCTCTGCGGCTAAAGCAAAGAGAACGGTGCTATCATTGTTGTTATGGCAGAGCGGGGCGTACTTCCGGGAATGAAATGTTGTACTTTTACACTTGAAAAGTGAATAAGTGCAATTATTTTATCCATAAATGTAATTAAGGTTGTAGTTTTCGTTTTTTAGGGTCTGGGTTAGGTTTAGTTGTCTATTTTTAAAAATTAAAATAGAAAAAAAAATATAGCAGCCAAAAATACCACATATGGAGCGCACCGCTCTCTTTGCTTTTACCCTTTCTGCTAATGGAAGATCGTTGTGCAATAATTGAGTAATAATAAATCGCCTATTTACGACAAAGGTTAAAGATAACTTAAATTATTTATTTATTTATTTGTATTTTAATTAGTATTTTATAAATTAAGATTATAAGAAAAAGATAAATGTAAGAACTCTATCAATGATTTTAGGTTTTAAATAAACTGTACAAAAACTCATTTTTGTCATACTTCCGGCGACAGTTATTTTAAAAATGCAATCGATAGATTGGCTTTGTGGTACAAAGCTGTGGATTTTTTTCTTTTACGGGTACTTTCGTTATTTTGTATATACGTTATTTCATTATAATTGTCACGCGATGCACGGTCGCAATCGTTTTGTATGTGTGAATGAAATTCAGAAGTTTCTTATGTTGGATTTCAAAATTCAAAATTTAATAACAACCAAGTTCGGTAATTATTGAGGGAATTGTATGTGTAAAGCGATGGCCCAAGTCAAATCACGTTATCCTTAACGCATAAAAGAACTTAGAAGTTTTCTATAATCATGTTGTGTTCGTGGTGTGTGTTACATTCTTGATATAAATTTATTTTTAAATATTTATATACTATTTGATTATATTCCCGTCGCCGTATTAAGCCAACATTCTTTTTATTTTCATATAATGTTTGATATATTTATTTGTAGTAAGGCAGGTATTATTTTTTCCAGAGTTAGTTACGTTTTTTTTAAAATAACATTATTCTGTAAGGTCTTAACATAAATAAAACAAAATACGACGACATCACATTTCAAAGCAAGGTCAAGGTAATAGAATTTATCATTCTAAACAACTTTTATGCGGTAAATGTTTTGTTACGATAAAGTTTGAAAGAAATCTAACAGGTTTTGATCTACATCGCTTAACATTTCATGAATGACACCTCAATATCGCCTATAAAATGTACGCTAATAAAAATATAATAACAGCTTGACATCATTTTGTTCGTGGTTAGCGGTTTTCATCGGACAACACATATTTCTGAAGCTAGATCCGATGTCGTTTTTCTCATTTTATTTCTTTAAAATAAATATCCTCGCACCTGTGACAATTGTATGGTATTATTCGAATCGCTAACCGTGGTACTGTATTTATTCCATCAATAAAGTTTACTTTATTGTTCAAATCACATAAATCGATTGTGTTTCTAGTTCCTTTTTAAATCCTTTATATTAACGTGTGATGTCTGTTTAATAAAACGTTGATGAAAATGGAGACTCTCATAAATTAGAACCTTGACCAGAGCTCTCGTTGACTGCATTACGCCAAGTGAGTATTAATGTTAGCGGAAATTGCAACTCGTCTGAAAGACATTAATTTGGTATTTTATGGGAAGGGGGGAAATAAATGAAGCTAAAATTATTTTACCTGTTCTATTCAAATTGTTAGGAAACGATTGGTAAGGGCTTCTGTGTTCTTCTAAGGCCAAAAAGAATACACAGAATATATTAGAAGATCAATTTATGTAATAAAATTATTTATGTAAGTGTATTTAATAAAAAATTACATATTATGCTCTCGATACATATGATCGTAAAGATTCATTACCTGTGATTGTTTTTTTTTCTATAAGGACAAGCTGTAAGATACAGGGGTAGTTTTCTATAATTGGTTTCATTCTAAATATTTTAAACTTTGGACTATAATGCGCAACATAAAATAAAACCACTAGCGAAAATCTGCAACGAAATTGGTTTCAATTATCTTTAAAAGAGATTTTTAAAGAAATGAAAAGTATACATTTAAAAATAAATAAATAAACAGTCATAATTAAGCGAGTTTTCGGTTATAACTCAAAAATATACACTTTAAATAAATTTCTTTTATAAAATTATAAAGAAAATAATGAAAGTTCTAAGATCCCATTAACTGTTTGCTTTTAGCTTTTAATTTCAACCTCGGAAGTCAGATACATGTATTTGCTTTTTAATTCTAATTCATTTATTTATTGAGTCATTCCAATAAATATTTATATTTTTATATCGTATCTATTACAAACGTTCTTTCTTTAGGCGGTATTATTGTCCATACTCTTATCTATGATTTTTGTCTAGTTTTCCATTTTAATTAGATTTTTAAACGTTGATAGTGTGTTTGTTTTTCCTGGTTTGCTAGGACAAACTATTCCAAAACCCGAATTCCAAACGGGAACAGCGCGAATTTGTATGTGTTTGTTCTTTGTATACGGAATAAGAAAATAGTTTTTATCCCTACTTTTATCTTTGTGTTGTATTTTCAAGTTAAAATTAACTGCCTTTTGTATTATAATTACTTTCCTTTTTTGTTCTTCTATCCTTTAACTGGTTCAAGGTTTAACGATTTTATTACTAGTGTTATTCTTGACAGTTTTGAATATTCTTAAGTACTGAGTCTGCCAGCTATTTTTTTGAATTTGTCATAAGACAAATTTAAATATAAAAAAATACCACATCTGGGAATCGATCCCAACTGCCCCTGCACCAGAAGCCGACACAATTCCATACTACCAGGAAAGCTTGACAGAAATTGTAATTTTAAAAAATATAAACAATATTCTTTAATATTTACTCTTATTGAGCCTAACAAATTAGATTTTTCGATTACCACTACTATCGGGTCCGAATAGCGATCGGATTAATAGATACGATTTTATTAATTTATTTAATTTACTTTATTTTAAGGGATTCATGCTAACATTTGTCCGCCTCTATTATAAAAAAAATACTAAGTTTGGGGGCCCCTAAATTATCGGGGGCCCCTGGCTTTGGGGCCGTCCATAAATGACGTCACGCAATTTGGGCCGATTTTTACCCCCCCCCCTCGTCACGCGTCGTCACAAAAAGTTAGACCCCCTCCAATATTATGTCACAAAGCTCCCACCCCCCCACCCCCCAAAAAAATATAATTTCTCGTTTATTTTTACTCCTAAGTATTTTGCATTTTACGTAAGAGAACCAAACGGAGCGGCGGTTACATCACAGGTGCTTTGATGTCAACATCAAACGACGCAGGGTAACACTTTCTTATGTTCTCTTGCGGGTTCTCAAACTTCAGAATTGTAATAAGATTTAATTTTCATTTCTTGATAACTTACGCCAACCCGCGTCTGATGGCACACGGTCCGGCACTCTGAGAAGCACTGATGTTTTGTTTTTTTTTAAATAAAGAAAAAAAGCCATTAGATAAATTGTAAGCGACCAAAGATTTAAGTGGAAGTTTTATTTAAAGTTACCCTTTTGTTGTGATGTTACATATCTTGAACCCCCCTTTCTCTCCCTCGTCACGCATCGCCACAACAGTGTGACCCCCCCCCTCCCCACCCCACCCCTAGGTGCGTGACTTCATTTATGGACAGCTCCTTTAGCCCGTTCAGCCTCCCCCTTTAACCCGCCATAGATGGGTCCCATACATACATAAAATATAAAATGCATATTCTTGTACAATTCCCACCAAAGTAAGATAGTATTTTAGATTTATATTCTTATTACATATTTAAAATATTCACTTTATAAAGCCTAAGGTTTTGCTTGATTTTTTTTATTTCTTCATTGACATTAGGATTTAATGATGATTTCTCGTTTAGTTTTACTTACTCCTAGGTATTTTGCATCTTTACTTGCTCCAATTAGTTTCCGATTTTGTTTATTCACCTAGGTCTTAATGTAATGTTTTTCTACCTTTTTCTGATTAATTTTTTGTTTGTTTAATAGATTGTACAATCAGCTCCAAGTAATCAAAGTTTTTGTACTTGACGAACCTAAAATGAAAACAAACAAATCCATAGTTTTGTTTACGAACTATCTTGTCACACCATAATAATAACGTATTAGTCTGACATTAGTCAGAGGGAGAAAAAAAGAAATGCCTTTTTACTGATATTTTGTAATGCTATAATATGATACCCGCGACTAGATGGGAAAGCAATAACGAAAGGAATGAGTTATCTTCTCTTGAGTAATGGCTAGTTCTTTTGTGTGTGTGCGTGTGTTTTTATGGTGTTTTTGGCCTGTGAAGGTTATATAAACGACCAAGCCTGGACTCGTTAGTGAGGTCTCCAACACTTATAATTCTGGGAGCTTTCTTGTTGAGAACAAGTTTTATTAAGACTCGGTAAGGTCTATACTTTATGAAAAGAATTTGTGCCGCTTATTTCAGTTGTCCAGCGACATTTTCTACTAGACCATACTCCGTGAGTTACTATTGTGTATTATATGTTTTAGCTGATATGACAAAACTGGTTCATATGTAACTTTAATTTTACTGAATTAGCTAATAGTTATAAATAATGTATTACCGGTAAGTTGTCCAAAAATTGCTTATTAATTTCAAATTATTCTTTTTCTTCAAACGACCTCACTATTTAAAATGCATTTTAATATGTTTATCTGTCATCGTATATTATGATACTTTAATTATTGGTTATTTCATCACTGGCACACAACCAACAGGGTTAATCGATACAATTGATAATTTTATTTCAATAATTTAAAAACAAACAGCTTTTAAAGTTTGTCATAAAAATAAAATTGAAGCTGATCTAACACAAACTGTTTCTAGGAAGTAAACAAGGTGGCAACTCGGTCTGCTACGTAGACTTCATGTTTTATTTTACATAAAATAATTTTAAAATACATTTTTAAAGAATGAATATTTGTTCAGTTTATTTTTCATAGTTTTTACCTGTAAATGTTTACATTGAGGACTTCTTTTCCCAATACATGATACATGCCTTGCAATAGTTGTGACTTTTTTGGTTACGCAAATTAAATGATATTGCAAGGGAGAAAAAAGGGAAGATCTCTTTTACATCCTCTGACGATTAGTTATAATTATTTTATCTAATATACTCAACAAAATAATAATTAAATTTAGCTATCAATTTGTGAAGTTGATCTGTAGAATATCTTTGCTCTGTTAAACAAATGCATGAATAATTGAATGTGGATCAGTATTAGTGGGCCACAGAGAGTAAGTTAATCTCATTTAACGGAGACATTTCCTTTGATAGCACCTGAAATAATGAAATGTACGTACTTGTGACTGTGTAAATAATATTCTTCTTACAAAAAAACATTTTTTTAAAACTTCTCAACCATTTTACATTACTGAGGTCGAGGAATTAACTTCTATTGACAATACTTCAGAAGAGTGAGGCGAGTGAAGTTACCTCAAAACTTTTGGATGTCTTTGATTTCTTGATAAATATACAAACACCTGGATGCAACACCTGTGTCCCAAATATATTGTCTCGTTATTACGACATGGTCTATCTAACGAGTCACTGAGCCAACAGAATAATAGCAAAGCTTACCACGACTCGCTTACCACGACTCGCTTACCACGACTCGCTTACCACGACTCGCTTACCACGACTCGCTTACCACGACTCCTAAAATACAAAGTCTAATTCATAAATCAATACAGATAGAATTTTAGATGCAGAGTCGTAAACGACACGACTTAAATGAATATGACCATATACAAAATATATTTATAGTAACAATTTTAATATCAGAAAGTTATAGTCGTTTTATGATAAGCACAAGGGTTGATGAAAATGAAATTTAATAATACAGAAGAAATAGAAGTTAAAGATGATGGTAAAGAGTAGGAAGAATGAACCAGAGATGCAGAAGGTGAGAAAGTTATACTAGGGGAAAGTAATGAATCTAATGATGGAATTCATGATAGAATGTAATGTCAGTGTCACAATTGCTGACGAGCATGAAGTCTAATTTAATAATTTGATGCAACTAAATAGCTAAGATGTATAGAATGTGTAAATGGCGGCATACTCAGCGCGTAGTTAAAAGCTTTTTCTAATTAATCGTCTTTATTGTTGTTATTGCACACCATATTTTGTTACAATAAAAAATGTAAATACTTTTTAATCTTCAAATTTAAACAGGCTAAGCTGGTACTGAGCCATATTGTAGTAAGCCATATTTTATTAAGCCATATTTTAGTAAGCCATATTTTAGTAAGCCATATTTTCGTACATCAGAAATAATATTTTTGTAAACAACTTTTTTCTAATTTAATTTCGCTTTGTATCGTTACACATGTGCAGCTGTAACATGCTGACCACCATTTCACTTGTGCTGCTGATGTCCGTCACAAGCTACGCGGCTGTGCCAGTAAGGCTCTCACAATCTGACGTGTCTGCCTTCGTAAATGGTCATAACAAGATTCGAAAACCCTTTGGTCTTCAGAGGCTGGTTGGTTTAAATTTTAGAACCCTCTAAATTATTTATATACTTAGAATTTAGTGTCTTTAATTTAATCTGGTCCTAAACTAATCCTAGCCAAGATGTCAGCTTTGAAATATTTGTGTTTTTCATAGAAAATTCCATTCATCTACGTTTGTCTCAGTTTTGCAAAGTAAAGTATTTTAACGAAAGTTCTTCATCATTCCTTTCAAAGCAAGTTGTGTTAAGAACAATTCCGATATTTCGGCACGAAAGTCTTCACTGTATGTCCCACATAATGATGCTTTTACAAAAAATTGTCACCTCTTATCAAACAATTGCTCTTTGCGCCAATTCCACATGTCAGCCACAAACGTTATTATCATTTTAGGTTTGGAATTCCACTCTGGCAAATTTTGCAGGAAAGCACGGCTCTAAATGTGATTGGCAGCACAGTCTTTCTAACTACGGAGAAAACTTGTATGCCTCATTTCGTAAGGACTCATTCTATACTCTTCAAAGTATATATTTTATAAAACTTACAATTTTTGTATTGGTTTCCCCACTTGCTTTTAAGTCCCCTTTCATTGACTGAGATTCAAATATATATATCCTTTTAAACTATGAGTATTCGACCTTTTCAATTGTGACATGTTTCTCTTTTCTGACTCTCCGTAGCTCGTAACGATAATAATAAGGAAACAGCTGCAAGTGCCATAGAGTCGTGGGCAGCTGAGGTTAAGTATGTTGCTAGTAGCTGGGCGTGCATATTTGAGAGTAAAAACACGTGCGGGCATTACTCGCAGGTAAGTAAGTCACCTACAGTCATGTACATGCAGGTGAAAAAGACAACTAGACTTTATACAATATCTAAAAATAAACCTATAAATTAAATAGTTAGTAAAGATCGATTCCTAACATCCTAATTGTATTTTTCATTTCCTAATCCTTTGTAATTCATATTTTGACCATATTTCGATGATAATTTGTTACGGTGTATGACTAACTTTAAGGCCGACATATTTCAATGAGAATTTGTTACGGTGTATGACTAACTTTAAGGCCTACATATTTCAATGAGAATTTGTTACGGTGTTTGACTAACTTTAAAGCCTACATAGTTTTGTTTAACAACTATCTTGTCGACCAACAATGTAAACCACATTATTCTGACACAAGACTGCAAAATTGTTAAATGGACACTGTCGATTCGTTTTCTAATGAGGCTAATAGGCAAGATCATTACCTGCGCGCTCTCATTGATGGCGGCCCTCTTATCAGTTGGTTATTTGAACACATGGGCTCGCGTTTCATATCCCTACACTTACCAAGTTACCGCCGCAACATTGACCATTGTAACATTGACCATTGTAACATTGACCATTGTAACATTGACCATTGTAACATTGACCATTGTAACATTGACCATTGTAACATTAACCATTGTAACATTGACCATTGTAACATTGACCATTGTAACATTGACCTTTGTAACATTGACCATTGTAACATTGACCATTGTAACATTGACCATTGTAACATTGACCATTGTAACATTGACCTTTGCAACATTGACCATTGCAACATTGACCATTGTAACATTGACCATTGTAACATTGACCATTGTAACATTGACCATTGTAACATTGACCATGGTAACATTGACCATCGTAACAATGACCATTGTAACATTGACCATTGTAACATTGACCATTGTAACATTGACCATTGTAACATTGACCATTGTAACATTGACCATTGTAACATTGATCATTGTAACATTTAACATTGTAACTTTGATCATTGTAACATTGACCATTATAACATTGACCATTGCAACATTGACCATTGTAACATTGACCATTGTAACATTGACCATTGTAACATTGACCATGGTAACATTGACCATCGTAACAATGACCATTGTAACATTGACCATTGTAACATTGACCATTGTAACATTGACCATTGTAACATTGACCATGGTAACATTGACCATCGTAACATTGACCATCGTAACAATGACCATTGTTCCATTGACCATTGTAACATTGACCATTGTAACATTGACCATTGTAACATTGACCATTGTAACATTGACCATTGTAACATTGACCTTTGCAACATTGACCATTGCAACATTGACCATTGTAACATTGACCATTGTAACATTGACCATTGTAACATTGACCATTGTAACATTGACCATGGTAACATTGACCATCGTAACAATGACCATTGTAACATTGACCATTGTAACATTGACCATTGTAACATTGACCATTGTAACATTGACCATTGTAACATTGACCATTGTAACATTGATCATTGTAACATTTAACATTGTAACTTTGATCATTGTAACATTGACCATTATAACATTGACCATTGCAACATTGACCATTGTAACATTGACCATTGTAACATTGACCATTGTAACATTGACCATGGTAACATTGACCATCGTAACAATGACCATTGTAACATTGACCATTGTAACATTGACCATTGTAACATTGACCATTGTAACATTGACCATGGTAGCATTGACCATCGTAACATTGACCATCGTAACAATGACCATTGTTCCATTGACCATTGTAACATTGACCATTGTAACATTGACCATTGTAACATTGACCATTGTTACATTGACCATTGTAACATTGACCATTGTAACATTGACCATGGTAACATTGACCATCGTAACAATGACCATTGTAACATTGACCATTGTAACATTGACCATTGTAACATTGACCATTGTAACATTGACAATTGTAACATTGACCATTGTAACATTGACCATCGTAACAATGACCATTGTTACATTGACCATTGTAACATTGACCATTGTTACATTGGCCATTGTAACATTGACCATTGTAACATTGACCATGGTAACATTGACCATGGTAACATTGACCAACGTAACAATGACCATTGTAACATTGACCATTGTAACATTGACCATTGTAACATTGACCATTGTAACATTGACCATTGTTACATTGACCATTGTAACATTGACCATTGTAACATTGACCATGGTAACATTGACCATCGTAACAATGACCATTGTAACATTGACCATTGTAACATTGACCATGGTAACATTGACCATGGTAACATTGACCATCGTAACAATGACTATTGTAACATTGACCATTGTAACATTGACCATTGTAACATTGACCATTGTAACATTGATCATGGTAACATTGACCATTTTAACAATGACCATTGTTACATTGACCATTGTAACATTGACCATTGTAACATTGACCATGGTAACATTGACCATCGTAACAATGACCATTGCAACATGTTGTTTAAACTGCTTACAAACCAAATCTAATTAATCGTGATATAATATTTTAACACATAATTTTAATTAAATGTAACTATAAACTTAATTTTAAAACATTCATTCGTCTAAACCCGTGATTCCCAAAGTGGGCGCTACCGCCCCCTTGTGGGCACTGAAGTGATCCAAGGGAGCGGTGAAAGTCACAGGTACATTTGCGGGTGAGGCGGTGAATGACTGTAAGGGGGCGGTGAAAGCATAAATGAAAGAAGAGAAGATTTAGAAAAAAAAATGTTTATGTATTCTGTATTCCGCTCATAACGCTTAATTTTTCTTGGAAAAACCTTTTGGACGATAGTTTGTTTCCCGCATACTGCCTCACTTGCCTTTAGATATGTGCGATTGCGCACTTCAAGAAACAAGAACGTTCGACAAAAAATAACGGTGATGACGAGATAAGGATTTATTTTATTTTCAAACTCTAAAATAAAAATTTATCAAACAACCGACATTGGCAAAACTCTTTTCAACCGCAACCACACAAGATTGCGATGGTTTGCTTTCTTCATACAATATTTCGTTAATGATTGCCGAAACGGGAAAACATATTAGTATTGGTGAAGAACACATTTTGCCGGCTGTTCGTGAAGTAATACGTACTGTGCTACAGAAGCCAGCATCTGATATTATCAATAAAAATAGTTTAGTAATTATACAGTGCAAATAAGAATTGATGAAATAGCTAAAGGTGTTGAAGATTCATTGTGTGGCTGTTCAACAACATTTATCTTTTCTCTTCAATTTGCTGAGTCAACTTTCCCAGGCAATGAAGCCTTACTTTTACACATACATTCTGTACACTAAGGAAGAATTTATTTGCCAAGAATTATTATTTTCTAAATATTTGCAAACTGACTCCAAAGAAGAATCAATATTTCATGCATTGGATAAGAAAAAGCATACCTCTAACTCTAAGTAATATTTCTAAAGCTACAGAGGGTGCTCTTGCGATAGTAGGACGCTATATGGTTTTCTGGTTGTTGTTTTTAAAGAGGAGGTGCTGAATGCATTCACACTACACTATATAATCCATCGTCAAAATCTAGTTGCCAAAATTTAAGTGCACGCTCACATAATTCATTACAATATCTAATTAAATATATCAACACAATCAGAATCAAATTATTAGATAACAGATTATTTAAACAACTTTGAAAACGATTAAGAATTTAATCGTTTGCTGCTTCTTACAGAAGTTCGTTGGTTGTCAAAGGGAGCTTGTTTAGATAGGTTTTATAACTTGTTTAATTCGATTGTGAAGTAATTGAAAGATAAAATAATCCATTACGATATAATTTAATTCAATTAAAACTTGACATCGCTTTCTTGACAGACTGGTTTCAAAACTTTAATGAATGGGATCTTTCGCTTCATGGGGATGAGCTTAATATAATAACACAACATGTTATTTATGCATTTGTAACAAAACTTCTATAAAAAAAGAAATTTTGAACAAGGGGAATTCAGCCAGTTCACAAATGCATCAGGGGCAGGGGGAAAAGGATGAAGACACTTTCTTATTGTCAGGACATCAGTTAGATTTTTTTCAACGATTTGATGATAAATGTATTTTGAAAATGAAAATTCCTTATTGGATTTTGGGTCCTTTTTGAAGTGCAAACACAGAATAATCTCCACAGTGAGAAGAAGAACTTATAGAAGGAACTATACATGAGGAATTGTAATTTAAATTCAAAAGTGGCTACCAACAATTCTGACTGGAAAAAGAGATCCCTACAGCTTATCCTGAAATATGGCTGTAATTTAAAAGTTCTTGATTACATTCCCTTCATTATATTTAGTGAAAGTCGCTTCAGTGCGGTTACCAATAAATTACCTAACAACAACCTAATTAAAAACAAGAAAAAAGAAGAAACCGAATGCAAATAGAACTCATCCTTCGTTTTATAATATGTTTTTAGTTCAAGCAACTCTAGCTGTATATCCTCTGGAGCTTAATCAGCCTCAACACTAAATGGCCAACTGATGATATTGAAGAGTGGTTCCAGGTTCTTGAAGTCTTGAAACATCCTTTCTAATTCCAATGCCAATGCATCAAAATGAGCCTTGTACTTGTCAGCCATTTCACCAGAAATTGTTTTCTTTTGGAGCAAAAGGAAATAGCAAAACCTTTCTTCACCTGCTTACCTTGAGAATAGGGAGAGTTTTGCCTGAAATGATTTAATATGCACATATATTTCATGTGCAAACAAGTTATTGCCATGAAGTTTGACATTCAAATTTTCCATACTGTTAATGGCAAACATGAAGTCTGACTTCCACTCTTCATTAACTATGGTAGCAACAAAGTCACACACAAAAAAACTTCACAGCCACAAACATATTTTTTCCATTATGTCCCACAATCGCCCCAATATCTTGCCTAAGCTCAGCCAGCGGACATGCTGTGGTACATAATATCATAATATCCAATTCTTCAAGCAGTGCCTTGAACTGCCTGTGATTAAGTGCCCTTTCTATGACAAAATTTATCATACTGACAACTGCTTGCCCTTCAACACAGCTTTACACATACTTTCCTAATGAAATACACAGTGAAGAGGTAAGAGTGTATGGTCAGGATGTTCTAATTATTTAATTTTATTTTTCATCATTTTCACCAGATTTTGTTTTTCCTGTTAAAGCACACACGTCATCAGTTGTGAACAGTTGCCATCTTGTTCCACACAAACCCAGTTTTTTCAACACCGTTCTCAGCAACATTGAATAAATAATGGCCTGTTTTTGTGTCTTTGAGTTACTCAAAACTAATACATTCTTCAGGAAGCTTCATTAAATTTTACCTGAAATCCAATTTTTTAGTTTGGCGGGGTATTTTGAAGTTGTACTCCTTAAAGACGCTCACACTGTCACAGCACACAAAAAAGACTGCTTTGCTCCAACGCTCATGCATTAGTATTTAGGAGTCCATTCATCATTAAAAACACAACTTTCGTCCTTAATCTTTTTGTTTTGGTTGCACTTATGGTTAATTAACCGTCTATTTGCTATTAAATTACAAACTTTTCAAAACTGTTCAAAAAAGTATATCGTTAAGAAAAGTCAATTTCGGTTGAGATAAAGTATAGTTTCGAATAGATATGTTAATAATTAATGATCACTTATCGATTTTGGAGACATAAAACCGATTACATATCCCTAGATTCAAATAAAATACGCGGAATAGGAATGCAAAACTATATTTAAAAATCTTTTAAAAAAGCAAAGAAAATTAATATAACATAAAATCGCCTACAGCCCGCATAATATACTCTGACGGGCCTCGTGCAGCCCGCGAACCGTTGTTTTCCCACCCCTGTGTTACATTAATTTAAAAAATCGGGGGGGGGGCGCTAAGTAAAATTTTTCTGGAAAATGGGCGGTAGGCCAAAAAAAGTTTTGGAACCACTGGTCTAGAACTGTAAGGGCCTGCAAGGCTTCTTTAATGTTTTCCTATCTATTTGGTAGGTATTAATACTTCATAAAATTGTTCAACTAATTGTTTCAGTAGCTGAATCAGGGCCGTCTTAGCGCATAGGCCCGTTGGGCATTTGCCCGGGGGCCCACGAGCATAGGGGCCCCATGAGAATATGTTTATTTATATATATTATGTTTATTAATTTTTATTCCTGCGGGGGAGGGGCCCAACACTATGTCTTTGCCCAGGGGCCCAAAATTGTGTTAAGACGGCTCTGAGCTGAATGGTATATTTAAATACAAATTTATTCTTCTTGTTAGCCCTCATACAAATGTAAATCTTTGACTCCAATTTGGTTAAAAAGTTAACGGAAGTAAATAAAGGAATGGGATCTGTAGACAATATTCGTCAGAAGGAGTTGTCTTAACGTGTGCACTACATTTTCAGATCGTGTGGCGGAACACTAAACATGTGGGGTGTGCTGTTGTTCATTGCGGTAGATTCATGAAAAACTTTGTCGTCTGCGAGTACTGGCCACCGTAAGTAGAGACGTTGATATACTGTACTTGATATAAATGTAATTAATATACATTGGAACTTTGGAACCTCTTATAACGAGCATAATTCGTTCCAGAATCTTAATCGTTAAGCGAAACAATTGTTCCCCTACAAATCAATGTAAAGCATGATAATGCGTTCCATGTTGAAAAAATACTCATTTTTCAATAAATGTTATTAACATTTATTCAAATAAAATTATGTATGAATTGTTAAGGAGTGTAACAACTTCGAATACAATTTAGATTTGAAACAAAAACGTGAATTTATGACAAATAACACTATGTAACAAATGTTCACTTTTGCTCTGTTGTTCCTGGATTGAAAAAGTAATGAGGGTGAGACTGCAATCAGGCTTTTAAATAGGTCAATGTAAAACATAAAAACAGGATATTAGTAGGCCTGACAGGACGTAACACAACAGCGAAAGTTTCGGCAAAGAGCCTTCCTCAACGGACAAATAGTACACAAATGCAACGAATATAACGAAATAATAAAACGCTTAGCTGCGGTGAAATCCAAGTAGTCCAGTAGGATCTCGTTAGTCTAGAACAGAAAGGAAATCGCTGTTATTCCAGAAAAACTTTGCTTCTGTGAGCGGTACAATAAAATTCGGAAAATCGCGTGTTTTCGAGAAAATTCTCGATTTTGCTTTTAATGCCTAGCTCCTCTGAACTGCTAGATTTGTCCAGATGTTTCTACAATTCTCCTCAACACTCTAGAACGTTCAAGAAACGTCCAGAACTTTCTAGAAACTCTCAGAACTTTCTATAACGTTCTTGAACGTTCCAAAAGTAGTTGTACAAGTATAAAGGCACAGGTGTCTCGAACCAAGATTCCAATTCGTGCTATTGCAGACTGGAAGGATAACGATTCGTATTTGAAGAGACGTTATTTATTTGATATGGCATCAAGAGGTTGTTTGCCTCCAGCTCATTCATTCTGCCACGTGTGAGGACAATTATTAAAGACAAGAGCGAAAACGTTCTCCGTGGAAGCAAGTCGTGTAATGTGCGAGGCCTACAAGGCATACTTTGGCGTGCCGGTCGGGGACCAAGACAAATCTTGGGCACCGCATTTCAGATGCGAATATTGCAAGAAAATTATAATTTATCCTTTTTAACGAGAAAACTGTCTAAGGACTTTTGTTTTTGCAGACGCTTCAAAATTTGACTAAAATGTGTCGTAACCGTTTAGTAGACATTCTTGACATTCCTTTGAAGCATCCATCTCCTTAATTTTATTTTTGTTCTTGAGAATAGTGACGACCGTTGATATTGACTGATTGTATGTTTGCACTAGATTATCCACGCTCACACCTTGTTCTCGATTTTCAATGGTTTTACGGTTCATTTCAAAAGTTTTTGTTTTAACTGTTATGATTTATCTTTTTGTGTTTTTTTTATTCAAAGATACTTTAGCAAAGGTTATTACACTTTGCGCAAACAAAAATTACGAATAATGTCTGAATACAAAATTTGTAAAAACGGGTGATCACACGCGAAAACAATATGCTAACAGACCGAGTGCTAAACACAAACTAATGCATCAGCGCGGAAGTTCTGACTCACAAATCAATGTCGGGGAAAAGGTTCTTCCCCTGTCTGCGTAACTCATTATGCGAAATGTCGCTCGTTAAAAGAGCAAATTTTTCACTTTTTTCCTCGTTATGCGAATTACTCGTTAAGGGAGGTGCTCGTTATGAGTGGTTCCACTGTGCTTGTATTACTTGATATACTTATCTATAAATGACATAACTTTACTCAACATTGGTAGGTGCATACAAGGTCGTAGAAGTAGGGAAGGTTGCCAAATAATTTGCGGGGGATAGTCAAATTGATCTATCTATCTAGTCTATATAATCTATCTATCTATCTATCTATCTATCTATCTATCTATCTATCTATCTATCTATCTATCTATCTATCTATCTATCTATCTATCTATCTATCTATCTATCTATCTATCTATCTATCTATCTATCTATCTATCTATCTATCTATCTATCTATCTATCTATCTATCTAATCTATCTATCTATCTATCTATCTATCTATCTATCTATCTATCTATCTATCTATCTATCTATCTATCTATCTATCTATCTATCTATCTATCTATCTGTCTGTCTATCTGTCTGTCTGTCTGTCTGTCTGCCTGTCTGTCTGTCTGTCTGCCTGCCTGCCTGCCTGCCTGACGTCTGTCTGTCTGTCTGCCTGCCTGCCTGCCTGCCTGACGTCTGTCTGTATGTCTGTCTGTCTGTCTCTCTCTCTCTCTCTGTCTGTCTGTCTGTCTGTCTGTCTGTCTGTCTGTCTGTCTGTCTGTCTGTCTGCCTGTCTGTCTGCCTGTCTGTCTGTCTGTCTGCCTGCCTGCCTGCCTGCCTGACGTCTGTCTGTATGTCTGTCTGTCTCTCTCTCTGTCTGTCTGTCTGTCTGTCTGTCTGTCTGTCTGTCTGACTGTCTGTCTGACTGTCTGTCTGACTGTCTGTCTGTCTGTCTGTCTGTATGTCTGTCTGTCTGCCTGCCTGCCTGCCTGTCTGTCTGCCTGCCTGCCTGCCTGTCTGTCTGTCTGGCTAGCTATGGGCATGCTGAAAGTTGTTACATCTAAGGAGAGTGACGAAGAAGTCATTTGAACAAAATATAGTTTTATTCTTATTTTAACTGAATGGTTATATGTATTTAATCTTTATTTTCAGGGGAAATTGTGATAAACAGAAACCGTACTAGGTTATGGAATCTATAAATCAAGGTGTGCCATGCTTTCCATGTCTACAGGTCACCTGGAGATTAAGTCTATAATTGTTACTTTTACAACAAATAAAACATTTTTTTCTTTCATTCTTTAATTACCAATGTTTCAAAAGTATCAAATGGAAAAATGTCTATTTGTAATATAAAATCAACGTCAAAGTTTGGTATAGGAAATAAACTCAACGTTTGGATTTGGACAAATACAAAATTTCTGATAGGAGAAAAACTCAATGTTTGGCGCTTGGTTCAAACTCAATGTTTGGGGTTGGGTGCAAACTTAATGTTTGGGGTTGGTTTCAAACTAAATGTTGTTGTTGGGTGCAAACTCAATGTTTGGGGTTGTGCGCAAACCAAATGTTTGGGGTTGGTTGCAAACTCAATGTTTGACGTTTGGTGCAAACTCAATGTTTGGGGTTGAGTGAAACTCAATGTTTGGCTTTTGGTGCAAACTCAATTTTTGGGGCTGGGCGCAATCTCAATTTTTTGGGTTTGAGTGCAAACTCAATGTTTGGCGTTTGGTGCAAACTCAATGTTTGGGGATGTGTGCAAACTCAATGTTGGGAGAGGAAATTAAGTTATCTTCCAGGCCCGATCACCGTGTAATAAAACACGCAATATCACAAAACACTCACAAAAATCTCGTTTTCTAAATGGTATCACTCCTTTCAGAGAGTCTAGAGCAATGGTGCCCAAATAGCTGCTCGAGAGCCACATGCGGCTCTTCTGTGTTTCACATTGCGGCTCGCGAACAATTTATGAAATAAAAATTTTCATTTGAAATATTTAATATCCAAAAATTAATGAAATATTTAAAAAAAAATTTAAGTAATACAAAGTAAATCTTTACCAAAACAAAGGTTTGAAAATAATTTGGGCTAGATCTAAAGAAAGAAACAGCAAGATTGCAGAGTTAAGGTCTGAAATGTGTCAGCAGAAGACACTACTTTTTTGTTTCAATAAAGAAAGTGTCACTTCAACCGAGTCAAGTTATGCATTCGCTTTGAATATTTCTTGTGGCAAACGACCTTATTCTGATGGGGACTTCATTAAGAAGAAAATCGAGGACGGAGTTTTAATAGTAGATCCAAGTAGTTCCAGACTTCGGATACTGTATTAACACGAATTTGAATGTCACGCCACACAACTGAGTGACGTATAGCAGACATTAACGCCGATATTGAAAGAAAATGAGTAACGACTTAAAGAAATGTGTAGCATTCAGTTTGGCTCTTGATGAATCAACAGATATTTAAGATACGCCACAATCGGCGGTGTTCCTTGCACTGTTTCATTAGACGTGACTATGAGAGGGGCTACAACTCTCACATGCCAGAAGTGAAATATCCTTTACTCAAAAAGCTAGTTTCAGACTCATATCCGTTTTCTGTATAACCTACTAAACTAAACACATATTCTGTAGGCCTGAGACTAATCTCTTAAGGCCTTGGCTAGTACCTGGGCAATCTGCTCCATCTGCTGAGCATTGCCATACAACATTGTCTTTACATGGGACTCTTCCGCCTCCCTCACCCCCCCCCGGCTATATCAAGCGCCGGGCAAGACGTCACCAGGTGTACGACTGTCTCAGGGGCTTGGCTGCAATGACGGCAGTTCGAGTCCCTGTTGTGGTCTAGCCTGTGAAAGTAAGAGTTGGTTGGGCAATGTTCTGTTCTCATCTGAGTCACCAAACTCTGGTGTTTGCGACTCAGGTTCCACCACTGGTCTGAACGGCTTGGCCTGGGCATGTTAGCGAATACCCCTCTGGCTGTCGTGTTGTCAGCCCACTCCTGGTACCACTTACTCCGGAAGTGGTCCTTTAGCCAGGTTTTAGCCCCGAGATAAGTGACTGGGGCCTCTGGTTGGGGCAGTGCTGCACCTGCTTTGGCCAGGGAGTCTGCCTTTTCATTGCCATTAACATTCACGTGGCTCGGGATCCACTGCACGGTTACCTTACCTCCAAGTCTTTCGAGTCTACCCACGTCTTCCAAGATGGCGTCAACCAAGTGGGTACTACGCTTCTCACTAGCCAGGACTTCGAGGGCTGATCTCGAGTCACAAAACAGTACTGTGTCGAAACCAAAAATTTCCAACCCCTGCAGTGTCCGGTGCACACTTTCCAGGGCCCTGTGTATAGCTTCAAGCTCCGCATCGTAATTCGATGCCATATAACCTACTAATGTGCTCCACAAATCTAATCAAGGCACCGAGCAGTAAATAGCAACCAGCCTCTGCAACTACTAGCTACCAACCAGATTAAAAGAAACTTGCTAGTTCAAAGGTTTCTCAGTAGAATCATAACACATCGGGTTCACTGTAATCACGAGTCTAAATCAGTGTGTTTCTATTCATAAATGACATATTTAAATATCTGTCTATTGTATAGCTGTAAAGCATATATTTCTTCAACATACAGTTAGGTTTAAAACAATTAAAATATTTTAACGATTCAATCTCAATAAAAATACTTTCTTAAAAATTGCAAAAGGAATTTTTTAATGCCGCTCTCGACCATTTTGTAAACTGCTAAAATGGCTCTCGGTACTACGTGACTGGCCACCCCTGGTCGAGAGTGAGAAAAAATAATAATAGGGTTGAGATGAGATACGGAATCTTAGATATTGAACCAACAGCTGCTGGGGTCAATGAACTACCAAGTAAACAAACTTCACAATATACACATGTCTTCCCTCATTCACAACACTCGTCAATTGTAAGGGAATTGAAAAAGTCGGATTATGGGATACAACAGCTGTTCCAACACCCTGAGGATTTCCTCCTCTTAATTGTTTTTATTGTTATTTAATTTATTAACCCAAAACAAACCCCCTCCCCACACCCGCCCCATCCCCCCCCCCAAATGTTCTTTATAATTTATTTTTATTTATAATCTTTAAAACCTTGAAATATTTTTGTATAACTTACAGTGAAATTTGCATTGCTCTTTTCAAAGAACGTTTCATTACTTGTAAATCTAATTATAGCAAAGCATAAATAAATTGGAACTGTTAATTTCAATTGTTGATCTTCTTTTTAATTTCCCTCTTTCTAACAACAGTTGCCATCTGTACTGTGTTCTTGTTTCGTTTTCACATTTTTTGTCAATTTCCACTGGAGAAGTTCCGAAATGGTCGAGTCCTACAGCGTCTGTTTACGGAGTGTGTGTGAAGGTTCAAATAAAACTTTTATTTATTTAATTTGTTTGAGCATTCGTCGGATTTGAAAGGGAATTTTTTGTGAAGTCCTTGTTTATTGTTTGAAGCAATTAAGATATTTTATAGGTGACAAAAAATTAAATTACAATCTGTGACGTAAAATTTCAACGTTTTTCAATTTTTTTTAAATAAAACGAAAACTGAATGGAAGCATTATCTCTAATGTATGTATGTATGGCAACCGTCCGTCCTCATGGGACGATGATGTGTACTCCTGCTCCTCTGCCCCCCTGCCCTTTCTCCTGGCCCAACCTTGCAAGACAAATGTGTGTAGTTGGCCTCAACCACTTTGCCGTTGTCAGCCAGCCATGTCTCCTGTAGGTATGCAATGTCGATGCCGAATCGAGAAATTTCCCTGTTAATGACCGCAGTCTTCCTTATATCTTCTGTACATGAAGGGTCAAAATTAAAACCAGTGCACATTCCAGCTCGCCAAACGAAGTGCTGGCAACCTCTTTCTTGTTTGTTCAAATTGTGCTTGGGTTTTGGCTCGCTTGTTGAGTTGATATCTCTGATCCACATTTCCTACTGGGGCAGGCGAGTCATGGTGGATGTTAGGTCTCGTTGTTTAGCTGATTGGGCCTAGCTCTCCGCTTACTTTCGACATACAAGAACTGACACAAGTCGAGGTATCATCCAATGTTTTTTCTCCTGTACACAACTGTGACTCGGGCTGTTCTGACTGAACAGTAATTAAATCGATACAACAGATTGTATATTCACTCATGCTCTCGGTCCAACCTGACCGCCTCTGGTTGACGCTACAACTCAACCCTTGTCAAACTGTATCTCCTCGGTCTATCCCCACCGGTCTCTCTGCAACACACTGCCCAACTACACAACAACTCCCTCTCTCGACTCGACTCCTCTCTTATAAAACCCCCCAAACTGGTGTCAACTGACCCTTGCGTGTCCTCTGGTCATGTCCCTGACATCTCCCGTGTGACCAGGGCTCACTCAAAACATTATATTCATGAAGAGTATTCACGAGTCACCAAGCATTCACTACCAGTGATTCTCATACCCCTGACAGTGTCGTTTCAAGTGTTGTGCTTACGCCTTGTAGTGAAGCTGGAGTGACCTCTCCAGGTTTTAATTGAGGAGACAGAAAAAAGGAGGCCACTTATCTCTAATAAGTTATAAAGATATTACAACATGATTTTCAAAAGTTGAGACTCTAGTTTGTGTCTCTACGGTAAGTAATTGTAAAAACTAAATGAAGCCCACATTAATTATATGTGAGAGAGCAGCTCCCGAAATTTCAATTGTTCGTTTGAAATATATAATATAAATTAAGAAAGAAAAGATTAAAGAAAAATCTTGGCCGCAAGAATAGGTGGACAGTTGAAAATAAATTGGGCTTGAATTAAGTTTTGAAATTCGAAGTGAGTCATTGGTTTCTGATTCTTGGGGGAGCTACCATCTCCTACCAAGCGCGTCCTCAGGCGGTGGATAAAGGAACGACCTTTAGATATAAAGGTTAGCCGTGAATATTGAATAAGCGGCAGCAGACCAACTGGTTTCCTGTCGTTGCGGATGAGGTGGGGTATCCCTTGGTTAGGATACTCTTAAAAAATGCCTCATAAATCCCAGGAAATGACTGCTAAAAGCGAACATAGAGCGCTTAAACTCTAAACCCGGATAGATGAGGCCGTTAGCTAGGGATAGCAATCATCTAGGAGAGAAAACTCCGAAACAAAATCAACTGCTGCCTTGCAGGAGGTGGAGGGATCCACAAAGGCTAGGGAACCTTACCCGAAAAATAAGGCAGTTATCCAGAGAGCTGAAAGGGAACCCTCCCAGATGGTTTTGCGCAGGGCCAACAACACAGCCACGTAAAAAGAAGATTGTTACTGAAACCGAAAGCAAAGCAAACACACATCAAACAGTCAGAGGCGAGAGTAGAGCTCCGCAAAGGAGACTAATGAAGCCTTCTGGGGAAAGTCAAAAGATTCCCACAAGGCCGACCACCCTACTCAAACCGATGAAAAAGAAAAATTACCTCATCCACAAGGCACCTCTCAACTTGGGGACATGGAATGTCCGAACACTACTAGAACCAGGCAGATGCGCCCAAGTCGCCAAAGAGATGGTAAAGTACAAACTGCAAATTCTGTGACTAAGTGAAGTACGGTGGAACACATTTGGAGTAACTAGACTTAAATCAGGTGAAATCCTGCTCTTCTCTGGAAAAGAAAATGAAGAAGACACACATGAAAATGGAGTAGCACTCCTATTGAACAAAGACTCATTTTAGAGCCTCATTGAATGGGAGCCAATTTCAGACAGAATAATCAGAGCCAAATTCCTGTCCAGGTTAAAAAATGTCCATATCATTATGTGTTATGCTCCAACCAACCTTGCACCTGAGGAACATAAAGTTGCATTCTATGAACAACTTCAAAGTATAATGGATAAAATACCAGAAAGAGACATACTGGTCGTCATGGGCGATATGAATGCTAAAATTGGCATTGACAACATAGAGAGAGAGAAGGTAATGGGCATACATGGACTGGGCAACATGAACGAAAATGGAGAGATGTTTGCAAAATTCTGCACATTCAATGAGCTGGTGATTGGGGGCAACATCTTCCCACACAAAAATTGCCACAAAGTAACGTGGGTCTCACCAGTCAACAAAACAGAGAATCAAATAGACCACATCATTATAGGTCGCACCTGGAGGAGCACATTGCAGGATGTATGAACGAACAATAAGAGTAGCAGACATTGGATCAGACCAACATCTGGTTGTGGCCATGCTAAAAATAAAGCTAGCCAACCAAATGCCAAAAACAGACAGGCGAACCAGATTTGACCTAGGCAAGCTCCGAAAACCACAGGAAAAGAACGAACTACAGCTAACCCTTAAAAACCGATCTGCTGCACTGCAACTAGATGATGATAATGAAGGAAACATAGACAAAACCTGGGATAACTTCAAAGAAATTATTACAGTATCTTGCAAGGAAATACTAAAACCTGCCCCGGAAAAAAAACCCACTGGATCAGCGATGAAACATGGCAAAGAATTGAAGATAGGAAACATGCAAAACAATAAGTGAATCAAGCCAAAAAAAGAAAACATAAACAACTTACTCAACAAGAGTACCATACAATTTTAAAAGAGGTCACAAAATGCTTAGAAATGACAAACGAGCATTTTATAATAAGCTAGCTGAACAAGCAGAAGAAGCAGCAGGAAAAGGAGATCTAAAACAGTTATACAAAATTACAAACTCTTGAGTGGCAAGAAATCTAACTACAATGTACCAGTCCGAGATTAACAAGGTAAAGTCATTTCCTCCATAGATGACCAGCTTAGAAGATGGAAAGAATAATTTCCAGGAAGTCCTAAACAGACGACCCCTCTGAACCCACCCGTTTTGACCACAGGAGAAACATTGGACATAAATATGGAAGAGATATCCAAAGAAGAAATATGGACGGCCATCAATCAAATGAAGACAGGGAAAGCAGCAGGTGTAGATAACATACCACCCGAGGTCCTAAAAGAAGGAGGAGCTGAAATCATCAACCAACTCTACAGTATCTTCAACAAAATTTGGTCAACTGAAACCCCTCCTGCAGAATGGAAAAGGGGCTTACTGATTAAAATTCCAAAGAATGGGGATCTATCACAATGTGAGAAATAGCGAGGAATTACTCTACTATCAGTACCAAGCAAGGTCTTTAGCAGAACATTACTAAACAGAATAATAGACGCTTGCGATGATCTCCAGAGAGAAGAACAAGCTGGGTTCAGAAAAGGAAGATCATGCATTGACCAAATAGCAACACTCCGGATAATTATATAACAATCTATTGAATGACAATCTCCACTCTATGCCACATTTGTGGACTTTGAAAAGGCCTTTGATACCATAAATAGAGAAAATATATGGTCAATACGGAGTACCAAACAAAATAACTAACATCATCCAAAATCTGTACGAAAACTTCATCTGACAAGTAGTAAAAAATGGTAGACTAACAGATGAATTCCATGTCACAACTGGAGTCAAACAAGGATGCCTCCTTTCACAACTTCTGTTCCTTCTTGTGTTAGACTGGGTCACAAAAGAAGCTTATGCAAGCTCAGGAAAAGGAATCCAGTGGAACCTAATGCAAAAACTAGAAGATCTGGAGTTTGCGGATGCCTTGGCCATTCTGTCCCACAGACTTCAAGACATGCAAGACAAAATCACAGCCTTGAGCGAGACTGGGAAAAGAGTAGGACTCAAGATAAACATTCAAAAACATTTTTTTTGAAAATAAACTTCCTACAAGATGGAGTCATCCAAGTAGAAAACCGCAACCTGGAGCAAGTAAACAACTTTGTATACCATGGGACTGTGGTCAGTGTATCAGGGGGAACAGATGAGGACATCGAAGGAAGAATAAATTTGGCGCGACAGGCCTTTGCCAATCTGAAACAGGTCTGGAGATCTACACACATCTCTTTCAAAACAAAAGTAAGGATCTTTAACACCAATGTTAAAACGGTCCTACTCTATGGATCCGAAACATGGCGGACGACAGAGACAACAAAAATAGACTCCAGGTCTTTGTTAACAGATGCCTCAGAAATATTCTGAATATAAAATGGTGCCATAAGGTCGAAAACTCCAAGCTGTGGGAGAGGTGTGGACAAAGAACAGTAGAACAACAAATCATGGAAAGAAAGTGGAGATGGATTGGACACACCCTCAGGAAAGATAACAGCAGAGCTAGGCAGGCCTTAGATTGGAACCCCCAGGGCAAACGACAACGATGAAGACCCAAGCGTACATGGAGACGGAGCATGTTGGACGAGGCTGGAAGGACTGGGAAGAGCTGGGAAGAATTGAAGCGACTGGCAAGGGACCGTGTAGAGTGGCGAGCTTTGACAGAGGCCCTATGTTCCACAAGGAACTCAAAGGACAAATGATGATGATGATGATTGGTTCGTGATTGGTTGGTGATGTAAACTGTTAAAAACCTGGTACTTGTTCTGGTAAAATCCAGCCCATTGAAACTGTAACCTTTACTGTAAGTGTTACTAAAGTTAGCAACTTATTATTTTAAAGTTTAATTAAAAATGGTAACACGTTGCAGGAGTCGAAAATATAAATATTACAATAGAAGCTTTCTAACGAAAAAAAAGCAACTCTTATGGTGGAATTCCATTTAGAAAGCTTGGAGCATATAGAGATAGGTTACAAGGATTACAGGCAAATTTCCAAGCGAGACTTAATTACTTGCGCTAACTAAAATCCTGTTCCGGTTTTCACATAAATCCATCATTGACAGACGTAATAAAACAAGTAATAAATACTCGAATAAGTATTGAAACGCAATTTCCAAAAAGGAATTTCCGTTTTTTTTATTCAAGGGAAATCAATCATAATTACATTAAAAGTAGATTCAAACAAGTAGTTCTGAAACTAAACACAATATGACGTCATATCCCCTCACGCTACATCACACAAAGAATGTGTCAATATAGTGCGTATCGCGTTAAATAGCGGGAATACACCATTAACTATCATTCTAGATGACATTAAAGTCATTTCAAATCAATATTTCTGAAACAAAACAAAACAATTGCTTTCTAAAAATTGCTGCTAAAATTACGAAAACAGATTTTCCAAAGATACCTTCCGCAACATTGTTCTAAATATTAGTTGCTATTGTTTGGCGTTTGTTTCAACCCAATATATGTTATGGTTGGCGAGAAATTGAAAAAATACTGATATTATTTCGTTTTTAAAAATTAATTTTCCAGGAAATCCAGTAAATCTTTTTGTTTGTTTTTTGGGCCGTCGCACATCCTTGGGACCTCCTTAGCATATTTTCAAAAGACCAGAACCTTCTCTCTGTTATGGTTCAGGAGAAGTTGCATGTTAAAGCTTGAACAGTGCAGACATTCCAAATGTATCAACGCAATTCCCAACGGAAATTGCGTTAAAATGGTTTCCAGCTTCCCATGAACATTGTTTTAGAACCTACTGAAATCGAGCTGTCAGAGTGACAAGACGATCATGGTTTACAATTATAAACTAGTCACAATCTCTGGTCGATTTCTTGAAGTTCGTGCAAGAAGTAAAATATCCTAAACTTAAAAAAGCTAGTTGCCAAATTATATCCGCTTTAGGTACAACACACTACTGTGAATCTCTGTCATGCAAGTTTAATGGCTTTAGAGCAGATTCAAAACACTTAATTTACACGATACATTGGTACCTCGAGATACGAATGCTTCAAGATACGAAAAATTCAAGATGCGAAAGGCCACTCCAAGATTTTTTTTCCAAGATGTGAAAATAAAATCCAAGATATGAAAAACGTGCAGCTGATAACATTGGGCATCACGTGACTGCATTAAACGCGCCACTAACAGTTTTTGCGCAGTTCAATGACATTTGCCTGACTCATTTCAGAAATATTGCAAAATGCAGTCAAAAGCGAGCTTCTTTGGATAAACATTTGCTAAGAAACCATTAGTAAGCGAAGGTTCAAAATATTTTTTGTAAATTGGACAAGAAGGTTGTGGAAGTGAGAAAAATAAAATAAAAGGGAAAACAAAAAATGAGAAAGCTCCACACAAAAATTTTTTTTTAAATTTAAGCAAAAAACAACAACATAAGTTTAAGCGTTTTGTTACGTTTATCTAGTGAAAAGTTGTACACTATATGTAAGACTTTACTAAGCATTAATTAAATTTGTACATAGCGTATTATTTTCTTAAAGATAAATGTGTCCTACTTAATGCCGTAATGTTTTCTACCATCTGTTCTCCTCCTCTACCATCTTCTCAGACACTTTGCCACATCGCCTCATTTGAAATAGGTACATTTTTATACATATTAGTTTTCATTTAATTTATTCTGTTTTACTTGGTTTTTTTAAAAAATTAATTAATTTATTTATAATGTTTACTTTTAGGGATTCAAGAATCTTAATTTGTATTTCTATAGTTGTCCATGATTTTTTTTCTCCAATTTTTATTGTTGTTTCTGTGTGGCTTTGAACGGATTAATAATTTTACAAGTAAAACGTAGTTCGAGATACGAAAAATCCAAGGTACGAAAGCCACCCCCAGAACGGATTAATTTCGTATCTCCAGGTACGACTGTAATTATGAGTCAATATGCACTGTGTTTATATTCATAAGTTTTGTATGTTTAAATAATACTTAGTTTTTTTACAGTGACGCATACATTTCTTTAACATATGGTTCGGTTTAAAATTATTAAATTTTAAAATAATTAAATTCAAATAAAAATAATTTTTAAAAAATACATCACAGACGGAACTTTTCATTGCGAGTGAGGCCCATAGTTTTTCAATGAGGCTCTCAAAAACAATTTTGTAATGGCTCTCAGTTACCACACGTCTGACCACTCCTGCTATCGATGGTATCAATGTTGTGAAAATATATTTTTGGACTCCATCTTTGGATTCAATTAACATGTAAAACATTCGCCCTTGAAATCTTAGTAGCTGCAAACGGTTCTTTACTTATTCGACCTTTCAAAAAGCTGAGTTAACCATGCGGTGCTGAATGCAGCAAAGTAAATACCTAATTAGCCTTTTTTCATAATTTTAGACATTTGTTTCTAAATTTCGATTTAAAAAAATTATGGTATATAACCTAAAAGTTTACAGCTAATATTACATTGATAAATTTTAATAATTCACAATTCTCTCATTGAATGCTTAAGTATCTTACTTCTAAACAATAATATTTTGTTTGTTGCCTGTATGTTGCTTGAATAAATATATATTCATGAAATAGTAACGTACTCTCTCTCGTACATACACTAACAGGACACGTCTTCAAAATAACCCTTATTATTCCGCCACCCCCACCCCACCCTAGCCCAATGTCCATATTTATATCCGACATCAATTTTTGTACAAATCACAGCAACGAATCATTTCGCCACCCCCACCCCACCCTAGTTCAATGTCCATATTTATATCCGACATCAATTTTTGTACAAAGCAACGAATCCCACCAATAACAATGTGGCCAAACGACAGATTCGCTCCAAGATTTTTGTACAGATTTGACCCTTAAATGTGCGTCATTCACGTGAACCGTGGGAATTTCGAAGATGGGTTGACCTTCTTATCGACCTGGGCCACTCACCTGTTACAAATACGCGCAATATTTACACAAATATTGACCAATGAATTGTTATCTCGCTTCAAACACTTTTTTTGTTAATGAAAACTCGCTGGCGTTAATGAGCGCTTCAACGGATCTATTATCGACTGTGATCATTTGATTGTCCAAAACTATATAAATGTCGTCTGTTTGAACGGAGGTCTCATTATCTATGAAAAGCTTGAAACAAGACGGTAAATATCCCTTAACGTTTTTGTATTTAAAAAATAGTTTTATAGACATTTTATAAATGTGCATCGTACGCTTGAAACTTTCCGCAGTGGACAGTTGTTCTTTAATTCATAGTTGAACGTCAGATATGGGGTCTAGGACAAGACTTTACATATACGACAGCAAGTTCTGAAAGTATACAAAACACATTCTTTACCATGAAATTATAGAAGGAATTATAGTAAATTATTTTCAAACCCATTTCTAAAATAGCTTTAATATAAAATTAATCACCTAAGAATATTAATTAAACAATTAAATGTATTTTAAATTTTAATGTATTCTCATTTTTCGCGATATTTTTTTTCAGTTTGATTAATATTTTTTTAATTTATTACTATTATTATTATTATTTTTGGATTTTCTTCTTACTCATAAATTCAATTCGATTAAATAATTTCTTCGTAAATATCCCATGTGGTTTGTTTAGACTAAACTTTATTTGTGTTGGTTCTGCTTGATTAATCCTTTATTTCATTTTACAATTAAACCACCTGTTCCTGTCCTAGATTTATGATTAACCATATCGTCTGTTTGTTCATTGATTTTTTTCGTTCGTGACATTCTGTTTTATCGTAAAAAAACAAGAAACAAATTTCAATTAAATACTCACTTCTCCGCCAGACCTGCCTCTATTGGGACTCATATTACAGCTAATTTATTTCTCTACTTCAGCTCTCTCTCTCTCTCTCTCTCCTCATCTTTCCCCCTCTCTCTCTGCTCTCTCCCTTTCTCTGCTCTCTCCCTCTCTCTCCCCCCTCTCTCTCTCGATTTATATATTTTCTCTATTATTCATCGTTCTCAGTGTAAAACTTTCTAACTTTTCGTTAAAAAATTTCTCGGTATTATTCTGTGAAGCTTAAATAAGTTATTAAAAAAAATTATAAAATATATAAATTATGTTTAAAACATTTCGATTCCCCATTCAGTTTCAACTCTTCTATGACGCATCACCCCCTCCCCCCCACCCCCACCCCTTTTCTTCCGCAACCAAAAACAATGTTTACAAAATTGACAAATTGTAGTGAGCAATTAAAGAAAATCCATTTCACAATCGAATTATATTAAAAATGGTGGCGTTATTGATCCCCGAGGCGATGATTTTAATGACATCTGGGGATATATTGGATAACTTGACGCTATAAATAGAATGGCAGACTTGTATCCTAATCTGATGAGTTACCTTTCTTTGCTTCTCCCACAGTCTACCACTACCAACTAGAATGCTGTCGTTTATCGTTATCTTTTGCCTAGCCCTTGCCGGAAGTTACGCTGCTACCCCCGTCACCTTGACAACAGCTGACAAAATTGCTTTTCTAAATACCCACAATGCTGCACGCAGACTAGTCAACGTCACTGATCTGGTAAGTTGGATTTATCACATTTAATGTATTTAATGTTTAGTTGGAGGAAAATGGACTTCCAATTTACACAATTTAATTTTTTAACTTATGCTAACGTTTGTAATTGGTAGGATAAAGCTAACTAAACATTTATTGTGTTATAGGTCAGAGTTATATGAAATCTCTTTGTTAAATAGAAGGTCAATGGATTCAGTCGTTTAACAGCTTTTCTTTATTAAACTTTTATAAATTAAATATTTCTGGCCCGTTGAATATTTTTTCATCAAGCTCAAAACATACCGTACATGTTTTCAGAAGTCATTTATCTTGGAACAATAAACTGTTTACTTGCGGCCGAATTAACTTAGTGATGTAGACTTTTTAAAAATACTTCAAGTTAATTCATTAACTCTAATTTTAAACAATTTCTCCAATATTGTTGGTGGCCAACAGGACAATTAATTAAAGTAAGCTACAACCAATAGTTTCTGGGTGTTTCTCTCTCTTTCACTCTATCTCTCCCTCTCTCTCTGTCTCTCTGTCTCTCTTTCTCTCTCTGTCTCTCTTTTCCTTCCTCGCTTATTGGCTCTCTCTCTCTCTCTCTCTCTCTGTCTATCATCTCTCTCTGTGTGTGTCTCTCTCGCTCGCTCTCTCTTTTTTCTCTCTCTCTCTCACTCTCTCTGTCTCTCTATCTCTCACTTGCTTTATCTCTCTCTCTATGTCTCTCTCTCTGTCTATCTCTCTCTGTCTCTCTTTTTCTTCCTCGCTTGCTAGCTCTCTCTCGCTTGCTCGCCCCCTCTCTCTCTCTCTCTCTCTCTCTCTCTCTCTATGTCTCTTTCACTCTCTCTCTCTTTCTCTCTCTAACTCTCTCTGTCTCGCTTGCTAGCTCTCTCTCTCTCTCTCTCTCTCTCTGTCTATCTCTCTCGTGTCTTTCTCTATCTCGCAGGCTAGCTCTCTCTCTCTCTCTCTCTCTCTATCTCTCTCTCTCTCTCTAAGTATTTATATAAATATGGAGGTAGAGGGATTTTAATTTATAATATTATATATGTGTGTGTATATCAGTGCGTGTGTATATAAATATTGCATGAAATGCACTAGAATTTGTTAGGTATGTTTTTGTGCTTGTTGAACTTTAGAAACACCTGTTACGTATGCCAAATATGTATTTATAAAAGATTTTATCCTTCAGTCACTGAGGACAGAAATGTTCTGACTTTTATTGTCATGTTAGTGCTGGAGATATTCCACGGACAGAAGGGGACGCGGTGGTCGAGTGGCAGCGCACTGGACTGTCGTACCGATGGTCACAGGTTCGAATCCGTGTGAAGGCATGGGTTTGTTCCCGGGGCCTAGGGCGTCCCTGAGTCACCCCGCTCCGAATGGGTACCTATAGTTAGACGGCTGGGTAATGCGTGGAACCCACAAAGCCGTGGCCTGTGAATGCTGCATCACTTGCCAACAGATCATCTGTCATGGTCTGTGGACGCAACTATCTTCTGCATAGAAGGAGCGTCTGTATAGATAAGATAAGATAAATGTTCTGACTTTTATTGTCATGTTAGTACTGGAGATATTCCACGGACAGAAATGTTCTGACTTTTATTGTCATGTTAGTGCTGGAGATATTCCACGGACAGAAATGTTCTGACTTTTATTGTCATGTTAGTGCTGGAGATATTCCACGGACAGAAATGTTCTGACTTTTATTGTCATGTTAGTGCTGGAGATATTCCACGGACAGAAATGTTCTGACTTTTATTGTCATGTTAGTGCTGGAGATATTCCACGGACAGAAATGTTCTGACTTTTATTGTCATGTTAGTGCTGGAGATATTCCACGGACAGAAATGTTCTGACTTTTATTGTCATGTTAGTGCTGGAGATATTCCACGGACTTCCTAGAAACGTTCTTTAGTTCAAATCCTAGCTTCCACTAATATAAAGGCAAATTAAACAAACCGTAAAAACAACGTTTTTGACTATAAATCCCTTATATATGAGTCATAACTAAAAGTATTGATTATGTTCAAACGCGACAAATATTTACAGACTGAATCTGTCTTAACTCCCGTTTGCTTTTGACCCGGGGGGGAGGGAAAAGGTCTTGTCACCGATCGCTGGACTGAGCACAGCGTGACATGCAAAATGTAAACAAAAGCACGCCGGTACACCTGGTTAAAACACGAGATGTGTTCACCTCTGGCTGGCGTGAAGTCAAGTGACCCGTAAAATGTAAACGATAGCGACCGCTACATATAGTTTATATAGATAAACTAAAAATGCATTAATTTAATTATGGTAAGTTCGATTGGTCTGAATTTTTGATACGATGCATTGTTAGGTGAGTCGAGTCTATGTGCTAAATTTCAGCTCGATGGCATGACGGGAAGTGGGTCATTTTTTACTTTTGTTTTTCCGCCCGACCGACGTACGAAGAGATGACAACAAGATTTTGAAGTTAATATAAGGGATTTAAAAATGCCCCCAATTCCTGGCTGTGGGTATAAGGTGATAAATAACCCGCCTAACTATGGGGCGGGGCGGATATGCGTGACATCTCATCTCCTACGGTTATTTAACAAAATATGCATTCAAGTCCAACACTTTAAAAGAACTTAACTGCTAGGGCTCCCCCCTGCAGTACGCCATCGCACGCACTCTTTTACGTCCTTAAAATCCAATCAACTTTCAACGGTGCTTCGTTTTTGTACACCGTAATTTATAACATCAATATTTGAATTTCTATAAACAAAAATATATCTAGTGCATTTTAAAAAAAAACTTTGTTGCTGAAATGGTACGTTATAAAGCCTTTTTTTAAAAAGAGTTTCTCCATGGATAAAATAGAAAAAGTTAAATTTGAGTTTCAAGCAGAGTGTTTCTGCTATTCTAATATTCAATAAATGTCGTTATATTCTTGATTTAATGCTACAAAGTCAGTCGATTATCACGGTAAATGTAGGCAGAAAATAATTAATATCAGCTATTATCATTTCGTGAACTTGCTATCTACTTTTAAGAGATGTGATAAAATATTTATTCAGCTAAGACTTAGGGGCGCGATGGTCTAAGTGGTAGGGCACTGGACTATCGATCCGAGGTAGATCCCGAGTCGCGGGCTCGAGCCCAGGTACTGGCAAGGCCCCTGGGGAATTGTGATGGCCACATATTCTCCTTCTCGTTAGTGGTGGCTCAAAACTTGTGAACGCTACATCACTTGCCCCATTGTCCGTCATGGACTGCAAAGGAAGCGAAAGGGGGTCACATCCACTCACCTTAGTCTTGTCATCATCCAAGAATTCCATTTTACTGCATTCACGGAATCCCATAGACTGTCAGGTCCATTGATTAATTGATTATTTACATATTTACCCCCAGACTTTTAAATAAGTCTTGAAAACTTTCCCTGAAAACAAACAATAAAATATTTAATTTGAGCAGATGGCGCAATATGTTTCTCAGTTATTTATACCACCGATACGTTGTCATGTGACTTATGCAAATATTAAATATTTAATTCAGATGTAAAATCATCTGACAGCCATAAAAAACGTGTATAAAGAAGCTACATTTTAACACATGGGTAGTTATAAAAAATAACAGCAGTTGACTGTTTTAGTATTATTGTTAACATATATTTGTACTCTAAAATATCGAACTAATTGTTACCTAAATCAGGGGTGGAATACAACATTAGAACTCTACGCCAAAAAGTACGCAGCCAACTGTTCCTTCAAACACAGTCTTGGATCGTATGGAGAAAACCTGTACGTGTCTTCACGTAAGTCATTTTACCATCGAATGTGTAACTAAAACCTAAGTGTGTCTCCATGTGTCTTCACGTAAGTCATTTTACCTTCGAATCTGTAACTAAAACCTAAGTGTGTCTCCATGTGTCTTCACGTAAGTCATTTTACCTTCGAATCTGTAACTAAAACCTAAGTGTGTCTCCATGTGTCTTTACGTAAGTCAATTTTCAAAACTGAATCTCTTGGTATCACATTGATTTATAAACTCATTTATTTATATTGATGAAGGTAATTTCATTGAAATTCAGACTTTTTTTCAATATTATAAAAAGCTTCAACTTTGTTCTCCGGCTCACAAAAAAGAAATAAAGTTATTTGTGTGGGCGTATCTTATTACAAAATTTAATCACAGTGTCTAAATGTAGATTTGTACAAAAATCTATCACAAGTTTAATATGTTTCTATTGCCAACTCTAGCGGCCGATGCGAATAACACTCGTCTCGCTGTGATCTCGGTGACCAGATGGGTCAGTGAAAAGTCTCTAGTAGACTACTCAACCTGGAACTGTATCAGGAACGGCACGTGTGGACATTACTCACAGGTCAGTGGTCTATATAATTTGTGGGTGTGTTTTCTACTATAGAGTTGTACTGGAATCAATTTTGAAAAACCCGTAAAAAAATTTTTTTTACTATAAATCCTTTAAATGCAATGCAGTTTCGACCTTTTTACCCCATGACCTCTTTATATATAAGATATAACTAAAAGAATTTTCAATATAATATGCACCATGCGACAGATTAACATAAACATTTACTTGATACATAGAGTACATAGAAATAATCTAAAAATTAATTAATTTTACACGCTTTTATCTAAGTCACAATGTTTGTATGTTGTATCCATCCATCCTTCCATCCATCCTTCCTTCAAAACTTGAAACGTAAAATTATACCACTTCTGATGGTCCTAGGGATCTAAATTTTTTTACCACAGATAGATCTTGGATGACATTGCATTGTATCAAAATTTCATATCGATCGAATGTGCCGTATTGAAATTATTGCATTTTTAGTTTATCTATAGTCTATATATAAGCATCGGTACCCGTCTGCTTTGTTGACATCCATGAGTTCACCACGTGAACACAACACCGTGGTATAAAACGTTGGGCGGGCGCGTATGAGGTGTTTGGTATAACAAAATAGGGGTAATAAAACAAACCCGTAAAAACAAAGTTTTTGACTATAAATCCCTTATATATGAGACATAACTAACAGTATTGATTATTTTCAAACGCTACAAACATTGACAGACTGACACCGAGTGATGTCCCTTGTCTTTAATAAATGGGGGTGGGACGTGAGGGGGTGTCGGCACGACGTTCGGCGTCAACTCAAACTCACGTGGAAGTGGAAGAAAAAAACAATAACAAACCGTGAATTTGAATTACATACCTCATATAAGGATAAACTAAAAATTCATTACTTTAATTACGGTATGTTCGATCGATCTGAATTTTGATACGATGCATTGTTAGGTCAGACGGGTCCGTGTGCCAAATTTCAGCTTGATCGGAACACGGGAAGTGGGTCATTTTTGACTTTTGTTTTTCTGCCCGTCCATGAGATGACGACAGACAGAGAGAGAGAGAGAGAGAGACAGAGAGACAGAGACGGTGGTGAAGTTAATATAAGGGATTTAAAAAACAACGTTTTTGACTATAAATCCCTTATATATGAGTCATAACTAACAGTATTGATTATTTTCAAACGCGACAAGCATTTACAGACTGACACCGAGTGATGTCCCCTGTCTTTTAACGGGGGATGGGACGTGAGGGGGTGTCGGCACGACAGTCGACGTCTAAGCGTCAACTCAAACTCACGTGGAAAAAAACAATAACAAACCGTGAATTTGAATTACATACCTCATATAAGGATAAACTAAAAATGCATTAATTTAATTACGGTACAATCGATCGATCTGAAATTTTAAAACGATGCATTGTTAGGTGAGATGGGTCCGTGTGCCAAATTTCAGCTCGATCGAATCACTGGAAGTGGGTCATTATTTTTGACGTTTGTTTTTCCGCCCGCCCAGCTCATGAGACGATGAGACGGCCGCGAAGTTAATATAAGGGATTTAATAATAAAACAAACCCGTAAAAACAAAGTTTTTGACTATAAATCCCTTAAATATGAGACATAACTAACAGTATTGATTATTTTCAAACATTTACAGACTGAATCTGTCTTAACTCAAGTTTGCTTCATAACCCTAGGGGGGAGGCGTGGGTGGGAGGGGTAGAGGGGAAAAGTCTGGTCACCGATTCGCTTGACCGAGCTCAGCGTGACACGTAAAATGTAAACAAAAGCGCCCCGTTGCTCGATGGGTCGCCTCAACGCGTCTACTCAAACTTTCAAGTGGAAAAAAACAATAACAAACAGTGAATTTGAATTACATACCTCATATAAGGATAAACTAAAAATGCATTAATTTAATTACGGTACGTTTGATCGATCTGAAATTTTTATACGATGCATTGTTAGGTCAGACGGGTCCGTGTGCCACATTTTAGCTCGATGGGATCACTGGAAGTGGGTCATTTTAGACTTTTGTTTTTCTACCCGCCCGCCCATGAGATGATGAGATGACGACAGAGACGGCCTCGAAGTAAATATAAGGGATTTAATAAAACAAACCCGTAAAAACAAAGTTTTCTACTATAAATCCCTTATATTTGAGTCATAATTATAGGTATTGATTATTTTCCAACGCCACAAATATTTACAGACTGACACCGAGTGATGTCCCCTGTCTTTTAACGGGGGATGGGACGTGAGGGGGTGTCGGCACGACGGCCGACGTCTAAGCGTCAACTCAAACTCACGTGGGAAAAAAACAATAACAAACCGTGAATTTGAATTACATACGTTATATAAGGATAAACTAAAAATGCATTAATTTAATTACGGTACAATCGATCGATCTGAAATTTTGATACGATGCATTTTTTAGGTGAGATGGGTCCGTGTGCCAAATTTCAGCTCGATCGGATCACTGGAAGTGGGTCATTATTTTTGACGTTTGTTTTTCCGCCCGCCCAGCTCATGAGACGATGAGACGGCCGCGAAGTTAATATAAGGGATTTAATAATAAAACAAACCCGTAAAAACAAAGTTTTTGACTATAAATCCCTTAAATATGAGACATAACTAACAGTATTGATTATTTTCAAACATTTACAGACTGAATCTGTCTTAACTCAAGTTTGCTTCATAACCCTAGGGGGGAGGCGTGGGTGGGAGGGGTAGAGGGGAAAAGTCTGGTCACCGATTCGCTTGACCGAGCTCAGCGTGACACGTAAAATGTAAACAAAAGCGCCCCGTTGCTCGATGGGTCGCCTCAACGCGTCTACTCAAACTTTCAAGTGGAAAAAAACAATAACAAACAGTGAATTTGAATTACATACCTCATATAAGGATAAACTAAAAATGCATTAATTTAATTACGGTACGTTTGATCGATCTGAAATTTTTATACGATGCATTGTTAGGTCAGACGGGTCCGTGTGCCACATTTTAGCTCGATCGGATCACTGGAAGTGGGTCATTTTTGACTTTTGTTTTTCTACCCGCCCGCCCATGAGATGGAGAGATGACGACAGAGACGGCCTCGAAGTAAATATAAGGGATTTAATAAAACAAACCCGTAAAAACAAAGTTTTCTACTATAAATCCCTTATATTTGAGTCATAATTATAGGTATTGATTATTTTCCAACGCCACAAATATTTACAGACTGACACCGAGTGATGTCCCCTGTCTTTTAACGGGGGATGGGACGTGAGGGGGTGTCGGCACGACGGCCGACGTCTAAGCGTCAACTCAAACACACGTGGGAAAAAAACAATAACAAACCGTGAATTTGAATTACATACGTTATATAAGGAAAAACTAAAAATGCATTAATTTAATTACGGTACAATCGATCGATCTGAAATTTTGATACGATGCATTTTTTAGGTGAGATGGGTCCGTGTGCCAAATTTCAGCTCGATCGGATCACTGGAAGTGGGTCATTTTCGACTTTTCTTTTTCCGCCCGCCCAGCCCATGAGATGATGAGAGAGATGATGAGATGACGATAGAGACGGCCGCGAAGTTAATATAAGGGATTTAAAAAGATGTGTGGGCTTCAGACGTGAATTTTAAAGAGTTTTTATTATAAGTTTTAAAAAATAGCTGTAAAAACAAAGTTTTTGACTATAAATCCCTTATACATGAGACATAACGAAAAGTAGTGATTATGTTAAAAGCGTGTCCTTTTTAGAAAAAAAGATTTTTTAAATATTTATTTACAGTACATTCGGTCGATATGAAATTTTAATAGAATGCATTGTTAGGTGACATTAGTCTATATGCGAAATTTCAGCTCGATAGGATCCGAGATGTGGGTCATTTTTTACTTTTGTTTTTTTTTCCCGGGTGGACAGATGGGAACACGACGAGACGGCAACGTTAATATAAAATTATTTTTTTTTAAACCTAACCCATAACGGGGACATTTTTATTTTAAAGTTAGTATATTATTACTCTTTCGTAGTTTGAAATTGAATTTTGTAAAAATTTCCTCAAGAGCTTTTCTGAGAATGGAAGTAAATGATGTTTTCTTAATAAGGTTGAAAAAAAAAGTTTTGAATATTAGTTAATCTCTCTGTCTACAAGCGTTGTCACATAATGACCGAAATCTATTAATTGAAATATTCGGGGTTTTAGGTGGACAAATTAAATAAAAGATACGAGTCAATATGTAAATGTAGGTATATTGAGAATGACAAACATTTTCAGCTATTTGTTGATTCTTCGTTAATTTAAGACAGTGTATTGGACTTGAACAAGAAAAAAAAACAGTTTCGTAATTTTACTATGCTACCATTTTTAATAACTTGTTGATTCTTCTGTGTTTATGCTTAAAAACACTGTTCCGCAAAAATGTTGTTTAAAAATAGAACATTACACAATGAGTTATGACGTTTATCCGGTCTGAGAAATGACAAGCCCAATAATAGCTGAGTTGTAAGAAATATCAGAGACATTTTGTACTCTTTGTAACGTTGCATTTCTTTGTTGATATTTTATCTTATCCTATCTTAACTCTGCTGTACCCAGGTTGTTTGGAAGACCACCAGACATGTTGGATGCGCCATCGTACACTGTGATCCTCTCTTCGGCAACTTGGTTGTGTGCGAGTACTGGCCTCGGTGAGACATGTCGTTAGGATAACTTGGATAGTGACATGTTGTTAGGATAACATGGATAGCGACATGTTGTTAGGATAACACGTATGGTGACATGTAGTTAGGATAACCTGGATAGCGACATGTTGTTAGGATAACCTGGATAGTGACATGTAGTTAGGATAACATGGATAGTAAAATTTAGTAACAGCCACCTGAATGGTGACATGTAGTTACTCTCACCTGTATAGTGGCATGTAGATATAGTCGCCTGAATAACTACAACATGTAGTTATGCTTACGTATATAGTGCCATGTCATAAGGACACAGGTGTAAACTAAGATTTTTAGTGTAATAACTTGTTAAAGATGCAGATATAAACTAAGGTTGTTAGCAGTGGCGTAGCTAGAGGGGGCGGTGGAGGCGGTCCGCCCCGGGGGGCACACATTTTGGGGCATCATTTGTGTGAACTTGAAAAGTGCAACGTATTCCGACAACCACCCTCTTTCTTGTGAAGGGGAAAACCAAGGTGAAACAAAAATACTCGTAACTTCTAGTCTTAATTAACGGATTCCCACATTGGTTTGATTACATAGTAGATTTTATAACTAGCGCAAAACCGTTCAAAAATTTAAAATCACTCAAAAAAGGTATCGATTTGTTCGGAAAATTAAGCGGTATATGACCAGATGACACTTTTATAAGAAAACTACACACAAACACATCACCGCTTGGGCCAATAATATGTGCTATTAATACGCCACGATGGTTTTTGCATGGAATTTCAACATACTCAGAATGATGCCCGAACAAGTACCTACAATTCATGGTGGTTCAAAAATTAGGTTTAACTTGCAAGTAGTAATTTATATTACTGTTGGAGTTTTCAGAAAATTATTGTAAGTTTCGTCATTAAAATTTAAATTTATTTTGTTTTTATTGCATTAAAGTAGCACAAATAATTTGTATTTTTCATAAAATACGGTTATTCATTAAAAATGTTACGCCTATTCAATTAAAGTAATGTGTAATTAATTTGAATTTTCCTATTTTAAGGAAAATTATTAAGATTTATGGCAAGAACATGAACATATTCAAATTTCTCCGTTAATAAACACACAATAGGCATAAATAATTTCGAAAAAGAAATACTTTAAAATTTCAAGCCTCTTGGAAAAATTGATGTATGAATACGTAACTAGTAAAACGAGATCAGATGCTGGAATTTTACTCAATTTAATGCAATCTTTTTCTTTTCTATGTTATCTCACCTTATGGGAACTTGTCATTTTTTTAATTAATGCAAACCCATTGCATGGACCAAAGATGTGCTAATACAAAACGCTGTTATATCAGCCAAACAATTTGTGAAGAGTTGGAGATATCTACTGAACGCTGAGTTAGAAGGAGAGAAAAATATGAGTGGGGAAAATTAAGAAAACCTAGTTCTATGTTTAGAACGAGAAGTACAATGGGAAATGTTTTTATCCATGGGTGGAATTATAAAAGAAAATAAAAGAAAGCATTGATGAGTTGCAAGTCCTTGCAAGAAAATATTCGTATATAATAACATGTTACCTACTACATGAAGCATTTGAACATCAAATAAATTAATTTATTGAAATTGATAAAGAACAGTTCAATATTGAAAGAAAAAGGATTCAGGTTTTTATGGCTGTACCTACACTACAAAAAGAGGCATACTGTTAGAAAAAAATTGGTTAAAGGCCCCCTTGATCTATTAAAATTTATTCAAAAATTAGATTGTAAAATTCTGTAAAACTCAGCATTGTAATTTTGCTATGAATTTTTTAAACAACTGCTATCAGTGTCGCTAGTTGTGAAAGGAGCTTCTCCAAAGTGAAGTTGATAAAAATTATCTGCGTTCCACAATGAGCGATTTAATACAACAAAATCTTGCAATATTGTCCATAGAACAAGATATAACAAATAATTTAAATTTGATATTATAATACATGGTTTTTCTGTTATGAAAGTTAGGAAAGAAAATGTATAAATATGTTACATACTAATGTATGTTCTTTGTTTGTACAGGTATAAATATGTTTACATACTAATGTATGTTCTTTGTTTGTACAGGTATAAATATGTTTACATACGAATGTATGTTCTTTGTTTTTACAGGTATAAATATGTTTACATACTAATGTATGTTCTTTGTTTGTACAGGTATAAATATGTTTACATACTAATGTATGTTCTTTGTTTGTACAGATATAAATATGTTTACATACTAATGTATGTTCTTTGTTTGTACAGGTATAAATATGTTTACATACTAATGTATGTTCTTTGTTTGTACAGGTATAAATATGTTTACATACTAATGTATGTTCTTTGTTTGTACAGGTATAAATATGTTTACATACTAATGTATGTTCTTTGTTTGTACAGGTATAAATATGTTTACATACTAATGTATGTTCTTTGTTTGTACAGGTATAAATATGTTTACATACTAATGTATGTTCTTTGTTTGTACAGGTATAAATATGTTTACATACTAATGTATGTTCTTTGTTTGTACATGTATAAATATGTTTACATACTAATGTATGTTCTTTGTTTGTACAGGTATAAATATGTTTACATACTAATGTATGTTCTTTGTTTGTACAGGTATAAATATGTTTACATACTAATGTATGTTCTTTGTTTGTACATGTATAAATATGTTTACATACTAATGTATGTTCTTTGTTTGTACAGGTATAAATATGTTTACATACTAATGTATGTTCTTTGTTTGTACAGGTATAAATATGTTTACATACTAATGTATGTTCTTTGTTTGTACAGGTATAAATATGGTTACATACTAATGTATAAATATGGTTACATACTAATGTATGTTCTTTGTTTGTAAAGTGAAAAACATTTACCGATTAAAATAAAATTAAAGAATAGTAATCGATAATGTATTTTTTGGGTGTAAATTTGGAAAATTGTTTGTCTCATTGTATAGACTTACGACCTCAGTAACTTTTTTTTGGCCTTTATAGAATGTAGTGTATTTTTATAAATGTGTATTTATAGGTATATCATCTCATGCGGCCTTTTTTTTTATTACTGCTCACTTAAATATGGCATGCAATGGTAAACATGTTCCCCAACTTTGCTTCGTTTCAATTACAATTATTTATTCATGTTTATTAATTTATAAAAACCATTATATAATCGACTAATTTGCCGTCCATAAATGAAGTCACGCGATCTTGACTGATTTTTATCCCCTCCGCACTCGTCACACGTCCTCACAAAAACTTAACCCCTTCTTCAACAAGACGTCATAAAAGCGTATTTTCTATTTGAAAATAAGCATGTTTCAAATCAAATTTTTGTCTTTTAAGTATGTTTTTAGTGCAAGGCTGCACTCTAATATCGTAACACGCGTTTTACGTAAACGTTATTAAATAAAGTGTCAGTAATCAACATTTAAGTGGACATTTTATTTAAAGTTGTGCGTTTTGTCGTCACGTCACATGTCTCAAACACACACCCCTCGTCACACATCGTCACAAATGTATGACTCCTCTCCCCACCCCAGGTGCGTGACGTCATTTATGGACGGTCGCTAAAAAGGGCGGCTCATAGGAGACCGCCCCGGGCGGCAAAAATTCTAGCTGCGCCACTGGTTGTTTTAGTGTTATAGTTTGTTAAATATAAAGAAGTAAACTTAGGTTTCAGTGTAATAATTTGTTCATCTTTGTTTCAGTGGTAATCTTCTACCTGGCACGCCATATTGAAAATAATCAGCCATTCCTGATGATAAACCAGATTCGCCCCTCATTTCATTTCAAACATTACTTTTGTTTAAACCTTTGAATTAATAAAATTGCTAAATATTTAAATCTTGGCTAAAAAGCGTTTTTTACAAATATTTTATTATAAATATTTTTTTAAAAATCTTTTCAATTCTTTGTGACATATATTATAAAGGTAATCCTGTTAAACAATGAAGAGTTACCGTATATAATCGTTCTACAGCCAGCTCGCTCATAACTTGTGTTTGTACAAGAAACCATGGCGGTGACAGACATGTCATCGAAGCCCATGTGATCACGTCCATTGAAGAGTCGGGAGACAGGAAACTGTTTGTCTTGTTTAATGGCACGTACATGCTCAGCGATACGGCAACAGAGTAACCACCCAGTCTCATCTATGTACTTCAAAGAACAGCGCTTACACACAGTGGTGTAGACCACATTGCGTCTGGTACAAAGAAAGCCATTCCTAATCTTGAATATCCCCTTAGGGAAGATAATCTGGTCCGGCTTGGTCTTACAGCGAGGACGGCCGGATGGCTTAGTGCCCAGATGGGAGGACGGAATACAAAGACGGCTTCAAACCAATAGGTCTCTCAGATTTTTGTCCCTCCTAAATACAATGAGGGGTGGGGTGGAAAATATGTTGTTAGTCTAAGGGTCAGCGAGGAAGATGGTGCAGTTTTTCAAAAATATTTCCTTGGCTTTAATGTTGTGGGGGGGGGGTATGTGAGAACCAATTTGCTCGTCTCATTACTATCACTGATGCGTGATACAAAGGCGTCTGCACAAGTAAAGTTTTTAACTCGCTGAAGCGCAGATTGAAGTATAGCTTCAGGGTTTGTCTAAAAAACTCCACCATTTCCAACGCTTTTAACAATTCAAAAAATTGTTTACAAATTAATGTTTTAATGGTTAAAACATTAATTTGTAAACTCGTTGTTTTTTTTAAATAATTTTTTTATTGCATAAGACAAAGAATAAAGTGGAAAAAAATGTTTGATTGCTATCGAGGACAAACGAATGGTTAAAGCAGGGCCGGACTAACACTCGCTCTTTCCGTGCAAATGCACGCAGTTAAAAAATCGAGGGGCGCAAAATTCATTTTATGGAAATGCGGAGGAGAGATCCGAAAAAAAGTCCCAAAAATAAGGCCATAAATCCTTTTTAATAGTATAGCTTATAAAATTATCCTTTTAAATTATAGACGAGTCACAACTATTATATTATAAAGCGAAAAATCGATTTTAACCGGGCCACAGTAAGTTTCATGATGATATGTTATATAGTTAATTCTACATCGTAAATGGTGTAATTGGAATATTTTGAGCCCAGGGAAAAATTATTTTAAAATTATAAAATTGGCGCCCCCGACCCTTTCCGTTTCATCAAATTTTACTATGATATAACGTTGTAAACCTCATTTTTTCGTCCCTGTACTTTGGGACATGTTTACCTCACTGCCCCACATTGCTGCGATTTGGACCGTCGCACAGTACAATAGGGTTTAACTTTGATTTCCATACTGATAAAAGCGGACGTAGGTTCACATCAAACAATTATATAAGACATCTTAGCAATAGAGAGAAAATTACAAGAAAAGTTTGGTGTATTCTGTTGCTAAAGATTCTGTTTTTTTTTGGTTTTTTTTTGCCTCTACTGCAAAATTTGTGCAATGGTTACATCTTTGTTAGCAAACGATGGTTATTGAGATTGGCAGCATTTACTTTAGTACAAATCCTAAAAACTCATGAGAGTGCACAAACATTTTAAAGCTCAAAGTCCTGTCTTGAATTGAGTGTTTGCTTTAAACTGCGTGACCAATAGATGATACTTCTCAAAGATTTTGAAATGCAGTAACCCATCACTGGACGATGTGCAGTAACCCATCACTGGACGATGTGCAGTAACCCATCACTGGACGATGTGCAGTAACCCATCATTGGACGATGTGCAGTAACCCATCACTGGACGATGTGCAGTAACCCATCACTGGACGATGTGCAGTAACCCATCATTGGACGATGTGCAGTAACCCATCATTGGACGATGTGCAGTAACCCATCACTGGACGATGTGCAGTAACCCATCATTGGACGATGTGCAGTAACCCATCATTGGAAGATGTGCAGTAACCCATCATTGGACGATGTGCAATAACCCATCATTGGACGATGTGCAGTAACCCATCATTGGACGATGTGCAGTAACCCATCATTGGACGATGTGCAGTAACCCATCACTGGACGATGTGCAGTAACCCATCATTGGACGATGTGCAGTAACCCATCACTGGACGATGTTTTTCAACATGTATTTTCGATCGTCAAAATTATGCGATTTCTTCTTTGGATTTAAAGATAGCAAAGAAAATTAAAATGGACATGATCAGAAGCGTCACTAGGGTTTTTGTCACCCAGTGCGTTAGTTAATGGTGTCACCCCCTCACGACTAACCCCATGGACCTCCTCCGAGCCTATACGGGAGCATACAGAATTTTACATTTTGGTGTCACCCCTTGTGATGGAAACACCCGGCGCGGTGACGCCTCTGAACATGATTGTATCCGAGTAGTGTCTTAGTTAATTTTTAAAAAATAATAAAGTCCAATTCACCCGGCAAGGATATGCAACTGTTTTATTTAAACAGAAATGGAACAACTGTCCTTCATCACCACGTTCACTCTGTCCTTGGCACACCCAACTGTCATTCTCTCTCTACTTCCTTTCTTCTATCATACCTACTGCATCTCAGTGCGGTGCACATGGTGCGGCGCTGTGTGGGTGTGCACACTACTGCATGATACTAAAATATTTTTAAAGCTAGTCCAACTTTCCGCTGAATTTGATCGTGTCATAGAGGAGCATGTAAGAAGTGCTTTAAATAAACAACATGAAAAAGCACAAACTTGAATAAGACCATTCAAAATGACGCCTTTAAACTAATTGCAAATAATATCAAAAGTCACATATTAGATGAATTAGTGAAACAAATCAAACTATGTTTCAATTATTTAAATTGCAAACCTGGCTTACATAAAACAGAACAAGTGACCTTCGTTAAAAGGTGTGTGTTCGATTTAACAATAAGACATGAGAATTCATGAACATTTTGGGACTTTCTTTCTATTGAATGATTGCCTTTGGCAAACAAAAGAGGCCAAGGATATGATAATCGGGCGAATATCAAAAGAGAACATGTAGGGGGTGGAAGCAAATACTAGAAACATCAACGCTGGTACATTTTTATGCCATGTGGTAGCTACTCACTTAACCTGGTAATAAATGATATGGTGAAATCATCATTAGAAGGAGCCAAATTCTTTGATATTGTCTAAAAATGATAATTATGTTTTTATCTTCAGCGACTTTCAGACGACTCGTTCTTTTGAAGAACGTTAAAGTTAAATAACTAAATTTAAAAGATCGCAGTGACACCTGGTATGGAAAATCGTTGAGGTATAAAAATCGGTTAAATATTTGATGCGTCGCTTGGCATTTACAAGAACAAAGATATAGATAGCTCAATAAGAGATGAAACACCTGGACTACTTACGTAACTACAACTATTCAAATTTCGTACTTTTCTGTCGTGATATGATATGAGATATTAACTCATGTTAATGTCATTAGTAAACTCGCGCAGGGCAAAAATTATGATATTACATTGGCAATAAAACTTTTGAGAAGTTCCAATATTTAAAAAAAAAGAATCTGAGATCAGACAATTACTTTAATGCCATCCTTGTTGATGCTGGAAAATGGCATACGAAATAGATGCAGATAAAACACTTGACTCAATACAAGAACATCGAGTTCGTTGGAGAAAAAGTCTATTTGATGAAATCAGGTCGACCCCACAATTGATGCACAGGGAAGATAGTAATTTGAATTATTTTACCACTTTGTTAACACTGCAACCAAGTCTTTAGATCGAAACTTACTCGTTGCACTAGGAATTTTAGTAGCTTCCGATCCGGGGAAAGTAATTTTTCCAAACTAAAAATAATCAAGAACTATTTTGGAAACATCTCAAACAAGATTGTCAAACCTAGCTAAATTAGCAGTTGAGTATGAACTCAGTAACAGCTAAACTATTTCTAAAATAAATTAGAGAGTCTCCGAATTTCCTTTTAAAAATGTATAAACTCATGTTACCAATTTTTTTTTCATGAAGCATTTTTAGTAAAATCTAAATACAAGTATTTGTGTTAATTACTGTGTTAAAGATTAAGTAAGAGTGTTATTTTATTTTATTTTTTAAATTTTTTGAGGCGGGGGGGGGGTCGCTAAAATTTTTTTAAAGCCTTAAACAATTTTTAGAATACTTAAATTGTAATTACAAAGGGCCCTATGTTTCACTTTTGCACGGAGTAGTTCAAAGGCTAAGTCCGACCCTGGTTAAAGAATTTTAAACGAAAGCCGGTGCATACATAACTTGATTCAAATCTATTCAACGATCTTTAAGCTGCCACGAGAAGTTAATTGTATTAATTAATACTTATGATCATTACTAAATGCTTACAAAATTTAATTAATATTATAATTTTTTCCAGAACATGTTTAAACGTTGCTTTGCAAGATAGATTATTTATTTAAGTGGGATGAATTAAATGGACAAACAAGACCAAACATCATTTTGCAAAGGAATCCATACTATTGCGCGATTTTACAATTTATAGGCCAATACATGCTGAATGTATTGCAACAAGAAAACACGTCTTTGGAAAACTATAATACACCAAATGCTATATACACGAAGACATATCTCTAGAAATCGCTTATTATGTGCCATAATATGTAGACGTCGGGGCAAAGCAAATGGTAAATAACCTGTTTTCTTAAATACTTCATTCTACAGCACTTGGTTTCATTCGTTTTATATTCTTCTGTTTTTATTATTACAAGCTTTTATTTAAGTCACAATGTTTGTATGTTGTATCCTTCAAATCTTGTAACGTAAAATTAAACCACTTCTGATGATCCTAGAGATCTCAAAATTGTACCACAGATAGATCTTGGATGATAATGCATTGTATCAAAATGTCAGATAGATTGAGTGTACCATATTGAAATTATTGAATTTTTAGTTTATCTATAGTCTTTATATATGCAACGGTACCCGTCTGCTTTGTTGACATCCATGAGTTCACCACGTGGACATATCACCGTGGTATAAAACGTTGGGCGGGCGCTTATGAGGTGTTTGGTATTAAAAAAAAATAGTGGTAAATAAAACAAACCCGTAAAAACAAAGTTTTTGACTATAAATCCCTTATATATGAGACATAACTAACAGTATTGATTATTTTCAAACATTTAAAGACTGAATCTGTCTTAACTCAAGTTTGCTTCATAACCCTGGGGGGGAGGGGTGGGTGGGAGGGGGAGAGGGGAAAAGTCTGGTCACCGATTCGCTTGACCGAGCTCAGCGTGACACGTAAAATGTAAACAAAAGCACCCCGTCGCTTCGTTGGGTCGCCTCAATGCGTCAGCTCAAACTTTCACGTGGCAAAAAAACAATAACAAACCGTGAATTTGAATTACATATCTCATATAAGGATTAACTAAAAATGCATTAATTTAATTACGGTACGTTCGATCAATCTGAAATTTTGATACGATGCATTGTTAGGTGAGACGGGTCTGTGTGCCAAACTTCAGCTCGATGGGATTACGGGAAGTGGGTCATTTTTGACCTTTTTTTCCGCCCGGCCATGAGATGACGACAGACAGAGAGACAGAGACGGCGGTGAAGTTAATATAAGGGATTTAAAAACAAAGTTTTTGACTATAAATCCCTTATGTATGAGACATAACTAACAGTATTGATTATTTTCAAACATTTACAGACTGAATCTGTCTTAACTCAAGTTTGCTTCATAACCCTAGGGGAGGAGGGGTGGGTGGGAGGGGGAGAGGGGAAAAGTCTTGTCACCGATTCGCTTGACCGAGCTCAGCGTGACACGTAAAATGTAAACAAAAGCACCCCGTCACTTCGTTGGGTCGCCTCAATGCGTCAGCTCAAACTTTCACGTGGCACGTGAATTTGAATTACATACCTCATATAAGGATAAACTAAAAATGCATTAATTTAAATAATGTACGTTCGATCGATCTGAAATTTTGATACGATGCATTGTTAGGTTAGACGGGCCCGTGTGCCAAATTTCAGCTCGATGGGATCCCGGGAAGTGGGTCATTTTGGACTTTTGTTTTTCCGCCCGCCCATGAGATGACGACAAACAGACAGAGAGAGACGGCGGTGAAGTCAATATAAGGTATTTAAAAAGATGTGTGGGCTTCAGACGTGAATTTTAAAGAGTTTTCATTATAACTTTAAAAAGTACTATCAACATCAAGTCTTGCTGGCCGAAATAAGGTCAAAAGATAGATTAGATAATCTATCCTTTACCACTATCACATTTCAGTTAATGACGATGAAGTTTAACTAATTAAATTGAAATGATAAGGTCTAAAAATCAATTTAAAAAATTTGAGACTAAAAAGTAGAAAATAAAATACTTTTAAAAAATCTTTTTTTAAAAAGGACACGCTTTTATTTACATATAGAAAGTGCACTAAAAAGAAGAAAATAAACGTTTTCTATGATAAGAGGTGAAATCCGTGAACCTATCCACTGCACATAAAAGCGTGGGGCGCTCTTCACAACTCTCTATCATGTGCAAGGCTGCGAAACATAGATACAAATTTTTATGAGTATGAATATTAATAAACATTAAAAGTTTCACAACTTTGATCATATACATGCTACTATCATATTAATTAGAAATACTTATCTATATGCAAAGGAATAATTGCAAACAGAAATGAGTTGTGTTAATCTGAGAGATCTCAAAATTTCAGCGCCCCACGCTTGTATGTGCAGTGGATAGGTTCACGGATTTCACCTGTTATCATAGAAATCGTTTATTTTCTTCTTTTTAGTGCACTTTCTATATGTAAATAAAAGCGTGTCCTTTTAAAAAAAAGATTTTTGAAAGTATTTTATTGATATTGATCATATGTCATTTCAATCAAGAATCATACTATTATTGTGTGTCTGCTATTTTTAAATCCTTTATATTAACTCGTGGTGTCTGCGGCCGCCAGCGCGGCCGCCCGACCGCCCTTGTCGCCAAAACTTTTGATCGATTTTTAACCCACTTGCTCGTAAGCTAGCGAGCTGACATTTTGCAGGCAGTTTCGTACTAATAATAAAAACAATGTATCAAAATTTCAGATCGATCAAATGTACCGTAATTAAATTATTGATTTTTTAGATTATTTTATTTATTCCAATGTATCATGCTATTTTTTGAGATAGAGCGTCGCGGTGCGTATCATATTGAACAACCTTTCTGTCGCGCAATAAGGTGCGTATTTTTATTGACAACTCTTTTTACAAACATATTCCTGATCGGTGCGCATTATATTAAACATGTTTTACGACACAACTGCAATTTTGTATTTCTGGATGGTCTGGCGCTGCGTATTATAATGAACATTCTTTTAGTTACGTCTCGTACATAAAGGATTTATAGTGAAAAACTTGTTTTTTACGGGTTTTTTAAATTATGTATTTACAGCAATCTTGTACCTTTACTTATATAAATGTCTTTAATGCAAGGACGAAATTATGTATCTATCAGCCCCATAACTGAAACACTGTTACTTGTATATTGTCTCAATCGTTAATTGTTTTCCTTCAACATTTTTTCTATACTACGAATTACTTTATGTTTTACTGTATCAAACGCTTCAATGTGATATCACAAAGTGCTAAAATATATACCTGCTTACTTGCTGTCTTCTTTAACCTTTTAGCTTAAATCATAGATTATCTTTTTTATTACTTAAATTCAGTAGATTATTGCGTCCTACGCTTTTTATGGATTGTCAATGTTTAATGTTTCTAGTGTCTTGATCTTCCGTCCTGGTTAGATCAGGGAGCTCATTCCACGTCCAAATTCCAGACGGAAAGAATGAGAATTTAAATCAGTTTGTTGTTGCATAGGTTATAAGAAAAGTGCTTTTATCTATATGACTATTTAAGTTTTACAATAGATTACCTTGTGTTGTATTTCCAAGTTTGAATACATTGCCTTATGTATTATTGCTAAATTTTCCACTTTGATTTCCTATCCTCTAATGTTTCTAGGTTTAATGATTTAACTAAAAGTGTTACTCTTGTCAGTTTTGAATATTCTCCAGTAATGAACATGGCAACGCTGTCTTGAATTCGTTATAGTTTATGTGTATTTTCTTTGGTGAATGGATCTCAATACAGAAGGAGACTTTCAAATACATGCCTCAACAAATTTAGGTAGCATTTAAATTTAATATTTTTTTATTTACATTTGCAACAGATTCTCTTTATTAAAGCGTAAGATTTTAATGACTTCATTTTAAACGTGAATACAAAATAATTACTAATTTATTATTAATCTTGATTGTTAGGCATCTTTAGTTTGGGTTAGTTGTTCGCACCGATTAAATAGGTTTCATTTACGCGTCATTTATTTATTTCCTTTTTTTTATTTAAAATACACAATAATATTTTTCTAGATGAACGAAACGATCTACTGAAATATTTTTTTCCATTAGATTCTGGCTTTCAAATACACTTGTATTACTTGGAATCGTAACTGAGCCACCTTGCTTCAACGTCATGAAGGGTTGTATCAGCCCAAGTTGCAAGCTCGAGGATGAAGGAAGTCGTGTTGACCTGAGCAATGGTTAACTCAGCCCTTAAGTTCTTAGTGTTCTCGTTATCAAGTTTGGAAAATGCGACATAAATTATTGGGGTTGTCTTGTAAGGAACTTTAAACGTAACCAACTTGGACAGCTTCCTCACGTGTGCCGAGATTTTTTCAAATTCGTCTTTCCGACCGACCACCAAACCAGTTTCCATGTGCCTGGTCAGTACAGTTGCCAGGTTTTGTTCGATTGTCGGTAGACGAAGATTGACATTTTTTTCAACAGTGTCCATTTTTTGTAGAGCAGTCTTTTCTGAAGCTGAAATTTTGTCTAAAAATTCTTTTTTAACACCTCTCTCGACAGTATCAATTTTTTGTAGAGCGGTCTTTTCTGAAGCTGAAATTTTGTCTAAAAATTCTTTTTTAACACCTCTCTCGACAGTATCAATTTTTTGTAGAGCGGTCTTTTCTGAAGTTGAAATTTTGTCTAAAAGTTCTTTTTTAACACCTTTCTCGACTGTATCAATTTTTTGTAGAGTGGTCTTTTCTACATTAGAAATTTTATCCACTAATTCATTTTTGACATTTCTTGGAACGTCATCGATCTTTCTATTTATGTCTTTCCCCTCTATTTCCAATTTTTGTAGAGTTGCCTTAACAGCTTCCAGCTTTTTCTCATTTTCTGTTACCTGAAAATTGATTTTTTTTTCAGCTGCTTCAAATTTTTCTAAAGTAACTTTTTCCAAATCAAATAATGTATCTAAAAGTTTTTTGTTATCTGGAAAAACATAGTTTATAATTTTTGTTGCCTTCTTCAATCCTGATTTAGTTTTAATTTTACATTCATAAACTGTCGCTTGTTTTTCTCCTGGAGATTTCCATTCAACATTGAGATATCCTTCACCTTCACCATCATCAGATTTCAAAGAGCCTGTAGCTTGAATGACATCCAGATCAGTTTTTGCAGTGGCAGCTTCCAAACGTGTTATGTGTGCAACTTTTTCAGTTTGTTTTTGCTTCGTTGGACCTTTCAGTAAAGAAATATTTTTTTTAAAATTTCAGTTTTTTAAATTAACCCAAAAATTTGAAATAATTGAACTTTGCTATTGTTACAGTGCGATATTTGAATGAGGATTTTTTGACATTCTTTATATTTGAAAGTTGGAGAACGCGTACTTAAGTTTTCATATTAAAACCTAAATGCGCTTTTGCTAGATAGAAATTATTTTTGAGACAAATCATAATTTACTAATATTTAAGAAAAAATTCAAAACATCTCCATGAAGTATTACCTTCTTACGTACGTTTGTATAACTTTTTAGCGACTTAAAATCAGTAACAAAAAAGATACTTTTTTAAAAAAAACTACTAAGTTTAATTGAAAGAGGAAACTTACCTCTTGTGATATAAATAGATTCAATTTGATCATTTGTATCATCATATTCCAAATCCTAGATGTAATAATTTTAAATTATATCTTATTAATTATTTTTAAGAGACATTTACAATAAGTATATTTTCAAAAATTATGTCAATTAAATTTTGCAAAAGTCTATGAAATGTATTTGAAACACTACTGAAACGATGGTAATTAATATTTAAAAATTAAACACAACTCCCGAGATAAATAGCTACAATGCTGAGCATCTGGAGACACGGCCAGAATGGTTTACTCGTTTATGCCACAACAGAGTAAAAGTGTATGATCTACCTTGCACAATTCAGACACCCATCACTATGATAAGGACCTATCTCTGTCCCACACGCAGTTATTTCCATTGATCTTACACACGAAGGGTTATCGGTTTTCCAGGAGGCGCAGAGGAGGCGGTTGAACACCTGTTGGCCGAGTGGCAGGTGTCTGCCAGAGTTTTGGACAGGTTGATGCAGATAACTTTGGAAAAGTATATTATGTGTGGCGATGCCTGCTTGATGAGGCTTGCCAGTAAAATCATGAGCCGAGTCATACGTGATTGAATAAACTCAACACTAAAAATTTAATGTCCCATAAATTACACAGTACAGTATTAAAAAACATGTAAATTTTGAAAATATATTTAATAATTGATGAGCTTAAATAACACTGAAATTCCACCTAGCAGCGAAGCTCATCGTGCCTAAACAAACTATATATTGATGTTATGTAGCACAAGATACACGTAAATTAATCAATTAAGTGACATTAACATGTTCCTCATTTGGTACAATTTTTAAAAAAAAATTTAAATCAATTGTTATTTTTAATTGTCATAAAAATGTGAATGTCTCAAGATAAAATAATAACAAGTAGATGGTAAGATTACGTATCAATTGCCTCAAAGATTGTATGATTCTAATTGATAGACATTTAGTTGTAATCAAAATTTACCTGGCATGTCAAGGGGCCCACTTAAAAAATAAACCAGTTTAGACTTTACTTAACATTAATTAAGATTCATTGTACAAATTATATTAACGAAATGTAAACCCAAATTTTATTTAAAATATATTTACATTATAAATGTTAGAAGCACGTCCCACATTGCGTTTCCAAGTTTGGTACAGCAATGTGATTCTGCTCCAAAATCAGATGCCGATATATTCCATATGTTTATGTATATTAATTATCTCTCAAAGGTATTTTTAACGTATGGTATTTATTAAAGACTTTTCAAACTAATAAAAATTTTAATTATTTAATATGGAAAAATACCAAATAAATATCCTAACTAAACTGTATTAATGATAATATTCATTATAAGTTAACGAATCAAAGTAGAAGTATATAATGTTAATTAAATTCTTTCTCCTCAAATTAAAACAAAAAGATAAATCATTTCTAAAATTGCAAAACCTATTCAAACATAAATATTTACATCTATAGAACAACCGAATTTCAGAAGCTGTTTGATTCCTAACCCTTATCCTAACCCTAATCCTAACCCTAATCCTAACCCTAATCCTAACCCTAATCCTAACCCTAATCCTAATCCTAACCCTAATCCTAACCCTAATCCTAACCCTAATCCTAACCCTAATCCTAATCCTAATCCTAATCCCAACCCTAATCCTAATCCTAATCCTAACCCTAATCCTAACCCTAATCATAACCCTAATCCTAACCCTAATCCTAACCTTATGTCCTAACCTAATCCTAACCCTAATCCTAACTCTAATCCTAACCCTAATCCTAACCCTAATCCTAACCCTAATCCTAACCCTAATCCTAACCCTAATCCTAACCCTAATCCTAACCCTAATCCTAACCCTAATCCTAACCCTAATCCTAACCCTAATCCTAACCCTAATCCTAACCCTAATCCTAACCCTAATCTATACTTACAACCACGAGTCTTCTCAAACTCAGATTAAGTGGGAACCCTTAGACTCTGTATAAATTATTTTAAATTCATCGGATGTTGGTGTCATAATCCTATCCCTCAACTGTACGTATAGCTAAAGAACAACCTAAACTCACAGGCTGTTGGTACAACTAATCGTAACCGTAACCAATACCTACAGCTAAAGAACAACCTTGACTGAGAGGCTGTTGATACTTACAGTTAAAGAACAGCCTAAACTCAGAGATTTTGAAAACCCGTACATCACAAAACTTGGCTGGGCGGTGAACAGAACGGAAGATCCTGGAAGACATCAACTCAAAATAAGACATACACCACATGAACCATCCCACATATATGTACCTAGGTGTTAACTTTACACTTTTGATCTGGTAATTTGATTATAAAAATACTTTCAGAGAATACATTTTAATCTTAAGCAATTAATTTTTACTTCTGTTAACATTAACTGATAACTTTACAAATCTCTAAATAAAATTATATTTAAATTATATAGTTGTGGTTTAGGATCCAGCTTAAAAAATGTTACGGCTTACAGTTTTATTTTTAGTTGGCGAATTTCAAATCTTTAAGATATATACATATAGATTTATTTTGCAGTTCTCAATGCGTTCTTAAATTGTTTCATAATTTTAAAAACATTTCATAAATAATAACTAAACAAATTATTGTTAGGCGGTTTTTTAAACCAATAACCATAACATCATATACTCAGCCACATATTCAGTGACATTTAAATACTAATTACAGTCAATACCACCATGTCATGCCCCCGCATACAAACCAGTTACCGTCATTTACAATAAGAAGACTTCCAAAGATGGCTGTCCAGTAAAAGTATGTCTGACCCATCACTGATTTGAGATGAACTTATTTTTACCATCCTAAGGGAACAGACACTGAGCTTTTTGAAGAGAGGACTCCATGTTTTATACTCGAGACATGCTCCTTTAATATTTACGATGACGTTTAATTTAAGATTATTTTCTTTTCTAACAGAATAATAGTTTTTTATTGTATTAAACCAGATCATGGTATAAGAGGCTCATGTTTTCAGATTATTTTACGTTAGAGTCGATATTTCTTTGTCGTGTCGCCATGTGTGTAAGTTGTGCTTGTGGAAGAGGATTGTTGTGGTCTAGAGGTTTCCTTTAAATAAACTTGACTCAATTCTGTGGTTGGAGTTTTAACGTAGATTAATTCTTAACTTTGGAAACAAAAGTTTAAAAAAACAAACATTCGAATCCGATAAGAATTCAACACATTTTAAGACAAAATATTTCTAATACTAATAGCAGGCGCTCACAAAATTACGAGCATTCAACAACATTTCTCTGTGTATTTATAAGTGTATCTATGCAAAATACTAGAAAATGGTACCCTAGCAATATAAGAGAATATTAAGAAGTCAAATATTCGACAGATCAAAGACATTTCTCATGAAAGAACATTTTAAAAATTGCTGACTTATTCCAAAGGTTATTGAATAACAGTAGCGCGAAAATTCAGAACCGAAGATATGAACATTTTGGTAGGCCTGAATTTTTTAAAACCTTTATATGTAGTCCGTGCTGGCCTCAAGTCAGTTTTCTTGATTAACTTACCTTAATTTCTTACTACTTTTAGTTACTTAAGGATGATTAGGTTTTTTTTTGTTTTTTTTTAATGTTCTGATTCAATTTTAATATTCAACCAAAGTTTTCGGTTCTTTTGTAAATGAAGTTCATTTATATCTTTTTTTCAGGTTTCTGAATGTTTTAATAGTTATACTATTGTTTAATTTTAAATTATAAAATTTCATAATTTCTTAGGCAAATCAATTGGAAAAATTGGATAAAATTGTTGTTTTTTTATTACTCCCCTAGCGTTTATATATATATATTTTTTCTTTCAAATATTAAAATGCTCAAGCCGGTTATATAACTAGTATCTATATAAGGGCTGAACCAATACTCGGTTCGGCTTTTCGGCATCGGCCGATTTTCGTATACTCTAAGATACTCGGCAATCGGCTGCGTAAGTGATGCCGATGCCGAGTATTACGTAATTGCTTCAATAGCAAAGATGCACGCAAAATCGCATGTCTAAAACATTTCGTTTCGTATTGAATAACAAAATGTACCGTGTGCAGACTTGTTGTCATTGGCAACCATTCATCCTTCAGCCTGATTTTGACTCTATTACTAGTGCTTTGTTCTAATTGTTTCATTCATAAGAAGTGGCCGTGTGCAAAAGCCATTTAATTATTGGTTAGAATTAATTTAAAATGTGTCAAAGTTGAAGTTTCAAAAGTTCAAAACAAGACCCTAATTTATTTTTGTACATTGTTATAGAGAAGAGTCCACTTTGTCATGAGTCATATATAGGTCATGATAGATCCGGGGATGCATAAGGGATTGTGACATAATGAACCACACTTTAAAAATTCATAACTTTAAAACTACAAATCCTCAAAATAAAATTTTGATGTTAAAATTTTATTAAAAATAATCTCTATTTAAGCATGCCATTGAATTTATTTTTTTTTAAGTTAATTTTTTTTCCTCAAATACTCGGTACCGGTTCTCGGTATCAGTATCAGCAAAAAAGGCCGCAACACGGTAAATTTGCTCATTTTGTGAAAACTCGTGAAGAGATGTCCTCGTATGAGAGGTGCTCGTTATGAGAGGTTAGGCGGTACTCGGTATCGGCACTGGGCAATCGGCAAAACTTGGCCGCCACTACTCGGTACTCGGCAATCGGCAAAACTTGGCCGCCACTACTCGGTTCTCGGCAATCTGCAAAACTTGGCCGAGACTACTCGGTACTCGGCAATCGGCAAAACTTGGCCGCCACTACTCGGTACTCGGCAATCGGAAAAACTTGGCCGCCACTACTCGGTACTCGGCACTCGGCAAAAAAATCATACTCGGTACACCCTTAATACTTATATAATGAAAGGCAAAGTTCTGTCCGGTCATCGATAGCGATTGGTTCCTCAAACGCATATGACGCCTACAGCCAATCATATTGAACACGTTTACGCGGACGTTCAAAACGAGTTATTTTTGGTGCAGTATTTCTTCCAATACTTTATTTTAAGTTATGCGCGTTGGGATTTACAGCAAAAAGCTCTGTTTTACGAGTTATTTATTTTAACTATAATGAATACTATTTTTTACGTGATGCACATGTAATGCCGGCCGAGACGGCTGTTGGAGGGGAGCTACAACATGCCACCGAACGGTGGCAGAACGTCCTTGGGCGGGCTTTGTTGCTCGTCTATAAATATATAATTCAACAGACATTAGGACAAGCACAAGACGCGAGCAAATAAGCATGATGAATGACTCTCGCTAGTGTCGACCAATCACAGTTTATGGTTGGCAAGTGAGGTGCTGCAGGGTGGGGGTCAGGTACGGTTGCCAACTCTACCGTTTTTGCCGGGAATCTCCCGGAATCGGCTTTTATGTCCGGTCTCCCGGTTAACTGTGACCCGTGAGATATAATTTGTAATATAATAAAAATATTTTTTTTAAAAAATCTTTAGGTAATTAGTAATCATATAATTTTACAACAGAGTTTAAAATCACCAACATGTGCAATTGCAATGTAAACCAAAAAAGTCAACAAACACCTACTGTTATATTTGTTAAAATATTATAATGTTTGCAATTCTCTAATCTCTCTGGTTCAAGGTTAACAATGCGTTTGTGGCTCTCCTCCCCCCCCCCGAGGTTCACACGCGTTGTTCTCATTTTTAAATCCCTTATATTAACTTCACCGTCGTCTCTGTCTCTCTGTCTGTCTTGGGAGGGCACCGTGGAAAAACAGAAGTAAAAAAAGACCAATTTCACGTCATGCCATCGCGCTGAAATTTTGCACACGGACCCGTGTCACCTAACAATACATCGTATCAAAAATTCAGATCGATCGAACGTACAGTTATTAAATTAATGCATTTTTAGTTTATCAATATAAACTATATGTAGCGGTCGCTATCGTTTACATTTTACGGTCACTTGACTTCACCCCAGCCTTCGGTGAACACATCTCGTGTTTTAACCAGGTAAACCGGCATGCTTTTGTTTACATTTTGCGTGTCACGCTGAGCTCGGTCCAGCGATCGGTGACAAGACCTTTCCCCTCTCCCACCCCCCTTCCGGTTAAAAGCAAAGTGGAGTTAAGACAGATTCAGTCTGTAAATATTTGTCGTGTTTGAACATAATCAATACTTTTAGTTATGTTTCATATATAAGGGATTTATAGTCAAAAACTTTGTTTTTACGGGTTTGTTTAATTAAATCCCTTATATTAACTTCACCGCCGTCTCTGTCTCTCTGGCTCTCAGTCTTGGGCGGGCACCGCGAAAAAACAGAAGTCAAAAATGACCCACTTTCCGTCATGCCATCGAGCTGAAATTTGGCATACGGACCCATGTCACCTAACAATGCATTGTATCAAAATTTCAGATCGATCGAACGTACCTTAATTAAATTAAAAGTATTTTTAGTTTATCTATAAAAAAACTTTATGTAGAAGTCGCTATTGTTTACATTTTACGGGTCAATTGACTTCACGCCAGCCACAGGTGAACACATCTCGTGTTTTAACCAGGTAAACCACCTGGAGTTGAGTTAACGTGTTGACGCCACCCGTCCATGTCCACACCCCCTCCCCCCTTCCCCCAGTTTTAAAACCAGGGGAGATAATTTCGGTTTCAGTCTGTTAATGTTTGTCGCGTCTGCACATAATCAATACTTTTAGTTATGTCTCATATATAAGGGATTTATAGTCAAAAACTTTGTTTTTACGAGTTTGTTTTATATCGGACTGCTGTTTGTGTCCGTTGTTCCCCCCCCCCAGTTCTTTTCAATATCAATAAGCAAGTCTGCGGCGTATGCACATTTTTTTTAAATTTAAGAGCCGCAAGATTTATTACTGACGAGTGTTCACAGCTGACAAGTGTAACTCAATATAGAAAATTTACTAAATCTAGAAACAGCCAAAGATAGAAGTTCACAGATTTATGATTACAAAAATAAATGTTATGATCGACTCCTCACAATGTGGCGTCACTTGAGACTTGACGGAAACCTTTCTGTTGACTTATTTTTTTTATGTCCAGTTTCACTGTAATTACTTACTTTTTGATGTCCAATTTCCCCATAAATACTTATTTTTTGTTGTCCTCTTTCGGTGTAATTACTTACTTTTTTATATCCATTTTTGATGTAATTACTTGCTTTTTGATGTCCAGTTTCGCTATAAATACTTGTTTTTTATGTCCAGTTTCTCTATAAATACTTACTTTTTGACGTCCAGTTTCGCTGTAGTTACTCTCTTTTTGATGTCCAGTTTAAAGGCATGTTTAAATAATTCTTTTCACAACCATAAAACTTAAACTGATCAGTAAGTCACTAATAACCACTATCTGCAATGATGCTCAACCTCATTCAGACATGTCTCCAAGAGAGATCTGAAAATGTGCTTAATTTCGCAATAAAACTATTCGTGGTATGTAGGCCTCATGTGAATCTCTATACTTGTATTGACGTCAAACACATTGCTGAAATTGAAATATAACACTCTTAAATATAAGTTATTACCACTTGTGTTCCAGCTACATTTAGTAGCTTTTCCCCTTGTGTTCCAACTACATTTAGCAGCTTTTCCCCTTGTGTTCCAACTACATTTAGTAGCTTTTCCCCTTGTGTTCCAACTACATTTAGTAGTCAACTACATTTAGTAGTCAACTACATTTAGTAGCTTTTCCCCTTGTGTTCTAACTACATTTAGTAGCTTTTCCCCTTGTGTTCCAAAAACATTTATTAGCTTTTCCCCTTGTGTTCCAACTACATTTAGTAGCTTTTCCCCTTGTGTTCCAACTACATTTAGTAGTCAACTACATTTAGTAGTCAACTACATTTAGTAGCTTTTCCCCTTGTGTTCTAACTACATTTAGTAGCTTTTCCCCTTGTGTTCCAACTACATTTAGTAGCTTTTCCCCTTGTGTTCCAACTACATTTAGTAGCTTTTCCCCTTGTGTTCCAACTACATTTAGTAGCTTTTCCCCTTGTGTTCCAACTACATTTAGTAGCTTTTCCCCTTGTGTTCCAACTACATTTAGTAGCTTTTCCCCTTGTGTTCCAACTACATTTAGTAGCTTTTTCCCTTGTGTTCCAACTACATTTAGTAGCTTTTCCCCTTGTGTTCCAACTACATTTAGTAGCTTTTCCCCTTGTGTTCCAACTACATTTAGTAATCAACTACATTTAGTAGCTTTTCCCCTTGTGTTCCAACTACATTTAGTAGCTTTTCCCCTTGTGTTCCAACTACATTTAGTAGCTTTTCCCCTTGTGTTCCAACTACATTTAGTAGCTTTTCCCCTTGTGTTCCAACTACATTTAGTAGCTTTTCCCCTTGTGTTCCAACTACATTTAGTAGTCAACTACATTTAGTAGCTTTTCCCCTTGTGTTCCAACTACATTTAGTAGCTTTTCCCCTTGTGTTCCAACTACATTTAGTAGCTTTTCCCCTTGTGTTCCAACTACATTTAGTAGTCAACTACATTTAGTAGCTTTTCCCCTTGTGTTCCAACTACATTTAGTAGCTTTTCCCCTTGTGTTCCAACTACATTTAGTAGCTTTTCCCCTTGTGTTCCAACTACATTTAGTAGCTTTTCCCCTTGTGTTCCAACTACATTTAGTAGCTTTTCCCCTTGTGTTCCAACTACATTTAGTAGCTTTTCCCCTTGTGTTCCAACTACATTTAGTAGCTTTTCCCCTTGTGTTCCAACTACATTTAGTAGCTTTTCCCCTTGTGTTCCAACTACATTTAGTAGCTTTTCCCCTTGTGTTCCAACTACATTTAGTAGCTTTTACCCTTGTGTTCCAACTACATTTAGTAGCTTTTCCCCTTGTGTTCCAACTACATTTAGTAGCTTTTCCCCTTGTGTTCCAACTACATTTAGTAGCTTTTCCCCTTGTGTTTCAACTACATTTAGTAGCTTTTCCCCTTGTGTTCCAACTACATTTAGTAGCTTTTACCCTTGTGTTCTAACTACATTTAGTAGCTTTTCCCCTTGTGTTCCAACTACATTTAGTAGCTTTTCCCCTTGTGTTCCAACTACATTTAGTAGCTTTTCCCCTTGTGTTCCAACTACATTTAGTAGCTTTTCCCCTTGTGTTCCAACTACATTTAGTAGCTTTTCCCCTTGTGTTCCAACTACATTTAGTAGCTTTTCCCCTTGTGTTCCAACTACATTTAGTATCTTTTACCCTTGTGTTCCAACTACATTTAGTAGCTTTTCCCCTTGTGTTCCAACTACATTTAGTAGCTTTTCCCCTTGTGTTCCAACTACATTTAGTAGCTTTTCCCCTTGTGTTTCAACTACATTTAGTAGCTTTTCCCCTTGTGTTCCAACTACATTTAGTAGCTTTTACCCTTGTGTTCTAACTACATTTAGTAGCTTTTCCCCTTGTGTTCTAACTACATTTAGTAGCTTTTCCCCTTGTGTTCCAACGACATTTAGTAGCTTTTCCCCTTGTGTTCCAACTACATTTAGTAGCTTTTACCCTTGTGTTCTAACTACATTTAGTAGCTTTTCCCGTTGTGTTCTAACTACATTTAGTAGCTTTTCCCCTTGTGTTCCAACGACATTTAGTAGCTTTTACCGTTGTGTTCTAACTACATTTAGTAGCTTTTACCCTTGTGTTCTAACTACATTTAGTAGCTTTTACCCTTGTGTTCCAACGACATTTAGTAGCTTTTCCCCTTGTGTTCCAACGACATTTAGTAGCTTTTACCCTTGTGTTCTAACTACATTTAGTAGCTTTTACCCTTGTGTTCTAACTACATTTAGTAGCTTTTCCCCTTGTGTTCCAACGACATTTAGTAGCTTTTCCCCTTGTGTTCCAACTACATTTAGTAGCTTTTACCCTTGTGTTCTAACTACATTTAGTAGCTTTTACCCTTGTGTTCTAACTACATTTAGTAGATTTTCCCCTTGTGTTCCAACGACATTTAGTAGCTTTTACCCTTGTGTTCTAACTACATTTAGTAGCTTTTACCCTTGTGTTCTAACTACATTTAGTAGCTTTTCCCCTTGTGTTCCAACTACATTTAGTAGCTTTTCCCCTTGTGTTCTAACTACATTTAGTAGCTTTTCCCCTTGTGTTCCAACGACATTTAGTAGCTTTTCCCCTTGTGTTCCAACTACATTTAGTAGCTTTTACCCTTGTGTTCTAACTACATTTAGTAGCTTTTACCCTTGTGTTCTAACTACATTTAGTAGCTTTTCCCCTTGTGTTCCAACTACATTTAGTAGCTTTTACCCTTGTGTTCTAACTACATTTAGTAGCTTTTACCCTTGTGTTCTAACTACATTTAGTAGCTTTTACCCTTGTGTTCCAACGACATTTAGTAGCTTTTCCCCTTGTGTTCCAACTACATTTAGTAGCTTTTACCCTTGTGTTCTAACTACATTTAGTAGCTTTTACCCTTGTGTTCTAACTACATTTAGTAGCTTTTCCCCTTGTGTTCCAACGACATTTAGTAGCTTTTACCCTTGTGTTCTAACTACATTTAGTAGCTTTTACCTTTGTGTTCTAACTACATTTAGTAGCTTTTACCCTTGTGTTCCAACGACATTTAGTATTTTTTCCCCTTGTGTTCCAACGACATTTAGTAGCTTTTACCCTTGTGTTCTAACGACATTTAGTAGCTTTTACCCTTGTGTTCTAACTACATTTAGTAGCTTTTCCCCTTGTGTTCCAACGACATTTAGTAGCTTTTCCCCTTGTGTTCCAACTACATTTAGTAGCTTTTACCCTTGTGTTCTAACTACATTTAGTAACTTTTACCCTTGTGTTCTAACTACATTTAGTAGCTTTTCCCCTTGTGTTCCAACGACATTTAGTAGCTTTTACCCTTGTGTTCTAACTACATTTAGTAGCTTTTACCCTTGTGTTCTAACTACATTTAGTAGCTTTTCCCCTTGTGTTCCAACTACATTTAGTAGCTTTTCCCCTTGTGTTCTAACTACATTTAGTAGCTTTTCCCCTTGTGTTCCAACTACATTTAGTAGCTTTTCCCCTTGTGTTCCAACTACATTTAGAAGCTTTTACCCTTGTGTTCCAACTACATTTAGTAGCTTTTACCCTTGTGTTCTAACTACATTTAGTAGCTTTTACCATTGTGTTCTAACTACATTTAGTAGCTTTTACCCTTGTGTTCTAACTACATTTAGTAGCTTTTCCCCTTGTGTTCCAACTACATTTAGTAGCTTTTACACTTGTGTTCTAACTACATTTAGTAGCTTTTACCCTTGTGTTCTAACTACATTTAGTAGCTTTTCCCCTTGTGTTCCAACTACATTTAGTAGATTTTACCCTTGTGTTCCAACTACATTTAGTAGCTTTTCCCCTTGTGTTCCAACTACATTTAGTAGCTTTTCCCCTTGTGTTCCAACTACATTTAGTAGCTTTTCCCCTTGTGTTCCAACTACATTTAGTAGCTTTTCCCCTTGTGTTCCAACTACATTTAGTAGCTTTTCCCCTTGTGTTCCAACTACATTTAGTAGTCAACTACATTTAGTAGCTTTTCCCCTTGTGTTCCAACTACATTTAGTAGCTTTTCCCCTTGTGTTCCAACTACATTTAGTAGCTTTTCCCCTTGTGTTTCAACTACATTTAGTAGCTTTTCCCCTTGTGTTCTAACTACATTTAGTAGCTTTTCCCCTTGTGTTCCAACTACATTTAGTAGTCAACTACATTTAGTAGCTTTTCCCCTTGTGTTCCAACTACATTTAGTAGCTTTTCCCCTTGTGTTCCAACTACATTTAGTAGCTTTTCCCCTTGTGTTCCAACTACATTTAGTAGCTTTTACCCTTGTGTTCTAACGACATTTAGTAGCTTTTACCCTTGTGTTCTAACTACATTTAGTAGCTTTTCCCCTTGTGTTCCAACGACATTTAGTAGCTTTTCCCCTTGTGTTCCAACTACATTTAGTAGCTTTTCCCCTTGTGTTCCAACTACATTTAGTAGCTTTTCCCCTTGTGTTCCAACTACATTTAGTAGCTTTTCCCCTTGTGTTCCAACTACATTTAGTAGTCAACTACATTTAGTAGCTTTTCCCCTTGTGTTCCAACTACATTTAGTAGCTTTTCCCCTTGTGTTCCAACTACATTTAGTAGCTTTTCCCCTTGTGTTCCAACTACATTTAGTAGCTTTTCCCCTTGTGTTCCAACTACATTTAGTAGCTTTTCCCCTTGTGTTCCAACTACATTTAGTAGTCAACTACATTTAGTAGCTTTTACCCTTGTGTTCCAACGACATTTAGTAGCTTTTCCCCTTGTGTTCCAACGACATTTAGTAGCTTTTACCCTTGTGTTCTAACTACATTTAGTAGCTTTTACCCTTGTGTTCTAACTACATTTAGCAGCTTTTACCCTTGTGTTCCAACGACATTTAGTAGCTTTTCCCCTTGTGTTCCAACGACATTTAGTAGCTTTTACCCTTGTGTATTAACTACATTTAGTAGCTTTTACCCTTGTGTTCTAACTACATTTAGTAGCTTTTACCCTTGTGTTCCAACTACATTTAGTAGCTTTTCCCCTTGTGTTCTAACTACATTTAGTAGCTTTTACCCTTGTGTTCTAACTACATTTAGTAGCTTTTACCCTTGTGTTCTAACTACATTTAGTAGCTTTTCCCCTTGTGTTCCAACTACATTTAGTAGCTTTTCCACTTGTGTTCTAACTACATTTAGTAGCTTTTACCCTTGTGTTCTAACTACATTTAGTAGCTTTTCCCCTTGTGTTCCAATTACATTTAGTAGCTTTTACCCTTGTGTTCCAACTACATTTAGTAGCTTTTACCCTTGTGTTCTAACTATATTTAGTAGCTTTTCCCCTTGTGTTCTAACTACATTTAGTAGCTTTTCCCCTTGTGTTCTAACTACATTTAGTAGCTTTTCCCCTTGTGTTCCAACTACATTTAGTAGCTTTTACCCTTGTGTTCTAACTACATTTAGTAGCTTTTACCCTTGTGTTCTAACTACATTTAGTAGCTTTTCCCCTTTTGTTCCAACTACATTTAGTAGCTTTTACCCTTGTGTTCTAACTACATTTAGTAGCTTTTACCCTTGTGTTCTAACTACATTTAGTAGCTTTTCCCCTTGTGTTCCAACTACATTTAGTAGCTTTTCCCCTTGTGTTCCAACTACATTTAGTAGCTTTTACCCTTGTGTTCTAACTACATTTAGTAGCTTTTACCCTTGTGTTCTAACTACATTTAGTAGCTTTTACCCTTGTGTTCTAACTACATTTAGTAGCTTTTACCCTTGTGTTCTAACTACATTTAGTAGCTTTTACCCTTGTGTTCTAACTACATTTAGTAGCTTTTCCCCTTGTGTTCCAACTACATTTAGTAGCTTTTACCCTTGTGTTCTAACTACATTTAGTAGCTTTTACCCTTGTGTTCCAACTACATTTAGTAGCTTTTCCCCTTGTGTTCCAACTACATTTAGTAGCTTTTACCCTTGTGTTCTAACTACATTTAGTAGCTTTTACCCTTGTGTTCTAACTACATTTAGTAGCTTTTCCCCTTGTGTTCCAACTACATTTAGTAGCTTTTCCCCTTGTGTTCCAACTACATTTAGTAGCTTTTACCCTTGTGTTCTAACTACATTTAGTAGCTTTTACCCTTGTGTTCTAACTACATTTAGTAGCTTTTACCCTTGTGTTCTAACTACATTTAGTAGCCTTAACCCTTGTGTTCCAACTACATTTAGTAGCTTTTACCCTTGTGTTCTAACTACATTTAGTAGCTTTTACCCTTGTGTTCTAACTACATTTAGTAGCTTTTACCCTTGTGTTCTAACTACATTTAGTAGCTTTTACCCTTGTGTTCTAACTACATTTAGTAGCTTTTACCTTACTTTACAAAATCATTTAGTCATGTGTTAGTTTGCGGTCACAAATGTTAACGAAAATCTAAAATTTTATTAAACAAATAGTTGATTTTCCAGCATGCATTTAAAAGATGCTTTTTCTAAGAATTTGGTGCGTTTTATACATTTAGTTTTTATTGAATAAAGTATGGTCAAGTGGGTTAGCACTAGAAATTTTTAATTAAAAATACATAATAAAAAAATGTGTTATTTGAAATTTGGATTTCACTGATCGATTACTCTTCTAGCAATCGCATTATCATTTGTTGTAAAAATGGTTTCGATATATATTTTCCAACGTTTCCAAAATATATTTATAATAATTCGTTTCCATGAAGTGGATGGAATTATTTTAAAAGCATAATGACCCCTGACTTTTAAATATTATCTTTTTTTTTCTTAGGTCTTAATTGTTCAAGATGACCCGCGGCGTAGCATATGCCGCAGACTTGCTAATCATAGATAGTGCAAAGGAGGGGGGAGGGAGAGAGAGCACGGACACAAACAGCAGCACGAGGTAATGAAAAGAAAGCGAGTAAACGGGGAGACTTGTGCACAGTGGTTGTTGTTACCTGCCCCCCCCCCACCCTTTACTACTATCCCTTGCCAACCATAATCTGTGATTTTCCGACTCTAGCGTTAGTCATGTTCGCAAAAAATGGGGGAAAATTGCTCAATCATGGAATTGAATCAAGGACTTTCCACGTACAAGGCGGACGTGATAACCACTACACTACGAATCACATGTTACTTGTGAAGGGACAACGCAAATTAGCGCAAGAAAAGTTGTGCCCCCCTACCCCATTTTTTTTCTTTTCATCCCACAACGCTTGCCAGCAATGATCGGTCGACCCCAGCGAGGGTCATTCGTTATGCTCATTTTAACATGCCCATTTAGGTGAAATATATATATATATATATAGACAAGAACGACCCGCAGCGTAGCATACGCCGCAGCTTTGCTTCACCAAATACAGCGCAAGCAACGGGCGGTGAGAGTACGGACACAAACAGCAGCACGAAGTAATGAAAAACTAGCGAATAAACGTGGAGACATGCGCACCGAGGTCGTTGTTACCCGGCCCCCCCCCCTTATTACTACCATCCCTTTAACATAAACTGTGATTAGCCGACCCTAGCGAGGGTTAGTCAAGTTTAGGGTTGTTAATTGCGTGTTGTTGGGTTTTTTTTTGGGCTAACCGATTATCGATTATGTAACTCCGATTTTAAACCGATTATCGTTTTATAGCTGACTTCATAGAAATTAGGGGTGTGCCGGATTTCGCCTGCAGCTCCGGCAAATCCGGAATCCAGCCATATTTAAAAATCCGGCTCCGGCAGAAATTTGCTTCATAAATCTGACCAAATCCGGCTTGCTAGGTTTGCTATAAAATATATATTAATTATAGCTCCGGCTCATGCAAATCTGGAATCCGGCAATTTTTACAAATGCGGCTTCGGCTCAGGCCGGATTTCACTTCATAAATCTGGCCAAATCAAATTCGATTATCGGTTTGGGAAACTTAAAATCGATTGTCGCTTTCAAATCCGATTATCGTTTAACAGCCTTAGTCGTGTTGGACAAAGGGTGAAAAGAACGGGAAGAAACAAACATTTAAAAAAAATAATTTTTAAATTGTTCTGCTGGGTTTTGATCCCAGGACTTTCCGCATGCAAGGCGGGTGTGATAACCACTGCACTACGAATAATATGTTAGTCTGTGAAGGATACAGGCAACTAAACGGCAAGTGAGCGAAAGAAGCTTTGTTGCCACCCCATCCATGGGCGTCGCTAGGAATTTTTCCAGGGGGGGGGCAAAAAAATCCCACTTTTTTTTATTTTAACTGGCAATGCCATACAGGTACAATTTTCAATTAAATTCAAGTTCAGTATAAAATAAGGGTTGAAAAAAGCCTTAGAAATTAATAAGACTTACAAATTAGTGCTGTAATAGTTAAAATACAACATTTATTAATGCATTTAATAAATTTTAAAAAAAATTCTCAAATTTAGGGGGGGGGCAGATGCCCCCCTTGCCCCCTTCCCTATGCCCATGACCTCACTTTTTTTTCTTTTCATCCCACCACACTGGCCAACTGTGATTTTTCGAACCCAGCGAGGAGCAATCGACATGCTCATTTGCACATGGTCGTTTAGGATAAAAATAGAGAGAGAGAGATGGTATTAATTTAGTTAAGGCCAATTCCCATAAAAATAAAAACTGTGTGCAGCTCAAGTAGTAAGTCTTTATATTTTCTTTTGTTAAATTTAAATGTATGTGTTTTTTTTCATTATAAATACATTTCTATAAATAAACTTGAATCTTTGTAGTATAAGTGTTTCTTTTGTTAAAATCTCATTACAGTATTTCTAAAAATATCAAATACATTTCTGAACGTAATAGGATATTTCAGCTAATAGTGTTTAAATATCATGCTTACTCGTATCTTGTACAGACGCTGCTTCTGTACAAAAGATAATTGCGTCCAATTGAAGGCCAATTAAATGTCTGAACTCAATCGATGGGCTATTTGCTTAATGGAATGGTTGATGATTTCATGAAACTTAGGATTTATGATAGTTTATGAGATCGTTTGTTCATAGAAATCTAAGCATATACTGATTATACCTAAGCCAACCTCATTTTAATATTGAATTGTCAAGGCAATTTATTTCTGAATTTCAGATAAAGACCAAGATTTAAAAAAACAATGAGCCTGACCCAATCAAGACGCACTAAGACATTGCATATAAAGTTTGTGGCGATATTTGGTGCCCTGGGGTTGGGAAGTCTTGCGTGTGCCATAAAAATACTTGGGGTGTACGAAAATACTTGGGGTGTACGAAAATACTTGGGGTGTACGAAAATACTTCAATTATCCATTAATAACAACTGGCCCTACTCTTCGGCCTTTATTCAGTGAAACCTTTCGCTTTACTGTATCACGAGCGTCTTAATAATTTATATCTAGACCGCTTGCTCCCAGATGCATGTAAACGCCTATTACACAAGAAATAACTGAACACTGCTAACGGAAACAAACTTTAATGGCCGAACCCCTTTTCAACAACACACTATACACCACACAACTCTCTAACCTTCTGAACACATTCTCATGACGTCAACAAAAACAACTCCCTTTTGCACCCATGACAGATATTAATTCTTTTGATACTAATGTTACTGACATAAAAAAAAACTAAGAGGATTAATAAGTATTATGAAAATGAGACACTGATATGCTGGTAAGTTAATGGATTCTAGAAGCAAAAATTACTATATCCGTTAAATTACAACGACAATCAATAGAATTTTAACAAAATGCATGGACTTAATCGCTAAAAATAAATTGCCCTTATGCACAGACAAAAATTTGTGATAGCTGTACCTATAAGTGCAGCGACATGGTGATTCCATGATAGTTTCTCATTTATTAACAATATTAACTTCTCAAAATTAGACATGGATCTTACACAAACATAGAGATGAGGTGGGAAACGCGATGATAGTTTAACGTAAGTAAAATATGGGAAAATTTTGTTTACAGACGAAGATTATTGCGTCCTACGCTTATCTATGGTTTATGTTTAGTCCTGCATTTTTATTAGAGATTTAAATGTTGATAAAATGTTGGTTTTCATGTCTTCTTCAGGAAACCCATTCCACGCCCGAATTCCGGACAGGAAGAACGAAAATGTGTATGTGTTTGTTCTTGCATACGGAATAAGAAAGGTGTTTTTATCCTTATGTCTATCTGAGGGTTGTATTAAGTTATCTTTGTGTTGTATTTCTAAATTGAAATTAATTGCTTTATGTATGATTACTACCTTGCTTTTGGTTCTTCTATCCTCTAGTGTTTCAAGGTTTAATGATTTAACTAATGGTGTTATTCTTTTCAGTTTTGAATATTCTCCAGTAATGAATCTGGCAGCTCTTTTTGAATTTTTTCTAGTTTATCAATGCTTTCAATTGATGGATCCCATACAGAAGATGCATATTCTAGTACAGGTCTCACCAAAGTGAGGTAGCATTTTAGTTTTATATCTCTATTACATTTGTTAAAGTTTCTTTTTATAAAACCTAAGGTTTTGTTTGATTTTTTTATAACTTCATTGACATGGGGATTCCATGATCGTTTCTCATTTATTAAGACTCCTAAGTATTTTGCATCTTTAGTTTGGGTCAGTTCTTTTCCATGAATGTAATATTTTGAATTTATTTGTTTCTTTTTCTTTGTTACTCTTAACAGTTGACACTTTTCTGGGTGGAAAGACATACTCCAGTTAGTTTCCCATTTTATAAATTCATCTAAGACTTTTTGTAAAATTTTGCTATCTTGTTCTGATTTAATTGTTGTATAGATTATATAATCATCAGCAAATAACCTAACTTTTGTTCCTGTTGAGATGTTGTTGGGTAAATCATTTATATAAATTAAAAGGAGTAAGGGACCTAGCACAGTTCCTATTGGAACTCCTGAGTTAACCTTTATTGGTGCAGATTGAGATCCATTAATTATTACAGTTTGCTCCCTGCCCAAAAGGATGTCTTGGATCCAGTGATGTAAGGGATCTGAGATTCCAAAGTAGTTAAGTTTTTTGAGTAAACTAAGGTAGTGAACTTTGTCAAATGCTTTTGAGAAGTCTAGTAGTATTGTGTCTATTTGATCATTATTTTCTAAGCCTTTTGATAGTTCATCTATTAAACCTATTAATTGTGTTTCACACGATCTGTGTGTTTTGCGTACTTCAATTGCGTATTCTCCGTCTAAAGCATTATTATTTAGATTTTAATGTCTTTTGTTTTGTAGCTTAAACAAAACGAATGAACGAAATTGCTCATCTAATAAAATTAACAACTGGCATAAAATAAATCCAAAACTAGCCTCTCATGAATCAAGTGCTCAAAATTACCAATTGTTTTACGAATGGAAGGAATCCAAAAATGGACTTAAAAAAGGGTAGACATTTTTAAAAAAGTATCGATATTGTTGTCAAAAAAAAGCAACACAAAGTGGCAAGAACTGCGTGTTAGAATGTTTGAAATTATTAAATCATAACAAAATAGAATTCAGCTTTTCGCAGTAACTCAGATGCTATTATATGCAATATTCTGGAACTGATGCATCTGCTCGCAAAGTACGATCTTGTGCTCGGAGAACATAGTGTGAAGAATGATAAAAATGGGTCACTTCAAATTAAAAAACTGTTTATTGCAGTTTTAGGAGATTTACCTAAAATCATCTTTCAGGTACGAGAAACCAAATATTATTCCATTGTATTCGATACATATCCAAATATTTCACATAATTATCAAACAAGCCCAGTTTTACAAAGTGTTAGGATTGATAATTATCAAGAAGACGGTGTAGAATCTTTCAAAGATTTCATTTAAACAAAAAATGAATCAGCTTATGAAATTTCTGAAACATTTTTTATATTTTGTATAAAATTTTAAAGCTAATGATCTAAAAATACAGCAAAGCAGAGCCTCAAATTGTTTTTACTTTTCAATAGCAAGGTATACTGGAAAGTATACAGAAGTTCAAGAAAATCTCAAAGGCATCTATGTCAATGTCAACTTACTACTTTGCTTAAACATTTCATTTAAAACTGGGTTGTTTACATGATAGTTTAACAAAAACGAAGTCTCTAACAATTTTTGGTACATCAGAACTTTGTTACACATTCTTTTCCATCCCCATACACCGTTAGAAGGATCTAATATATTCTACAGTGAAGGCATGCAATAGAATTCAGTATACAAAATAGTGAATATACCCGGGAGCTATTTTGATGTTAATTTGAAAACTGTAGAAAAACTAACAGATTCAGACGAAAATCTAAACATAGGATGAGACGCAGAAACTATGCTATGCAAAATGAAATCATTTTCTTTTTCTAAATTTTTTAGACATCTGGAAACATGTACTTTATGAAGTCAAAGACGTTTGAAATTGTTTATAAAAGTTTAGTGCTAAAAATACTTTGCAAAGACAGCTCACAGTGGAGTTAATGGAATCCGTAAAGGATGTTTTTCCTTTTTACTAAAATGTTTCGTGGAGACATCGGCATTTTATACCAGTCTCAGTGCGAGATATCAAATTTTTGGTGATGGAAGTGAATATGTAACCATGTTATGTAAAAAAAAACCAGTTTAGAAGAAAGTTGTATTATTTATAAGATGAGGTTATTGTAGATATTCTTGTGAGATTTTGGCAATTAACCGATTTGGAAAATAGATATGATTTTTGTAAACTAAGCTAATATATTGATCTTTTAAATTTTGCTTTTAAATAATCTTATCAAATTCAAAGTATGTCAAATGACATTGTCAAGCAAGGACTAATTTACTCACGGGTAAAAAAAAATTCAAGCTAACTTGATTTATTGAAGTTTATTACGCTATTTAGGATCGAAAAATCGAAAATGCCCTGCCTCCAATATAATACCATTACTTTGAATATTCTTTTCAACTGTCATAAGTAATACCAGCTGCGAGAGAAGCTTATAGAAAATTAAGTTAATGAAAAATTAATTACGATCAATAATGAATCAACTGAAATTGACTCATCTAGAGTTGGTTGTTGACCATCCCATTGCTGACAAAATAGATACGTCAAAGATTATGCTATGATGAAAAGCAGAAAACTTCAATTTCGTATTAAGAAATAAAAGTTTTTCTATTGATTTCTAACATTAAAAAGTATGTCCTCATTATTATATTCCATTTTAAAATCTCTTATCTTTATAATCAATCTACATCATTCCCGTTGTCTGTATGTATGGATGTAACTAGGTGGCGCTGCGATTTTGTAATGCTGTTAGATGGCGCTGCGGTCGATTTTGCTTTATAGTGCTGCAACAAAAATAACACTTTTCGAACGTTCCCCATAAAAATGTTCAATATGATATAAATGAATCAAATAACAATAAATATAATAAATGAAAGTTCTGTATTACGTTATTTTTTAATCTGACGAGTATTTATTTTGAAAACTTCCGTCATTTTTGACGGGTGATACACTAGTATCTACATATTTAACTGAGGGGGTTGAGGGCGGTAACACTGAGTCTAGCTGGACCGGTAACTCTGTTTTATTTATTTATACCTCTTTAATCAACAGTTCTGTTATCTATTTCTTCTTTTTATGTAAGTTTACTTATCACTTGAGGCTGAAAATGAAGTTAAAGCTAAATATTGTTTGATGGTGTAAGCTTTAATCTCGTCATCACTGTTGGTATTTATGTTTAAACATTGTTTTCCTGAGTTTTAATTTTTTAGATCTAATAAAAGACAATGGTTTTTATAGTTGTCTTCGGATATTACATTGTTTAAATATTCATTTTGGAGATTTATGCTAAGTTTTTGCGTTTTATAAGTAACTTTTTTCATGTAGATAAAGTTTTCTTTTTAAAACTATTTTTTAAAATTTTCTTTAGTGTAAATACTCATCGGTTGTTGATTTAAGATTTGTTAATGCATATTTCCTAATTTCCTCTTCTATGTCATTTTTATTGTATTTACTTACACACATTTTTATGGACGTTAGTCAGTGTTATGTGTAGTTTTGTAATATAACAATTCTTCCATCTATACAAATAAAAGGCAAAGCCCTCATCGACTGACTGACTGACTCATCACTAATTCTCCAACTTCCCGTGTAGGTAGTTCTCACGAGGATAATTGGAGAAAAACAATTTTAAAATTCCCACTAATGGGGGGCCGGGGCCCAAATGTAGTTTTTTCCTTATATGAGATATATAAAAATTTACTCATCACTAATTCTCCAACTTCTCGTGTAGGTAACATGAAAATTTGGGAAGTTGTTGTGTACCCTCCCACGATGGTAACAGGCGAAAAAAATTTAAAAATTATCTTTCACTGGGTGGCCGGGGGCCAAAATATTAATTTTTTTTCCTCATACGAGCTATATAAAACAGACTCATTATTAAATCTCTAACCTCCCGTGTAGGTAGGACCATGAAACTTCTCTTGCTGTGAGTCATCAATACCATTTCCGTCACTGACCCCTGACCTCCAGAACAAGTTGATTACAAGTTAATTTTGTTTAATTAATTTCAAAGATGTGTGCTGATTTGTAAACTTTATCAAAAGTTCATTTTGCCATCTTTTTTTATATATTACATAGGCTCCATTAATAAAGAAGGTTATTGTTTTTGTCTTATCAATGGTTTAAGTCAAGCCTGGAAATTTGTTAGAGTTTTTCTGAATTTTCAGAAAGAAAATTTTTTTTAAAAAACAAGAACAACAAAAAAATACTTCTGAAATATTTTTTTAATTATCTTCACAAATGCGCCTCAGTTAATTCGAATCATAACTAAGCCAAGTTGCTCGAATCTCATGGATGATTGTATCGCCCCATGTTGTAAACTCGAGGGTGAAGGAAGTCGTGGTGACATTAGTAACGGTTACCAGAGCCCTTAAATTTCTACTGAACTCACTATCAAGCGTGGAGATTGCGGCATAAACTAATGGATTTGACTTGTAAGGAACTTTAAATGTAACTAATTTGTACCATGATCTGTCGTTTGTCGTCAATATTCTCTTAAAATCTTTTAAAGAACAGAGCACCAAACCTGTTTCCATATGCCTGGTCAGTACAGTTTCCAGGTTATTCTCGAGTTTCGGTAGTCGGAGATTGACATTTTTTTGAACAGTATCGATTTTTTGTAGAGCAGTCTTTTCTGAAACTAATATTTTTTCTAAAAGTTCATCTCTAACACCTTTCTCGACTGCATCAATTTTTTGTAGACCAGTTTTTTCTGAAGCTGAAATTTTTTCTAAAAGCTCCCTTTTGACACCTTTCTCGACTTTATCAATTCTTTGGAAAATAGTATTTGTTAAGCTATCGATCGTTGTATTTGTGCCTTTTCCCTCTATTTCCATTTTTTGTAGAGTTATCTTAACAGCTGACAGTTTTTTCTCATTTTCTGTTAGCTGAAAATTGAATTTTTTTTCAACAGCTTCAAATTTTTCTAAAGTAACTTTTTCCAAATCAGATAATTTATCTATAATATTTTTGTTATCTGGTAAAACATAGTTAATAATTTTAGTTGCCGTCTTCAATCCTGATTTAGTTTTAATTTTACATTCATAAACTGCCGCTTGTTTTTCTCCAGGATATTCCCATTCAACATTGAGATATCCTTCACCTTCATTATCACGTTTCAAAGATCCTGTAGCTTGAATTACATCCAGATCAGTTTTTGCAGTGGCAGATTGCGAAATTGTTATTTGTGCAACTTTTTCGGTTTGCTTATGCTTCGTTGAACCTATCAGTAAAGAAATATTAATGCAAGACAAATCATGATTTACTAATAATCGATAACAAATTAAATAAATATCCTGACACATAATTTTATACATTTTTAAAGTACTTCTTTATCTATAACGAAAAAGTTTATTGCTTATAATTAACTGATAACCGAAAGAGAAAACTTACCTCTTGTGATAAAAATATATACAATTTTATCATCTTTATCATCATATTCCCAGTCCTAGATATAATAATTGAAAATTATCTTTCATATATATTAAATGCTTTGGAAACATTTGATAATTTTATAACAGTATTTATACAATATAACTTCAAGTAAACATTTATATAAGCCATGTACTTTATTTCTAACATGAAGGAAACGATGACCAACCATAAATAAAAAGTAAGGACCATTTCGGAGAGTAATGGCTATAGGGCTGGGCATCTGGAGACACGGCAAGAAAAGTTTACCAGTTTCTGCCACAGCTGAGCAAAAGTGACCCCTGGTGGAAACTACAGACACCCACCCTAATACGAGAAGGGATATTCACTGCCGAGGAGACACGGAGAGAAGGGTGAACACCTGTTGGCCGAGTACCGTGCCAGGATTTAGGACCGGTCGGTTCCAATAAATCTTGGAAAGTGTATGTGTTAATCATTAGCTGGGTTATAAGAGAATGGTTTTTCTCAACCCTAAAAGAGAATGTCCCATACTAAATCTTTAAACATTAACTGTCATAATGTAATTAAATGTGATTTTTTAAAAAAATTTTTTAGATAAGAGTACTTATAGCACCGTACCTCAATAATAAAGAAATTTAAAATGTAATTTTAATTTTAAAAATGTTAACATTATAAATGATAAGAGACGTCCCACATGGCATCCCCATGTTCGATATCCCAAACTGATCCTGATTCACCAAAATGCTATCCTATTTTCAACATCCCAATTTGATCCTGATTCACCAAAATTCTATCCTATTTTCAACATCCCAATTTGATAATGATTCACTAAAATGCAATCCTATTCTCAATATCCCAATTTGATCCTGATTCAATAAAATGCTATCCAATTTTCAATATCCCAATTTGATCCTGATTCACTGAAATATATATATAAACTAGCAAAATACCCGCGTTCTGCTGCGGAAGTTAGGATTTTAGTAAGCGTTGAAAACCCGTTTCACGCCAATTCAAAACACCAATAGATTTTTGTCTGGATCATGATGGATATACTTGTTTGTCAATATTTGTCAAGGTCGTGTAAAACAAAATGGGTACTAAAATGACATTACGGGCCCCCGTGCAAAATGAATGCAGGATGTACATATCTCATAAGGTCTGAGGATTTCAATCTAGGACATGATAGAGATACGTGTCTATGTTTATTTAAATTATTTAAAATTTAAAGGTAACAATGCTTTAAATGTTTACGAAAAAATATTTTGGGTCCCGGCCCCGAAGGAACCCTATAGAATTTTATTTTATTTTATTTTTTAAAATCAAATTTGGCCATAATTCATCCATTTACCCAGTAGCCACATTTTAAATTACCTTTTATATAACCAGAGGCGTAACTATGTTTTTGGCGCCCTTGGCTAATTTATTTTTGGCGCCCTTGATAAATTGACAAGTTTCAGCTTTGCGATTTTTTAATTTATTCGAAAAAAATAATTGAATTTCTCTTATTTTATTTATGACAATAATTACGTAGTCTGACAGTGACAGTCATACAACGTCAATATAAAAATGCATAAGACTGAAACAATACTAATTTGCAGTTTGTTATTTACTAAATAATACCAAATAAATTGGTGGATAAAACGGGACATTGTTGTGTTAATAAAGAATACAGCAAATTTGAAGTAACGTGTATTATAAATAAAAACAATAGTGTCAATGTGTCATACTCATTATCTCATACATAACGATACAAACTCACAATTAAAAGTAAATTTAAGTAACACTCCACCGACTACAGCTCAGCACTTCCGTTAGCTGGCGTATTGGCGTGTTGCTAATACTGTCGGACCTTTCTAAGTCGAACTCAAGAGGGAAAAAATTCGACTTACGTAGTTTTCGAGTTAGGGAACAGGCTTAATAGGCGCAGATTAATCAAGGACAATGTTAATATTGAGAGGGGGTGGACAGCCATAGGGCTAGAAGGCTTGACAGGAAGATGGGCGGTGATGTTTCATTTTGAAAGAAGCCAACTTAGTTTGACATACCGACACAAGCCCGTGGGGAGACACCTTCCCTCCTCTCCCCCACTTTACTCCCTCGACAGTGGGATGGGGATAGTAAGATTGTTATTTTTAAAAGAAAGACTGTAAAATCATATTGACATGTTTATGATAAGAAGCCCCGCAAAGGCCACAAACATAATAAAAAATATCATAATGGTTTTAATGATATATATTTAAATAAAATTAATTATTCACTTTTTTGTTATCGAGGATAAAAGTTAAATACAGTCAGACCTCGCTATGTCGAACTTCCCTAAGTCGAAAGCCTCCCTATATGGGAATTAATTGTTAGGTCCCGGTCAAATTCCATAAGACTAATGTATTTTAGATCTCCTTAACTCCAAGATTTTTTGCTTTCAACCTCTCTTAGTCGAATTTTCCAAGGCGTTTGGGTTATTATTCTGGAGTGACATTTCAGCACACGTGTTCCGCAGAGCAACGTAAATGGAAGTAAAATCTTATCTTAGTGCATTCCACGAAGGATTAAGCGACCCTTGAAAGTAAAAAAAATGACAAAGACAAGAAAAAGGAGTGATAACTAATTTGCGTTCCTTTGCTGCATGCTGTGACTCTTTTTAAAAATAAAAATCTTACTCCCCCATCCCACTGTGGAGGGAGTAAAGTAGGGGAGGGCAGGGAAGGTGTCTCCACTCACCGGCTTGTGTCGGTATGTCAAAGCAAGTTGACTTCCTTTCTTATGAAACATAGACACCACCTCTCTTTCCTGTCAAACCTACTCGCCGGTATGAATGTTCCCCCCATCTCTCAATATCTACATTGACCTTGATTAATCGGCGCTTATTACGCCATTTTCCCTGACTCAAAAACTCCGTAAGTGTAATTTTTTTTTCGGGTCCTTTTGAGTTCCACTTAGAGAGGTCCGACTGTATTTATTTAATACAAATTTAAAAATTAAAGATTTATTGGCGCCCTTTTGAGCTGGCACCCTTGGCAACTGCCCCGATTCCAACCCATTGTTACGCCACTGTATATAACTAATATTAAAATATGGCATATGGGCACCGAACCCCGAATAAGTGGTGTTTTTAAAACTTTTACTTTTAATGCCAGAAACCTTCGCTGGAGCGTACACAAAAACTTCCTAAAGTTTAATGGCCGTGGGATGAATAAAATACATTTACAATTAATACGTCTTTAAAAAAACTAAAATAAGGGTCGGTGGCCCTATATGTGTAATATATATAGTTCAAAACAACAGCTTATTTCAATTTGGATTACGATGAATATATTTGTTAGTCAACATTTGTTTTTAAATTGAGTGAAATCGAATTGTGAAAATGTCTTAAACGTTTACGAAAAAGAGATTAAGGGCCCTCGGCTACAAAAGATTGAAAAAATTTAATTTTAATGCCCTAACGAATTTTAATATAGGCCATCAAGTTTTTATCTTCCAAATTTTGTAATAATACATTTACACAGTATCCAAAGTTTTTTTTATTTGTAATTTAGCTCATATAAGTTGAAAATACTACATTTGTGTCCTGGGCCCCCAGTGAGTGATAAGTAAACAAAAAATTTCTCCTGTTACCTTCCCGGGAGTGAACTCAACAACTTCACAAAATTTCATGCTTCTAAATACACGGAAGTTGGAAAATTTGTGATGATGAACTTTTTATCTAAGAAAAAAAATGTGGCCCCCGGTGAGGGAAAATTTAAATATTTTTTTCGCCTGTTACCATCGCGGGAGTGTACTCAATAATTTCCAAAATTTTCATTCTTTTACCTACACGGGTAATTGGAGAATTAGTGATGAGACAGTTTTTATATAAGAAAAACTACATTTGGGCCCCCGGCCCCCAGTTAGTGATAATTTAAATAATTTTTTTTTGCATGCTACCATCGAGGGATTGGACTCAACAACTTCCCAAAGTTTCATGTTTCTACCTACACGGGAAAGTCGAGAATAAGGCAATTTTCAGTATAAGGATAAAAACATTTTTGGGCCCCTGGCCCCCAAGAGTGTGAATTTTAAAATTCTTCTTCGCCATTTTTCGTCGTGAGAGGGTACTCAACAACTTCCCAAAGCTTCATGCTTCTACCTGCACGGGAATTAGTGATGAGTCAGTTTTTAATATTAGATAAAAACTACATTTGGGCCACCGGCCCTCAATAAGTGATAATTTAAATATTGTTTTCGCCTGTTAACACCGCGGAAGTGTACTTAACAACTTCACAAAGTTTCGTGCTTCTACCTACACGTGAAATAGGAGAATTTGTTATTTTTAGTTTTTATATAGCTCATATTAGGAAAAGAATTTCACAGGAGGCGATAATTTTTTAAAATTTTGCAAGTTACCATCGCGGGATTGTACTCAACATTTTCCCAAAGTTTCATGCTTCTGCCTACTCGGAAAATTTAGAAAATTAGTGATTGTCATATTTTATATCGTCTATTTAAGGAAAAAACCTACATTTGGGCCCCCGGTGAGTGATAATTTTATAATTTTTACGCCTGTTACCATCGCGGAAGGGTACTCAAAAACTTGCCAAAGTTTAATTCTTCTACTTACACGGTAAGTTGGAGAATTAGTGATGAGTCAGTTCTATATAAGGAAAAAAAACTACATTCAGGCCCCATAGTGAGTGATAATTTTATATTTTTTTCGACTGTTACCATTTCGGGAGGGTACTCAATAACTTTCCAAAGTTTCATGGTTCATGGTTCTACCTAAACTGGAAGATGAGGAATTAGTGTTGATTCAGTTTTATATAGCCCATATAAGGCAAAAAACGGGTTTGGGCCCCCGGCCACCCATAAATGGAAATTATAAATTCTTTTTCGCCAATTATCGTCATAAGAGTATACTCAGCAAGTTCCCAATGTTTCATGCTTCTACCTTCACGAGAAGTTGGAGAATGAGTGATGAGTCAGTTTTAAATAAAAGAAAAAAAACTAAATTTGGGCCCCCGGCCCCCAGTAAGTGATAATTTATATAATTTTGTTTAACTTTTACCATCGCGGAATGTTGCTTTACAACTACTCAAAGTTTCATGCTTCTACCTTCTCGGGAAATAGAATGATTGTTTTTTAATTTTTATATAGCCCATATAAGAAAAGGGGGGGGGAGTTTTTGGGCCCACGGCTCCCATGAGTCTGAATTTCAAATTCTTTTTCACATGTTACCATTGCGGAAGTGTACTCAACAACTTCCCAAAGTTTCATGCTTCTACCTACACGGGAAATATGAGAATTTGTGATTTTCAGTTTTTATATAGCTCAAATAAGGGGAAAAAACGTTTTTGGGCCCCCGGCCCCCAGTAAGTGATAATCTAAATATTTTTCCTTCCGTTACCATCGCGGGTTTGTACTCAACAACTTCCCAAGGTTTCATTCTTCTGCCTACTCGGGAAATAGGAAAATTAGTGATTTTTAATTATTATAAAGCCCATATAAGGGGAAAAACGTTTTTGGGCCCCCGGCCCCCATGAGTGTGAATTTTAAAATTCGCTTACTACAATTATTGTCGCGAGAGGCTTCTTAACAACTGCCCAAGGTTTCATGCTTCTACCTACACGGGAAGTTGGAGAATTAGTGATGAGTGAGTCAGTCAGTCAGTGAGTGAGGGCGTTGCCTTTTATTAGTATAGATCAACGGTGGCCAAACTGCGGTTCGCGAGCCGCATACGGCTCTTCTGTGTTCACTTTGCGGCTCCCAAACAATTGATCAAATTAAAACTTTTCGTTTGGGATATATATACTGTGAAATTCGCTTAACAGGAAACGCTTAAGAGAAATATCTGTCAACGGGAAATAAAATACGGCAAAATACAAAGTATTTTGATACACCTTTTTCCCTGAACAAGAAACAAAAATCTATTAACATTAAAAGATTTAGGTTCTTTGAATGAATCAAGGAAAACACGACCGCACCCCAGAGAATTAAAAGCGGTTGGTATTGTGTGTTATTAATAATAACACCACTGCTTTTATTATATGACAGGACGCTACCTTCGCTTTCGAATACACCGAATTATTTAGTTACCGGTTGTAAGTGGTTGGTGATGGAAACTGTTAAATTTCTTGTTCCCGTTTCGATAAAAATCCACAAAATATAGCAACAAGTTGCAGGAAAAGAAAATATAAAGAAAAAAATAGAAGCTTTCTACCAGAATGGGAAGAGGATTTTGCATTTATTGATAAAGATGTTAAGCCAATTTTCCTCATCTGCCAAACATCGCTAGCAAATTACAAAGCTAGCAATTTGAAGCGACTCTATGCAAGAATTCGTGAAGAGTTTGCATTGCAGTATCCACTGCAGAGTGAATTGAATAAAAAAGCAAGCTTGCTGAGTTAAAGTCTGGGAATTGTCAGCAGCAGACACTGCTTTTAGCAATGAAGGTGTCACTTCAACTGAGGCATGTTATGTCATCGCTTGGAATATTGCTCGTGGAAATTACAATAACTTTCAACACTCACGTGCTTTGATCGCCTACATCAAACAACGACCAAAACGCCACTGCCAACATCAGTGGCGGGAAAAATGGCATACTTTGCCGGACGACAACTCGGCATTCTATAGAATGCCAAGGCAATTTATGCAAAATGTTTACTAATTTCATACTTTGCCTGAAACCATGAGGCATTCTATACAATACCTATGTATTCTATAAAATGCCTGATTTCACACATTGCCGGTAACATATAAATTTTTTTCGAAAATCGAAATTATTTTTCAACTTACGGTATTAATTACAAACTTCATTTAACATATAATATAGTTCATTATTTAAAATTAAGAATAATCAACTAAATATACTAAATTAAACATAAATTATTTTTAATATTCATTACACATTAACAATTCAAAATGGAAGAATAAAATATTCATTGAGATGCTCTCTCCTAAAATCAAAACAAAATGATAAATCAGTTATAAAATCACAAAAACTTTTAAATCATAAATGTGTACACATAAAGAACATCCAAATTTCAGTGGCTGTAATATTCACAACCATAATCAATACCAACAACTACATGTTTTCTCAAGCTCAGATGTTGTGGCAACCCAAATTAAAAATTATTCCAATCTCAGAGGCTGTTGGTATCATAGTCCTAACCCTAAACAATACTTACAGCTAAACAACAACCTTGACTCAGAGGCTGTTGGTACTTACAGTTAAAGAACAACCTAAAGTCAGAGGTGTTGGAAACCCGTACATCAAAAAACTTGGCTGGGCGGTGAACAGAACGGAAGAGCCTGGAATACATCAAATCACAATAAGACATACACCACATGAACAATAAAACATATATATTATATATATATATATATATATATATATATATATATATGTGTGTGTGTGTGTGTGCGTGTGTGCGTGTGTGTGCGTGCGTGTGTGTGTGTGTGTCTGTGTGTGTGTGTGTAAACATTACATATTATCTGGTAATATAAAATGAAAAATATATTCAAAGAACTATTTATAAAGATTAGTAAATAATTTTATACGACTTCTGTTAACATTGATTGATGACAACATTACAAAGCTCTAAAAAAACTGTGTATGGTAATTGCTACTGATGCGATTTTACGTCCAGTGGTATGCTGGGAAAACATCCTTGAATAATGGCATTGGCTTATAAAGATTAATTTAATATAAATAATTATCTAAATACAAGCTAATTATTTTTCCGAGAAACCAAGCCCATCACACAAAGTTTACTGTGCCGCCAGACCCCGCCCACCACCAAAAGTTTACTGTGCCGCCAGACCACGCCCACCACACAAAGTTTACTGTGCCGCCAGACTACGCCAACCACACAAAGTTTACTGTGCCATCAGACCACGCCCCCCACATAAAGTTTACTGTACCGCCAGACCACACCCACCACCGAAAGTTTACTGTGCCGCCAGACCACGCCCACCACACAAAGTTTACTGTACCGCCAGACCACACCCACCACCCAAAGTTTACTGTGCCGCCAGACCACGCCCACCACACAAAGTTTACTGTGCCGCCAGACCACGCCCACCACCCAAAGTTTACTGTGCCGCCAGACCACGCCCACCACCCAAAGTTTACTGTGCCGCCAGACCACGCCTGCCACATAAAGTTTACTGTGCCGCCAGACCACGCCCACCACACAAAGTTTACTGTACCGCCAGACCACACCCACCACACAATGTTTACTGTACCGCCAGACCACACCCATCACACAAAGTTTACTTTGAAACCAGACCACACCCATTATACAAAAACTATTGTGCCGCCAGATCAAGCCCTAACATGCTTATATCCTTAGCTATATGATTAATAAACAGTTTTATTTCCTCAGAATTCGTCTCCTAAAATCTTGCTTTAATCCTCATAGTACAGTATTTTCTGAACTTCAAAAATCATCTTGTGTACTTTCTAAAAGCCTTAGTTAACCCAGTGGTCTCAAACTCGGATGAAGGCATGTGCCATGTTATCACTTGAGACATTTTTTGTGTCAAGGGCCGGAACCCTCCCCACTCCCCCACCACCATAAGTAAAACCTAGCCCAGAAACGGCACTGAGATTCTGGATAAACTCGGGAGGCTAAACTCTGTAATCGTGTTAATATGACACGGGCGAAAGCCTTTCCTACAATACTAAGGTGTCAGATGCCGCGATAGTTATTGCTGTCACTTCTATCGCTCATATAGTGTCACTATATTTGCATCCTTTAAGTCCTGGGGGATGTAGCCCTGTTCATAAATGAGGGACAGAAGTTCGTGCAATGGTTGGAGAAAAGCTGTCTTGCCACTCTTTAGAGATTCTGGTGGTATGCCATCATTCCCAGGGGCTTTTCCACAAGCTAGGCAGACAATTGTTTTGATCAGCTCTTCCTGTGTGGGCATGAATCAAGTTCTTCCATGAGCGGCATAACGGGGATGTCATCTAGAGCGTTGCCGGAGACTGTGGTAACTGTTACATACAGTTCCAGATAATGCCCAACCCATCGTTTTATCTGCGCTGTCTTGTCCTGTATAATTTCTCATCTTTTGGACTTTAGGGGTGCAACCTTGGATGTCAGAGGGCCAGTTGCTTTTGAAATATTTTCGTACATGGCTTTGGCATTGCCCATGTCTGTGGCTGACTGTATGCTAGAGCCGAGATTAAGCCAATAGGTATTGGCACATTGACATGCGAATTTTAAGGCATGCAGCTTGTCAGGTGTTGGCTTTTCCTTGTAGGCCAAAAGAGCTTTCTTTTGGCTTCAGTGACAGGTTTCATCTCGTCCCAATGTGCATCAAACCAGTCTGTTTATTGAGATTGTTTGTCAAGGACATTTAATTCTGATGTATAGATCGTGTCTGTGAGATGCGACCAATTTGAGTCAATGGTGACATATAGGGACATCTTTGAGAGATCTTCACGCACTTTGTCCGTGAATAGCTGCGTTTTCACAGGGTCCTTCATGCAGAAGGTTTTGATGCATGGACATACCCTGATCCGTGTCGCAGTCGACATTGTGATAGCTGCAGGTGAGTAGGACGAGCCAAGTGTGCAAATGCCACGATCGAGGATGTATCCAAGATACTTGGTGTATATCCTTGCACTTAAAGAAAGTGTTGTTCACACACAAGCCTCGAGAGAAGCACAGTTCCAGCAGCCTCTGTCCATTCTCATTTATATTTCCCCTTCCAAAAAGACCAAGGCATGTAGGCCAGGCATCGGGGTCACTCCCCACTCCAGCATTGAAATCTACTAGGAGAAAGATTGCCTCGTCTATGTGTATGCTGGCTATTGCCTGTTCTAAAGCTCCATAGAATTTGTCCTTCTCTTCAGGGTTTAACAGAGAGTTGGGGCGTACGCACTAATAATGATTGCTTGGACCGCAGTTGTTAGAGTCTTAGAGGGACGATCCTCTCCGTGCCTGATGACGGGGTTTCAATGGATGGTAGGAGGGTGTTCTTAACTGCCAAACCTACACCACGCTGTCTTGGTTCGTCTGTAGGTCTGCCTTGCCAGAAGAAGTTATAAATTGTCTGTTTTAGTGAGCCGCTGTCTGGGAGCCTAGTCGCCTGAAGGCATGCAATGTCAATCTTCATTCTGTTGAGCTCTATATCAATTATTCCTGTTTTCTGTGTGTCGTTTATAGACTGCATGCCATCTGTGATTCCGGGACAAATAGTCATCACGTACAACTAGCGATTCGAAGAGCTGGGGTCTTCTTTTTCTTTTTTGCGTTTCTTGGTGCAAGGCTTTTTGGCCCACTAGGTGAGTGGTACTCTAATCCAGTGGTTCTCAACCTTGTGAGGTTCAAGGAACACTTGAAAAATTTGAATCTTATAGCCATGGACCACCATTGAAAATTGTGATACTGCCGTGCTGGAAATTTATATATAATTATTTGTACTTTGTATATAACTAGTTACTATTATACATGTTAGTAAAACTATAATAATATGCTACGATTTGCTTTCTCCAAAAAATATTGAATGGAAACAGATTCTATGGCTTTCTTTTGTAATGAACAAATGTCACTTACACTAGTCTTATACTTATAGTCTTATTCAAGACGTATTGCTTACTATAACAAAAACCTTATGTCATAAACAGTAAATAGTATTAGTAAGACTGCTATATTAGTTCATTTAGTGCGAGCCTTGAACTTGCACATTTGGTTTCTTGTCGTATGCAGGATTTCTGACTGTCAAGTGAATGTTTTAGCGCACAAAGCACTCCAATGGTTTCTCCGAGCAGACATTATGATTATTTTTCAGATATCTTTGTAGTTTTGAAGGTTTCATTAATGGCTTCATGTTCAAGAATTTGCGAGCACATTACACATTGAATCTGGGTTGATTATTAGCTATAACGCATATAAACCCAAAGCGCAAATACTCTTCATTATACCGTCGTATGACAACTCGTTTTTTTCGCCCCGGAACTGCATTTTATTCACACACAGATTGTGAGGATGAGTATGAGGAATAATCATTGTTGTCCTACTCCTTAAGTTCGGTTGTTTTCTTTATTATAAATTTATCCATTTGTTCAATCAATTTAATCAATTTATTACTTTAGTAATTGTAATATTAATTTAAAGCTAATTTACTAATCGTTTTCAAAAGATTTTTTTTGAATGTTAATATGACTATTATATAGTCTGCTAGAGTCTAGTGTGACGTCATGCGATTTGCGGTATAGTTAAAGGTAAACATAGACTACAAACATATTGTTTTCGGCGCTATTCTCTCGCCATCGAGTGATTAAAATTAATCAATACATTCAAAATGTGACAAAATTTATACCTCTATGTGTTCTTAATTTAAAAAATAAAAATTTCGTGCTTTGCTCGCGGACCACCAGGCACATCTCCGTGGACCATTAGTGGTCCGCGGACCACAGGCTGAGAACCACTGCTCTAATCTCTACGCACCCAGTGGAGAAGGCAGGCCATGACGGGATAGCACCTATTTGACTGGGGGCTGCCCAGTTTTAGGTGGGCGTAGCTGTCCACAGTGAGACTTGGTAGTCTCTCCCACCGTCGGAAGAGGCACTTGGCACCTAGCTCTACGTCAATTGAGCTTTTGCTTAGAACCGGTAACTGCTGCTTCCTGTGTTTTGTCGACATTCTGCGGCGACGCTGGAATGTCCTCTGCAGAGATGATGCAAGCCTGGACGGATATTATGGAGAGGGGACATATAATGAGAATGGACAGAGGCTGCTGGAACTGTGCTTCTCTCGAGGCTTGTGTGTGAACAACACTGATCAATTCAATAGACAATTTTTTATCTTAAATAATAATTTTTGACGAACATTAAAACTAAATTCACAATTTTATTCATACTTGTATTAAATAAAAATTATTGACAGTTTTTCAAAAGGTCACTACCACCCTCGTCACTCAAAAGGCTTATAATTTTACGACACAGCGGCGAAACATAATTGTACTTACACAATTTTTGTAACTGCGTCTATTAGATAAATAACTTTGGCACTTTCCCCTCAAAAAGGCTAATGGCCCCATTAAACTATATTATAGATGTTATAAATTAATTATAGTTTCTAAGAAACTTTAAAGAAATCCAGTCGTAATAAAAAAGGCTTCAAGAAAATCTACGCACCGTATTTAAACAATAAAAGAATACAGTAAGCAGGCCAATAAAAATAATGTTTTGCCATAAAGTACTGCACAAATTATATCTACTTTTTGAATGTCTCTTTAATTATATGTCTTTTAATATAGAAATGATATTAAATAATGTTTTTTATAAATTTGTGTCTATATTTTACGATTTAAATTACGGCTTTCATGCTATTGGTATTATTTAAAAGGAAATGTCTATAAATTTTTAGAACATGTATGCTTAAATTTAAGGAGTAAATTTGATAGGAATTAGCAAGAAAAATTATATTTGGAGAAATCTTGATTCGTGATTTAGGGATTAAGCATTTATCGGTAAAGAAAATATTAAAGTTACCAATTAGAATTTAAAGATAAATATTAAGTAGATATCCAACATTCTATAAACATTACACAAAATTGGTTTAAATTGAACCCAGGAAAATAATTTAATTATATATATATATATATATATATATATATATATATATATATATATATATATATATATATATATATTACATAATTAACTCTATATTCGACATATTTGACTTGGGACATCGGTTTCCACATAAAATTCGCAAACTAATTACATAATTGAGTTTTTGATAAATCACTTAACACAATTTGCAATTTCCTTTACAAGTGTAAAAAAATAAACCTCGTGCAACGTGTGACAATTGTAATGAAATATCTTTTTAGCATCAATAATATCAAGAAAGTACTTGTAAATAAAACAAACGTTAAAGAAATTTGTTGACTATAAATCCTTTATATACGAGACATAACTAAAAGAATTATTATAATACGCAGCGCAAGAAATCCAAAAATCCAAAATGTTAGTTACGTCTCGTAAAACATAGTTAATATAATGCGCACCCATCAGGAATATATGTTTAAAAAGTATTGTCAATATAATACGCACCGCACCACGCGACAGGAAAATATTTAAAATTTGTTAAATATAATACGCATCGCGACACTCTAGCACAAAAATTAAAATGCTGTATAGAGATAATCTAAAAATTCATTAATTTAATTACAGTACATTCGATCGATCTGAAATTTTAAAAGATCATTTATATCATCGGCACGAGTCTGCCTGCAAAATTTCAGCTCGCTAGCATATGAGGAAATATGTTAAAAATCGATTCAAAGTTTTTTTTGCCAATCAAGCCATCAAGCAAGCAATCAAGCAGACGCCACGAGTTAATATAAAGGATTTTAAAAGGCCGCTGCTTTGTACCACACAGCTAAATTTAAGATAAGTACACGAAAACGTACTTACCGTAATTTGAAAATAAAAGATTTTTGGAAGAGCACCGCTCAAAATAGAGTCTTGGAAAAAAATACTACACTAAAAATAACTCTTGCTTTTCCGATCCTTATTTTGACATCAGGGTCGGAATAGCAAGAGCAGCCTTCCAACAACTCAAGAATGTTTGGGTCTCTAACAACTTAAGCAGCAAGTTAAAAGTAAGGATTTTTAGCTCTGTGGTAAAACCTGTGCTGCTATATGGAGAAAAACGGCCTTAAACCTGACTAGAATCCAGTCCTTTATCAATTGTCTAAGAAGGATTCTCAGAATTCACGGGCCGGACAAAATCCGTAACCGGAAACTGTGGCAGCGGACAAATCAGAAGCCAATTGAGGAAGAGATTCTTCAGAAGCGATGGAGATGGATTCGTCATACATTAAGAAAACCTGCTTCTAATACAACATGGCAAGCCTTGAAATAAAACCCACAGGGTAAGCGGAAAAGAAACACTTGGCGCCGAAAGTTGGAGGCAGACATAAAGAGAATTGGCCATGAATGGAAGATCCCGGAGAAGCTGGCCCAGGATAGAGATGCCTGGAGGTCTCTTGTAGGTGGCCTATGCCCTTGGAGGAATCGTAGACGCCGACGATGGTCTCATGGACGAGAAGGCTCAACAACAACAAAAATAACTGGTTTTGAACGTCCACCTAAAGTTTTTCAATATGGAAATGAGATTTAATTTTTCTCTCTTTGTCTCTGCATTTTCTGATTTTTTAACTTACGGATTTCAAGCAAAAGTGGCAATTACAAAAACTATACTAAAACTAAAACCATCTGCAGGTTAAAAGGAACCATCCTGACAAATTTTGTCCCCGTCCGTAATTTGATTTTTCCGTGATTGTGTAACTGACAGTCCAAAATTGAAACATACAACCACAAACACATACACACTTAAAAATACCAAATGAGCTTTATATATATATATATATATATATATATATAGAGAGAGAGAGAGAGAGAGAGAGAGAGAGAGAGAGAGAGAATTATATAATATATTTAACATAACAACTTATAAACGTATGTTTTAGTTAGACGGTTTTTATAAGAATAACGAAAACATAATTCACTCGGCCACACGTTAAATGAAATTTAACCACAAATGACTTTCAATACCGCCATGTCCCATCCAAACACACAATCCACTTACCTTCATTTCCAATAAGAAGACTTCCAAAGATCGCTGTCCAGTAAATGTAATTGTAACACATCATTGACTTGAGCTGGAAATATTTTGAACAGCCACAGTGCCTTGTAAAGGAATGTGTCTCTGTTTTATACCTGAAACAAGTTGACGGAATGTTTTACGCTGAAGTTTCATTCTAGATAAATTAGTTTTTTGTAACGTAAATTAATTCTTAATTTTAAAAACAAATAGATTCTAGGTAATATGTGGATCAATTTACAACTAATACGAATTAAACACAATTTAGGATAAAGGTCATTCTGATGTTAACCACACACAATACCACGACCATTTTATACCACTGCACTCCATATTTATACAAGAGCTGTCCTGGATTCAATTTTTTTCAATCCAGCCGAGCCGAATTTATGAAATGAGATCCAAACGGAGCCGGATTTAAAAATCAAAAGGGAGTGTCTATTGGCAGTCGAGTACCAATAGCATGTCCCTGCGGCTGCGGCTATTTGTAGTCAGTTATTTATAGCATCCAATGGGAATAAAGGAACACTTGATAGCTACTGATATAAACTTTTAAAATTCAGAAAATTTATTGAACTTCATTGGTTTCATGCTTGAGAGTTGGACTGGTGAACTGAATTTTGAAGAACAGGCATTGGTTCGATTTGAGGTTGAGCCTAATGTTTTTTTTATTAAACTAATTAAATCAATTTAAATTCTTATAATTATAATTAAATTAGATCTTTTAGTTTTAGGGTCATGGAAAGGGTTAGTTGTCTATTTTTTACATTTAAAACATTACATCAAACTCAGAATATCACCTAGTAGTAGTTTTATAAACAATTAATAATAGTTAACTACCAATAGACGACAACCGGAAATGGCTATTGGTAATCGACTACTAATAGACGACAACCGGAAATGGCTTTTGATAGTCGACTACCAATAGCCGCAGCCAATAAAAAAAATAAAAATAACGTACTACATCAATTGATTAAGTCACTTAATTGTTCATTACTGCAATTAATTACTAAAGGCATTAAAATGATGATATAAATTCATATTAAATCATTTAAATGTAAAATATTTTTATTTACATTAGAATAAGCAGTGCCGGTGTCACGAAATAAAGTGTTCCCCAAAATAAAGTCTCCCCCCCCCCGGAAACTTAAAAATTGAAGAAACAAACTACAAACTAAAAGGTAACAAATACTGCTGAGTACTATGTTACAACTTACTATTACTAGTAACTAGTAACTAATAATTAGTAACTATTTTATTTACTCGTGTCATTAAATTATATAGCTGATATATTAATTATTTTTTTTTAAATAATAATTTTATGCTAAAAATAATAATTTTAATAATAATAATAATAAGTTTAATTTGTAATTATTAGTTTATACTATAAACTTTATAGTTAAACAGGAGCCTTGGAAACTGGGACAGGCTGAGTGTTGGCTTTCTTTTTTAACTTCTTTGTCATTGACTAGTACGCTCACAGTAGTCAATTATTCCATACTTTTAATTCAGTATTTACATTTAAACATTTTACTTATATGATATAAGTTATATAATTGTAATAATTTTATATTCTTTGTTGTTGTTGTTTTTTCAGTTGAACTTTAAATGACAGTTGCAATTGAGATTTGATTTGCGAACTTAAAAATAAAAATGTTGCTTGTCTCGCGTGTTATATCTTATTCAGCCATATAATTTTAAAACTCTAGTCTATTGTGAATATTATAATTATACAAAATAAGTTAAATAAAAAACTAAGTTATAAATTAAATTATTAATATAGAACAAAATAAAAAAATGTAAAAGGGTTGATTATGAAATCATTCAAAGCCATGCAAAATATAGTAAAACAATCAATATCATTACGATAAAAAAATTATTAAGTTAAAAAGTTACAAGTATAAATATTACTCCACTATGTAAAATAAAAAAACTAAGTTAACTAACAGCATATTAAAGTTGACTCGTCTGAATAAAAGAACAGTTTTATAATGGCTATAGATCACGACTTCTTGTACACCACACTACACACTCAGTACAACACTGTTCGCTTGGTACACACTACAAAAGTTCTTTAAACTTCGTTCAAGTTCGTTCATTCAATTCATTGTAAAATGTTCATCGTTGACGTTGACAGGATAACAAACCGTCATTTTAGATAGCTGCTACTATCCATTTGTTGGATAATAAATATTTTTAATAAATAGTATTAAATACTAGATATGAAGTTGTAAAGTACCCCCTCTTAGCTCTTACACTAAATGTGGAGATATCCGGATCCGGAATCCGGATTCGGCAAATATTAGGGCCAAACTATCTGGATCCGTAAATAGTAAAAAACCCTATCCGGCTGTTGTCTAATTTTATATATAAGGAAAACAGAAGTTTCAGTGGCATTTGCACACACATATAATCACAAACACACACACTAATAAAAGTTAGTTTGTATACTTAACTATTTGTCACATAAAACTAAAAAAGAGGGGGGGGGTATAATATAAAAACCTGTAAAAAAACAAGTTTTTGACTATAAATCCGTTATATAGGAGACATAACTAAAAGAATGTTCATTATAATGCGCAACGCAAGACAATCCAAAAATACAAAATTTTAGTTATGTCTCGTAAAACATGTTTAATATGATGCGCACCGATCGGGAATATATTTTTAAAAGTACCGTCGATATAATACGCACCGAATCGCGCAACAGGAAATTATTAAAAAGGTCGTTCAACTCACCGCGACACTCTATCTCAAAAATTAACATGATGCATAGAGATAAATAAAATAATCTAAAAATTCAATAATTTAATTACAGTACATTCGATCGATCTGAATTTTTGAGACGTCGTTTTCATCATCGGCACGAGACTGCCTGAAAAAATGTCAGCTCAATAGCTTACGAGGAAGTGGGTTAAAATTCGAGCCAAAGTTTTTTCGACATGCAAGGGCTCAGACACCACAAGTTAATATGAAGGATTTAATAATTTAAAAAACCCTTAAAAACCAAGTTTTTGACTATATATCATTTAGGTACAAGACATAACTAAAAGAATGTTCATTATAATTAGGGCATAACCGAGTAGACAATTTCCACCGAGTACCGAGTCCGAGTATTTGGATGTACTATTTTCCGGATCCGGATACGAACCGAGTAGTAGCTGCGACTTAGGAGAGTACCATTTCTTTCATCATCATAAGTGCAAAGCCAAAACTGTTCGATGTTTTCATATAATCTAAATTCTAAAATAGCTAAATAATGTTTTACCTGTTATAACTTAATAATTAAATCATATTTTTAATTTGTAGGAGGAAATTTGACAGTTAATTTTTTCCGCCATTAAGTGGCAATATCTCTACAACCATTGCAGTCGGACGGAAGTATATTAGTATAATGGCCATCTTTTGAAAGAAAGTTAGACTATGCGTGACCCAGTAACAACTGGTTACGCCACCTGCTGAATGCTACTGAAATTATCGTGTCTTCTTTGCCAGCTGTTCAGTATTTATTGAATTCCATTTTCTTAATTTTTATTTTTTATTTTTTTTTATTTTTTAGCTATTTGCGTGTGTAATATTTGCCGAGGCGAATACTTCCGGATATTACCGAAAATCGTAATATTCGGCCGAGGCGAATGTCCGAGGCAATTTCCGGTTATGCCCTAATTATAATACGCAGCGCAAGACCGTCCAAAATTACAAAATTGTAGTTATGTATCGTAAAACATGTTTAATATAATGCGCACCGATCAGGAATCTGTTTATAAAAAGTTTTGTCAATAAAATACGCACCTTATTGCGCGACAGGAAAGGTTGTTCAATATAATAAAATCGATCCAAAGTTTTTTCGACAAGCAAGCAAACAATCAACCAGATACCACGAGTTAATGATTTAAAATAGCTAATTGTCGTACTAGCTAGTTTTTAAATGTAGAAAATCAAGACAACAAAATCGATTTAGTATGAGTTTGAAAAATCAGCGCGCGTAAAATCTTGTCAATTTATTTAACATGAAACATTTTTCTTTCACATGCATCGCTATCGTGTACTTAAGTCCACGAGTCTTCTTGAAACTGTCACCTGAATGACATGTTTCGCTCCGTTATAAGTTATCTTATCTTATCTTATCTGTTTACAGACGCTCCTTCTATACAGAAGATTATTGCGTCCTACGCTTATCTATGGTTTGTGTTTAGTCCTGCATTTTTATTAGAGATTTAAATGTTGATAAAGTGTTGGTTTTCCTGGATTCTTCAGGCAACCCATTCCACGCCCGAATTCCGGACGGGAAGAACGAAAACTTGTATGTGTTTGTTCTTGCATACGGAATAAGAAAGGTGTTTTTATCCTTATGTCTATCTGAGGGTTGTATTAAGTTATCTTTGTGTTGTATTTCTAAATTAGAATTAATTGCTTTATGTATGATTACTACTTTGCTCTTGGTTCTTCTATCCTCTAGTGTTTCAAGGTTTAATGATTTAACTAATGGTGTTACTCTTGTCAGTTTCGAATATTCTCCAGTAATGAATCTGGCAGCTCTTTTTTGAATTTGTTCTAGTTTATCAATGTTTTCTTGGGTGGATGGGTCCCATACAGAAGATGCATATTCTAGTGCAGGTCTCACCAAAGTGAGGTAGCATTTTAGTTTTATATCTCTATTACATTTGTTAAAGTTCCTTTTTATAAAGCCTAAGGTTTTGTTTGATTTTTTAATAACTTCATTGACATGGGGATTCCATGATAGTTTCTCATTTATTAAGACTCCTAAGTATTTTGCATCTTTAGTTTGGGTCAGTTCTTTTCCATGAATGTAATATTTTGAATTTATTTGTTTCTTTTTCTTTGTTACTCTTAACAGTTGACACTTTTCTGGATGGAAAGACATACTCCAGTTAGTTTCCCATTTTATCAATTCATCTAAGTCTTTTTGTAAAATTTTGCTATCTTGTTCTGATTTAATTGTTCTATAGATTATACAATCATCAGCAAATAGCCTAACTTTTGTACCTGTTGAGATGTTGTTGGGTAAATCATTTATATAAATTAAAAAGAGTAAGGGACCTAGCACAGTTCCTTGTGGAACTCCTGAGTTAACCTTTATTGGTGCAGATTTAGATCCATTAATTATTACAGTTTGCTCCCTGCCCAAAAGGAAGTCTTGGATCCAGTGATGTAAGGAAACTGAGATTCCAAAGTAGTTAAGTTTTTTAAGTAAACTAAGGTGGTGAACTTTGTCAAATGCTTTTGAGAAGTCTAGTAATATTGTATCTATTTGATCATTTTTGTCCAAGCCTTTTGATAGTTCATCTATTAAACCTATTAATTGTGTTTCACATGATCTGTTTTTTCTAAAGCCGTGTTGATGTGGGCATAGGGCATTATATTTGTCAAGGTGGTTAACTATTCTACTATATATTATGTGTTCTAGTAATTTACAGGTGATACTAGTAAGTGATACAGGCCTGTAATTACCAGGGTCTGATTTATCCCCTTTCTTAAAGAGTGGACTTACATTAGCTAATTTCCAATCCTGGGGCACTTTACCCTGGTTTAGAGAGGCTTGAAAGAGAACTACAAGGATTGGGGACAGTTCATTGCTTAGTTCTTTTAATAATCTTGCAGGCAAATCATCTGGGCCAGTAGCTTTGTTTATTTTTAAGTTTTTTAGGAGTGAATGTATACCTATCTCATCTACAGTTATGTTACCTATTTCCTCCATTTTATTTAAATTTATTAAAACTTCCTTGTCGCCTGAGGCAGAAAAAGATGATGCAAAATATGTGTTAAGGATATTAGCTTTAGTTTCATTATCATTATAGGTTTTATTATTTGAGCCTTTTAGTGTGGCTATTCCTGAAGGTTCCATTTTTTTAGATTTGATAAAGGACCATAAGTTTTTATTGTTATCTTTGGTAATTACATTGTTTATATATTCATTTTGGAGGTTCCGACTAAGTTTTTGTGTCAAGTGTTTAATCTTTAAGTATTTTTTGTGTATCCTATATGAATTGGTAGCTTTATATTTCTTAAATAAGTTCTCTTTTAGTTTGCATAGCTTTTTCAATCTAGAATTGAACCAGCATTTGTTAATTTTATTTGATGTTAGTTTTGTTGGAACATTCTCATCCATTATAGTTTTTAGATTTGTTTTTATATCTTTCCAAATTTCTTCCACTTGGCTATTTGTGTTAAATTTACTTAGGAAAGTTTGTTGGAAGTTAGACGCTGATTGGTGTAGTTTTATTGAATTACATTTATTCCAAAGATAGATTATTCTTCTAGCTCTTGAAGGAATGCATTCGTTTTGAAGTTAAATGCCATTCAGTCCTGTTGAGCGATTCATTAAGTTCATAACACTGTATTCCCAAACTGGATCAGAAATTGCCACATTATTCTGAATTTTTTGGAAGAAAATGACATTCAAATTTAAGATTGCCGTAGACAGTCATACGACAGTGCAGCAAGTTTGAGTGAGACGTATAACGGAGGCCAGGTTATCCTTCTTGAGAAGTGTGGTGTTGCTCATTATGTGCCGTGCACAGCTCATTCCCTTAATTTGTTTGTGAAAAGTGCAGCAGCAGGTTGTCCTGCTTAAGCCAGATTTTGTTTGCATTCGGAAAAATCTTTATACCTGGCTTGTTGCATCTACTCATTGTTTGCAGGGTCTTGAAAAACAACCGAGAGAGTTTCCTGTTAAGAAAGCCTTGTCTGACACAAGATGGTCAGCCCAACATGATGCTGTAAGGTCTGTTAATAAATCATACCATGAGTATATTGCAATACTGGAAGAATTGGCAACTGACGTAAATCAGCCACGTGACAGTCGACTTGAAACAGAAGGATTTCGGAAGGAACTTGAACAACTGGTACTCGCTATTTTACTTGAAATGTGGGACACAATTTTAGAAAGATTTCAGAAAACGAATGCATTCCTTCAAGAGCTGGGACTATCTTTGAATTCAGCATTTGTTGAAATCCGTCCTTGAGTTTGTTAACAAACAGCCTTCTAAATTTGATTCCTTTGAAGAAAACGGAAAGGACAAGACCGTGGAGAAAGAGTATAAATAATATTCAATACGGTCAAAAAAGAGAAAGTGTCAGTTTGATGAATCGACATCATCCGAAACAATATTTTCCTCGAGACAAAAATTCAAGGTTGAGGTATTTCTGGTAATCAATGAAACTTTCTTCAGCCCTATAACATCAGTTAAACGAGCAACAATGCCCGTCCAAGGACGGGAATAATTGTAAGGTGACCTGTGAAGTTCATAGCAAGACATCACATCATTACCCACCCCCGTCTGTCCAGAGACCCTACCTCCCCCCACACCGCGGTCTGTCCAGAGACCCTACCCCCACACCGCGGTCTGTCCAGAGACCCTACATCCCCTCCACTGCAGTTTGTTGAGAGACCTGCCGTCTCGACCGGCCATACATGTGTATCGCGTCAAAAATAATATACATTATAGTTATAATAAATAACCCGTAAAAACAAAGCTTTTGACTACAAATCCCAACGAGCATCGCTCCAAATAAACTCTTGGAAAAAATCTGCACCAAATATAACTCGTTTTGAACGTCGTTCAATATGTAAATGAGATTTAATTTTTCTCCGCTATTGATTGGATGTAGGAATCTGTAGGAGTTTGAGGGACCAATCGCTATCTTTGACCGGACAGAACATTTGCCTTTTATTATATAGGATTATTATATAGGATGAGAACTTTGGCTATCTTACAAACCAAACTGTGCTCGGCAATGATGCCATCTGAGGAGTTACAGCCAAGTTAATGGAAGAAGAATATTCATGTGATATCGGAGACTGCTTCCCTTCAGAATTAGTCCAATTTTCATAACTCTTCAAAACAAATTTTTGTCCAGCCCCAGGCTCAGGGTCAGCAACATGACGTAGCACATTGTGAATCTCAAAACACATGCCCAGAGCTAAAAATGTTTATCTTTTTGAATGAGCAAAATTTTACACAAACTTTTCCAAATGTACCCATCGCATTTCGCATCAGTCTCTTAATGATCATTTGAACCAAATAATGTCAATAATGTCTGTTTGAATTGTTGGTAAAAAGACGCCATATGAAGAAGACATTCCAATGTTATTTCGATTTTCGACAAGTACGTTTAATGAATGTTACTTATGACACCATAAATTTCTATTTTTGGCTTTAATCGAAATTAACGATTGATTAATCATTAATTTTTCAAAGGTTAACGATTAAATTTAAATTAATCATTAACAGCCCTAATATATATATATATATATATATATATATATATATATATATATATATATATATATATAACATATATTAAGACTGTAATAAAAATGCAGGACTAGACATTAACTATGGATAAACCATGGATAAGCGTAGGACACAAAAATCTCCAGTAAATAAGGGGTGAATGTAATTTATACATATATGAATGTACGTATGTATGTATGAATGCATGTATGTATGCATTATGTGTTTATTTGTGTACGTATATATGCCTGCATGCATGTATGTATGTATGTATGTATGTATGAATGTATGTATGTATGTATGTATGTATGTATGTATGTATGTATGTATGTATGTATGTATGTATGTATGTATGTATGTATGTATGTATGTATGTATGTATGTATGTATGTATGTATGTATGTATGTATGTATGTATGTATGTATGTATGTATGTATGTATGTATGTATGTATGCATGTATGCATATATTTATGCATGTATGTATGAATTTATTTATGAATTATGTGTGTATGTATCTTTATACATATAAGACACATTTGTTGTCTGTTTGTCTGTTCCCTTATAATTCAAGATCGAGACAACCAAATAACGTGAACTTTGGTACACTTACACATAATTACATGGGGAAGGTTCTTCAACAGGTTTCGTTCCATCCCAACCTCACTCTGGCCTCCTCCAGCCAAAAATATTTATACTATTTTTTTAATGTTTCTGAGAAAGTATTAAAATAAGAATACTTCGCTGAATATCTAAAAATAAAACGCCCATACCTGCCTGTCATTTTCATTGTATTCTATTTAAAGAACAGCAAAGTGAGCTTCGCGGAGTATCTAAATCTAATGAAATAAATTATTGCAAGCTAAGACGAAAAATAATAAAAAAAATTGGTTTCGAGATTAACAAGAAGGCGTTTTTCGCTTTATATGTCTCATGGGGTCCAAGGTGTCCCTCTGCAACCACATGGAGGCATTTTGGTGAAACGTTTGCTAAACAAAAAATGTTTGACAAGCTCAGAAGGCCTTCGTTCCCTTATAACTGAAACTGTGTTTTGCCACGACCTTATTTTAAACCCTGGAAAGCCGGGTACTTGCACCTAGTATATATATATATATATATATATATATATATATATATATATATATATATATATATATATATATATATATATATTTATATTTATATATATATATATATATATATTATATATATATATATATATATATATATATATATATATATATATATATATATATATATATATATATATATATATATATATATATATATATATATATATTAAAACTATTATTAAAATTGTTTATCGCAAATAGGTTTTAATTAGTTTTGATTTCAAAAAGCCTCTTTCTTCGGAAGCGAAAGTGACAGGAAGAATTTTAAGTATTCTAAGTACAATGTATTTGTTAGGAAAGTCACTATAACGCTTTTTTTACTGAAAGAAATTGAAATATTTTAATAGGATCGTTGTAGGTGACTGCAAGAATTATGGAACTCAATGATTGCAACTCTTCAACAACCATGAAACCATCAAAATCCTTACTTTCAGAGGCTGTGAGCTTTTCTCGAGATTCATACAGCAATTCAGTAGATCGGCGCCAAATTATTTGAAGGAATTAACAATGGAATATGTGACTCTAAGGGGAACAGGGAAAAATAAGACATTTTTAATAATTAAAAAATTTAAGCCTGTTTTGATAGAGATTTTGATCCTCAGAGCGCAATGTGCAAGCTCGACTAGCATTTATAGTGTTAGCGCCATAAGTGAAAGCTATTATTTTACTTAATTTTCTCTATTTAATCATGCAAAAGACAACGTATAAGAATTAAGAACCATAAATGAAACCAAGCAATTTTTAAGAAAACTCACAGGAGTAAAACAAAGTTTGTTGCAATCGTGGTATTCCTCTGAAACCAATCATGCACTTTTCTCATTGTATAAAGATAAAAACTTAATAAACAGTGTAATTTTTTTACTAACACTAAAAAGAAAATAAATCGGAGTATGGAAATTTAGTTTTAATAAGTAGAAAGTCGTTTCTCTCATTTGATAATCGGAAAGTTGGAGCATTCAGGAACACAAACATACACATACACAAATCAAGTTTCTTTAGAAGTATATAACACACACACACACAAATTAGCCAAGAAATTATTTTTTGCTTAAACAACAATGCATGAAATATTGAAAAAAAGTAAATGTTTTGAACTACTAAACAAAATATATCATCGCAACTATTGATATTTACATTTTTAAAACATACTTTCAAAATAATTTTTAAAATATTTGTTTAAAACATATGCAACAGTAAAAAAAAATAACAACCAGTATGCAGACGATGTGATTTCAACCCTTTCGATGATAGTTTGATGCAGAAAAAAAATGAAAGCGAAGATCTATTTTCTTACGATTCGATGCTTGCCACAATGTATTTCAAGTGTAAAAGATACATTTCGTGTTAGTTTATAAAGGCTACAAATCAAAGAAAAAAAAATTAAAAGAAACAGCGAACTTATTTTTTTTTCCTTTTTAAATGTCATATATTTGCGGTTCTGTCGTTTTAACAGAATAACATGTGTTTTCAACAGTCTATTCACAAGGATAGCGAAGTCAATAGTGCGCTCGCCTCACAAGTTGAGGGGCGTTGGATCTATCCCACGTTAAAGCCAAAATTAAAATGTCGATGAATGACTATCGCTTAAAAAGTCATCCGCTGACCTGGAGAGGAGATGGGCGCCGCCAAGGTCTACCAAGCCCCGAGAAAGTTCTAATGGAAACATTAGAACCCGTTACGAAAAAAAATAATCCACAAAGAACATTTTATATATATTTCAGATCTACGAATGAACCTAACATACAAAGATGCTTACTTGAGACAACTTTTAAGCAAACATCCGGGCATTTTTACAAATGCGGCTCGAAATCCGGCTCAAGCAAATAATATAATATATATTGGCTCCGGCAAATCCGGAAACAAGCCGTTTTTTTAAAAATCTGGCTCCGCACTGGCCGGATTTCACTTCAAGTAATACGGCCAAATACGGTGAATCCGGTACAGCCCTAATTTTTAGCCACTTGTGATGCTTGATATGAGAGATTGGTTAAAGGACACGAAGAACAGAAACAGTGCTTGAACAAGTTGTTTAAATAAGCGTTTAATGAGAGTTGCTGAGATTGTTTTTATTACATTTTTTAAAAAGATTTAGTTCATGAGAACTCCAGAAATCAGAGTAACATAAAGATATCCATCTATCTATAAAGTTCATTCGATAAAATTAGCCGTCTTTCAATCTATCGATTTATTCATCGTTCGCTTAGTCCGTCTGTAAATCGTTCATTTCATCCATCCATCTATCTATTCTTACATCCATCACTCAACCAAAACATCTATCAACTCATCCATCCATTTGCAATTTAATCCATCTTGATAACTTGTATGATTTCGGTCAACATCATGTTACATAGGTCATGTATTTTGGTTCAAAAAAAAAGATTTGCATCAGCTCTTTTTAGTCTTTAATGTCATATTTATTGACAAGACTTTTAATGGCCATTGTAAAATGGCGTAAAATAAGGTAGGGACACGCTATGACGTTTGTTTTGTAATGGTCGTGTGATTTTTCAATAGCTAGACAACAATTAAACAGCATTAAGAAAGCAATAAACAACAAGACGTGTTACACTATGTAGGTCAGGGGTCGGTGAACTTTTTTGCCCATTTCCCAAAAATATAAAATTTTATGTTGACGTTTTCCCCGAAGGGGTGAGGTCCTGCCCACATGACTTGGGGTTTAAGGGACTTTTGTAAGCGCCCCCCACCCCAGTGTCGGAAAATGAATCTAATGAGTTTTAGAAGCCTGAATATCCATGTCCTGAGCTTCCATAGCGGATTATCAATGACATTACCGAAAAGTATTTAGCTGATTTTTACTCTTCCTACCATAATTTTCCTTAACTTATTTCCCATCAACTAAATGAGTTCGTTTTGAATTCGCAAAGTAGTGGTCATGAATTTCATCAGTTTTTATTTGTCATATACTTTACTGCAATACCGGATCGAATCTCGCCAAAAATTCAAGACGCAAAAGTATCCATTGTGCACCTGATGTAGTTTATCGTCTGAACTAAAAATTGTTCAGTGAGAAATTGAACAATGGCCATGAGATGTTGAAATACACTAATGCCTGCGAGCCTTTTCACTTTTTAATACTTTTTTTACTTGGCTTATCGGTTGTGCATCGTTTTGTTAGCCTGTCCCAGCTCAAACCATTTAAAAAGTAGATACGATGTGTTACTTTCATTTCTCATAATCAGACAGTCTCACACTGGCATTTTGTCATTTACCCTTTTCTTGGCGTTTTCTTATTTAAAATGTTAGCCTGAATTCATATGCGCTTACAGAAATGCTCTAGGAAAAATACAGTTGTATTAGGATTTAGGATGATTATAATGGTTTTTTTAAAAATATTAGTACGGTATTTTTCTAATTATTTTATACTGAATTTTTTTTTCTTGATACTGTTGTTATTTTTTTTTAAATTAATAGTAGTAAGATTGTAAAAAGTAAAAAAAATGTTTAGTAAAAGCACGGGGACCTGAAAAGTGCATGGCCCAAGGCAGTTGCCTCGATCGCCTTGCCCTGAGGTCTGTGTTGCAAAATAAATCCTCCTCCATACAGAGTCTGCCCCCGAAGGATCTATTTTAAAACAAACCCTCCGGGGGATAAAATATTTTCCTCCCAATTAAAATAAATTCTCCTCTCCCTGTAAAATAATGTCTCCCCCAAACTAAATCCGCACCCATCACACTTTCAATTTAACACAAAGAGATCACTCAAAAACAAAGGAATAACGAATACTTACATTTGTATTATAATAATACTAGGTTGCGCTGGGGCGACTGTTTTTAGGGCGCCTACGGCGCCCACTTTTGTCAAAATCCCAAGTAACTGATCCTAGTTTGATAAATACGAAATATTTAACTTGCTGAAATGTACAAAAAGTATTTTATAATATTAAATCCTCAAATACTATTTTTACATCGTTCCCTTTTCAAAAATAAGCTAAAACAATGACGTCATTTAATATTTTTTTACAGCGCGTCTTTAATTTTATAATTATTTTGCACACCTTTTTGCGCGCCTTCCAATACACGCCTTGTATTAAAATATAAGCTCAAACAATGACGTCATAGCGTTAAGGATCCATCCAGCCAGCCAGTGACTTGGGCTATTATATTATAGATTTGCAGAATTTAAATTTTTGTGCACATATCTATCAACCCTCACACTCCTCTACAACACGCCACTGAATGAAGACAATAATTGTCTGAAGTTTCACTTCATAAATACCAGCTAAGTTAGCAGCATACAAAATCAAAATCTTAATTTCTTTTTCCACTTCCATTTATCCATCTTATTCTTATTGTGATAAATACTTTTCAAAATATATGTTCATCTTTAAGCACATTTTCGTATGCAGTTAATTTTCTTTTACAAAATGAATTAATCTCAACTGAACTTAATAAGAATTCTTATTTATGTCGTCCAAACCGTTTTACAACCTTATTTACCCAACTAAGCATTCAAACAACTTAATTATTACTTTAAAAAATTATAACAACAGGTTTATTTTTATAATTCTTGCAATGTGATGTTCTCGTGAGATGATTAACCATTTTTCTCTTGTTGTGAGTCATCAATACCACTGACTTCTGACCTCCAGAACATTTTGGTTACAGGTTAATTTTGTTTAATTAATTTAAAAGATGTGCTGATTTGTAAACTTTATCAAAAGTTCAGTTTGTTATCTTGGAGTATATATTACATAAGCTCCATTAATAAAGAAGATTATTGCTTTTTTGTCTTATCAATGGTTTAAGTCTAGTCTGGAAATTTGTTAGAGTTTTTCTGAATTTTCCTGATTAAAAATAATTTTAAAAAACAAGAAGAACAAAAAAAATACTTCTGAAATATTTTTAATTATCTTCACAAATGCGCCTCAGTTACTTCGAATCATAACTAAGCCATGTTGCTCGAATTTCATGGATAATTGTATTGCTCCATGTTGTAACCTCGAGGGTGAAGGAAGTCGTGGTCACCTTAGTAACGGTTACCATAGCCCTTAAATTTCTACCGAACTCACTATCAAGCATGGAGATTGCGGCATAAACTATTGGGATTGACTTGTAAGGAACTTTAAATGTAACTAATTTGTAAAGTGGTTTAGAGTTTGTCGATATTTTGTTAAAATCGTTTAACGAACAAAGCACCAAACCTGTTTCCATATGCCTGGTCAGTACAGTTGCCAGGTTATTCTCGAGTGTCGGTAGTCGGAGATTGACATTTTTTTCAACCGTATCGATTTTTTGTAGAGCAGTCTTTTCTGAAACAGAAATTTTATCTAAAAGTTCCTTTTTAACATCTTTCTCGACTGTATCAATTTTTTGTAGGGCAGTCTTTTCTGAAAGTAAAATTTGGTCTAAAAATTCTTTTTTAACACCTTTCTCGACTGTATCAATTTTTTGGAAAGTAGTCCTTTCTACACCATCAATCTTTTTATTTGTGTCTTTTCCCTCTATTTCTACTTTTTCTAGAGTTGTCTTAATAACTGCAAGATTTTTCTCATTTTCTGCTAGCTCATAACTGAAATTTTTTTCAGCTGCTTCAAATTTCTCTAAAGTAACTTTTTCCAAATCAGTTAATTTATCTATAAGGTTTTTGTTATCTGGAAAAACGTAGTTAATAATTTGTGTTGCCTTCTTCAATCCTGATTTTGTTTTAATTTTACATTCATAAACTGCCGCTTGTTTTTCTCCGGGAGATTTCCATTCAACATTGAGATATCCTTCACCTTCACCATCATCAGATTTCAAAGAGCCTGTAGCTTGAATGACATCCAGATCAGTTTTTGCAGTGGCTGATCCCAAACGTTTTATTTCTGCAACTTTTTCCGTTTGTTTTTGCTTCGTTGGACCTTTCAGCAAAGAAATATTAATGCAAGACAAATCATAATTTACTACTAATAATAATAATAACTAAAAATGAAATAAATATCCTGACATATAATTTTATACATTTTTAAAGTACTTCTTTATCTCTAACGAAAAAGTTTATTGTCTATAATTACCGGATAACCGAAGGAGAAAACGTACCTCTTGTGATAAAAATTGATTCAATTTTATTATCTTTATCACCAAATTCCAAGTTCTAGAGGTAATAATTGAAAAATATCTTTCATTTATTAAATGGTTTGGATACATTTCATAATTTTGTAACAGTGTTTATACAATATACTTTCAAGTAAACATTTTTATAGCCCATGTACATTATTTCTAACATGAAGGAAACGATAACCAACAATAAATAATTTTAAAAACCCGTAAAAACAAAGTTCTTGACTATAAATCCCTTATATATGAGACAGAACTTAAAGTATTGATTATGTTCCAACGCGACAAACATTTACAGCCTGAAACTGAGTGAACTTCTCCTGGTGTTAAACACAAGATGTGGTCATCGATGGCTGGCATTAAGTCAAGTGACCCGTAAAATGTAAACAATAGCGGCCGCTACATATAGCTTATAGAGATAAACTAAAAATGCATTAATTTAATAACTGTACATTCGATCGATCTGAAATTTTGATACAATGCATTGTTAGATCACACAAGTCTATGTTCAAAATTTCAGCTCGATTGCATTACGAAAAATGTGTCATTTTAGACTTTTGTTTCTCCACCTGCGAACGAGATGACGACAAGATTTTGAAGTTAATATAAGGGATTTAAAAAGTAAGAACCATTTCGGAGAGTAATGGCTATGAGGCTGGGCATCTGGAGACACGGCCAGAAAGCTTTACCAGTTATTGCCACAACTGAACAAAGGTGATCCCTGGTCGAAACTACAGACACTCATCCTGATGAGGCCTGAGCACTGTCCCTCACAGTGTTATGTGATTTGTACTGACACGAGAAGTGATATTAGCTGCCGAGGGTACGCGGAGGGGAAGGTTGAACACCTGTTGAGGGGACCGTGCCGGGATTGAGGACTTGTCGGTTCCCATAAATCTGGGAAAGTGTGTATGTTGGTGATAACCGCTTGATAAGGCTTGCCATTAAAATCATTAACTAATAAGAGAATGGATTTGCTCAACCCTAAAAGTGACTGTTAAATACATTACTAAATTTTTAAATTTTAAATTTGATAATGTAATTAAATGTGATATAATTTTTTTTTAATTTATAATATGAAAACTTATATGGCACCTAATACCGTATCTAGCAGCTGGGATAACCATGATTTAAATAAATGTAGTAACTCATATATTTTAATTTATTTAAATTAAAATATACACGTCATAGTTAAACAAATTATATAATGACATGACGGTACACATAAATTAATCAATGAAATGATATTTAAATGCTTCTTTATTATATAATTTAAGCTTTGAAAATTCTCAAAGAAACAAATTCTTGTCATAAAAAAGTTCAATGTCCAAAAAAAATAAAAAATGAGTCGTTAGCAAGATTAAGGTTCATTAGCTTCAAAGTTTGTATGATAAAAATTGATAGACATTTACCTGTAAGTAAATTACCTGGAATGTCAAGTGGCCCACTTAGAAAGAATCTAAATTTAGATTTCACATTACATAAATTAAGACACGAGTACAAATTATTTTAAAGAAATTTAAACCAAAATTTTAATTATAATAAGTTTAAATTATAAATGATAGAAGCACGTCCCACATTGCGTTCCCATGTTCTGTACAGCGATGTGATTATGATTCACTAAAATGCTATCCTATGTTCGGTGCTCCAATTTAATCTCGATTCACTAAAATGATATCCTATGTTCGATACCCCATAATAATCCTGTCCCATAATGCCTTCTCATGTAACAGAAATGTGTTCCCGCTCCACAATTAGATGCCCATACGTATAATATGTTAATATACATTTTTTAATAAAATCTTAATTATCTTTCAAGTTATAGTTATAGTATTAATTAGAAACTTCATTTAACTTATAAAATTGTTAAATATTAAATTTTAAGAATAATCAACTAAATACACTAAATTAAACTAAATTATTGATAATCTTCATTACATATTAACAATTCGAAATGGAAGAATATAATATTCATTGAATTCTCTCTCCTCAAATCAAAACTATATGATAAATCAGTTCAAAAATCACAAAACCTATTCAATTATAAATGTGTATATCTAAAGACCATCCAGCAGAAGCCTATTGAGGAAGAGATTCTCCAGAAGCTGTTGAGATGGGTTGGTCATACACTAAGAAAACTTGCCTCAAATACAACAGGGCAAACCCTGTAATGGAACTCCCGGCGTAGGCGAAAAAGAGGCCGTCCTAGAAACACTTGGCGTCGAGAATGGGAGGCAGACATGAAGAGCATTGGCCATGACTGGAAGATCCTGGAGAGGCTGGCCCAGGATAGGGATCCTAGAGGTCTCTCAACAAAGAATATCCAAATTTCAAAGAGACTGTAATATTTCTAAGCATAATCCATACTTACATCTACATGTCTCCTCAAACTCAGATTTTGTGAGAAACCTCCGTAAAAATTAGTCCAATCTCAGAGGCTGTTCGTACCCTGATCGAAACCCTAAACAATACTTCAGGCTAAAGAACAACCTTGACTCACAGACTGTTGGTACTTACAGCTAAAGAACAACATTGACTCAGAGGCTGTTGGTACTTACAGCTAAAGAACAAAATTGACTCAGAGGCTGTTGGTACTTACAGCTAAAGAACAACATTGACTCAGAGGCTGTTGGTACTTACAGCTAAAGAACAACATTGACTCACAGACTGTTGGTACTTACAGCTAAAGAACAACCTTGACTCACAGACTGTTGGTACTTACAGCTAAAGAACAACCTTGACTCACAGACTGTTGGTACTTACAGCTAAAGAACAACCTTGACTCACAGACTGTTGGTACTTACAGCTAAAGAACAACATTGACTCACAGACTGTTGGTACTTACAGCTAAAGAACAACCTTGACTCACAGACTGTTGGTACTTACAGCTAAAGAACAACCTTGACTCACAGACTGTTGGTACTTACAGCTAAAGAACAACCTTGACTCACAGACTGTTGGTACTTACAGCTAAAGAACAACATTGACTCACAGACTGTTGGTACCTACAGCTAAAGAACAACCTTGACTCACAGACTGTAGGTACTTACAGCTAAAGAACAACATTGACTCACAGACTGTTGGTACTTACAGCTAAAGAACAACTTTGACTCAGAGGCAGTTGGTACTTACAGCTAAAGAACAACATTGACTCACAGACTGTTGGTACTTACAGCTAAAGAACAACCTTGACTCAGAGGCTGTTGGTACTTACAGCTAAAGAACAACATTGACTCAGAGGCTGTTGGTACTTACAGCTAAAGAACAACATTGACTCAGAGGCTGTTGGTACTTACAGGTTAAGAACAACATTGACTCAGAGACTGTTGGTACTTACAGCTAAAGAACAACATTGACTCAGAGGCTGTTGGTACTTACAGGTTAAGAACAACATTGACTCAGAGACTGTTGGTACTTACAGCTAAAGAACAACCTAAGCTCAGAGGTTTAGGAAACCCATACATCACAAACATTGGCTGGGCGGTGAACAGAACAGAAGATCCTGGAAGACATCAACTCAAAATAAGAGATACAACACATTAACAAATCTAACATATATATATGTGTGTATGTGTGTGTGTGTGTTTAGGTGTTAAAATTACATAAGATCGGGTAATATAAAATTAAAAATATATTCAGCGAATGAATTTTAAAGATTAGAATGAATTTTTTACTTCTGTTAACATTTATTGATAACAACATTACAAAACTCTAAAATAAATGTGTATGTTAATTGCTACTGATCCGATTTTACGTCCAGTGGGATACTGGCGATACATCCTGATTTGAAGGATGAAATTGGCTTATCATAAGGAATAACGTAATAAAGAAAAATTACCTAAATTCAAGCTAATTATTTTCCGACAAACCACGCCCATCACACAAAGTTTACCTTACAACCAGACCACGCCCATCACACAAAGTTTACCTTACCACCAGACCACGCCCATCACACAAAGTTTACCTTACAACCAAACCAGGCCCATCACACAAAGTTTACCTTACAATCGGACCACGCCCATCACACAAAGTTTATTGTGCCGCCAGATGACGCCCTAACACGCTTAAATCCTTAGCTATATGATTACCTATCTGGGGTACTTGGCGTTGCACGATTTAAAAATTAGTAAACAGATTTTTTTTAAATTTATTTCAATTCATTAATTTTTTAAAAATAATTTTAAAAATACATAAAAATTTAATTTAAAAAAACGTACATGTAATTTATATATCACTTATGATAAAGCTTGTCGATAGACTATATTTTTTTTGTCCTTCTGGTGCAAAAATGAAAAGATTTATTGGTGACCCAACTCTAGAACATGCCACATATAGCTGGCCATGGGCAAAGCATGCTTCCTCAAGTACAATGCCTGCCACTTTTAAAGACTGTCCCTGTGCCTTGTTGATAGACATGGCAAATGCAAGCCTGATTGGAAATTGGAGCCGCTTGAAATCAAACGGCATATCTGTTGGTATTAGTGGAATTCTTTGGATCCTATTTTATAAACCTAACATGATCTACAATTTTTATTTGTAACATTATTGCCGATTTCACGTCCTTGGGGTATCTACTGTATTAAATCAAGGTGACCCTGAGTAGGGTTAGGTTACCCCAGGGATGGTCACCTGGTGTTGAAACACAGCCTATGACCTGTCCCGGGTCAAATGAGGGTCCCATTCCCATGCAAAATTTCAGCTTCCTAGATCCAACGGTGTGGAATTCTATGGGTAACAAACAAACAAATAAACAAACTTTCATCTTTATATATTAGATAAACAGTTTTATTTCCTCAGAGTTCGTCTCCTAAAAAGTTGCTTTAATCCTCATAGTACAGTATTTTCTGAACTTCAAAAATAATCTTGTGTACTTTTCTACAAGCTTTAGTTAACCCAGGGGTCTCAAACTCAGATGAAGGCAAGTCCCACGTTATCACTTAAGACATGTGTCAAGGGCCGGAACCCTCCATTCCCCAATCCCAGCAACCACAATAACTAACATGACCTAGAAAGCAAAAAACACTTTATTTATCTCAACTCAGTTTAATGATTTTCACTAATATATAACATTTACTTGCTTTAATCAGATGTTATTGTAATAAGAACTCTATGTTCATAAAATTACAAACAATCAAATTTTAAATTTTTTGTATGCCAACTGGTTGGCTACAAAAATCAACTTTGTGGTCCATATGTTTGAGATAAAATACAAAATACAAAAACCAATTGTTTGTATATTATTAATTTTATTGAAAACTTTATCGCAGTCCAATGCTATATATGTTAGACACAGGTGATTTAACCTTACTTATATTATTATTAAACTTTCGGTGATTTTATTTTTTCTTTTCAAATTTCGCTTTTTAAAAAAAAACACTTTGTGCCTTCCCTACGAAATATTTATCAATTATCAATAAGACGGATAAAAACTGAACTGAGGTAATAAAAAACAAACACCGTGCTATTTAATTAAACAAAGCCATTTTGTTAATTAATAATGATTTATATTTTTATTTTAACTTACAAACTTCTCCCTCGTATTATTATAATTTATTAATTTATGTAGACGTGCAAATGTAAAAAAAAATGTTAACTAATGACAGCTTCAGGATAGTTAAATTTAAGAATATAAACGGAAAATTTAGCAAACATTTTGTTTTTAAGCTAATTGCGAATGGCAAAATAGAATATGGTGAGAAAGTTTACTGTATTCACTGCCGTAAACAATTCGCTTTTAGGGGATCAAATACATCGCTGAGGTACCACCTTCAGCACAAACATATTAGACAGGGGAAATAACTCAATAAAACAAAAAATGTCAATTACTTGTTTTTGTTACTTCCCTTGAGATGTTTAGTTTAATGACGTCATAAATTTTAATTTTTTACTTTAATCGAAATTAACAATTAAATAATGAAATTAATCATTAATTTTTCAAAAAATAACGATTAAATTTAAATTAATCGTTACCAGCCCTTATAAATATATATAAATATAAATATATATATATATATATATATTAAACAATATAATTTGCAATGTCTGTCCGTGACGCTACTAATTTTAGAAAGCAGGGAAAACCAAATTACTGCACCAATGCATCAAAAGGTGTGCAAATTAGAGATGCGCTGTAAAAAAATATTATATGACGACATTGTTCTCGCTCATACATGTATTTTAATTTTGGAAAAGGGATCAATGTAATAAAAAACAACCCGTAAAAAACCAAGTTTTTGACTATAAATCCTTTATGTACGAGAAGTAACTAAAAGAATGTTCATTATAACACGCAGCGCCAGACCATCCAGAAATACAAAATTGCAGTTGAGTCGTAAAACATGTTTAATATAATGCGCACCGATCAGAAATATGTTTATAAAAAGAGCTGTCAATAAAATACGCACCTTGTTGCGCGACAGAAAGGTTGTTCAATATAATACGCACCGCGACGCTCTATCTCAAAAAATAGCATGATACAGAGGAATAAATAAAATAATCTAAAAAATCAATAATTTAATTACAGTACATGCGATCGATCTGAAATTTTGATACATTGTTTTTATCATCGGTACGAAACTGCCTGCAAAATTTCAGCTCGCTATCTTGCGAGCAAGTGGGTTAAAAATCGATCAAAAGTTTTGGCGACAAGCAAGCAAGCAAGGTCCGCCGCAGACACCACGAGTTAATATAAAGGATTTAATAAAAACAACCCGTAAAAACCAAGTTTTTGACTATAAATCCTTTACGTATGAGAAGTAACTAAAAGAATGTTCATTATAACACGCAGCGCCAGACCATCCAGAAATACAAAATTGAAGTTGTGTCGTAAAACATGTTTAATATAATACGCACCGATCAGGAATATGTTTATAAAAAGAGCTGGCGACAAGCAAGCAAGCAAGCAAGCAAGCAAGGTCCGCCGCAGACACCACGAGTTAATATAAAGGATTTAAAAAGAGGATTTGATGATGGTTAATTACTTAGGCGCCCTACAACCCCTGTTATAAAATACTTTGTGTACATTTCAGAAAGTTTAATATTTAGTATTTATCAAACAAGGACAAGTTAGTTGGGCTTTTGAAAAGGTCGGCGCCGTAGGCGCCCTAAAAAATTGCATTTTTAAAATAAAATAAATAGATTTCAGCTGAAAACTTCCTTCATTTTTGACGGTTGATACGCTAGTTTATAAATATATATCTAATAAATAATCGCCCTTCGTATGCGTGTGTCTCCCCATCGAAAGGAGCGCAAAAAGATGCTCGAAAGGCGCGCAAAAGGGCGCACAAAAGGGCGCGCAAAATAATTATAAATAAATTTGTAACGTTTCGCCGTAAAAAAAATATATGACGTCATTTTTTTAGCACAGAACGTCAATTACCGAAACAACGCACGAACCTGTGATGTCAAAATTTGTGTTGAGTCTAACACATAATCGCCGTTCGTATGCGGTGTATGCGTTGCAACAGTGTATCTCCCTCGCAGGTAGTAGAGCTACAGCCGGGCACCGAGTGGAGCGCAATGTGTGTTTTTAGAAAAAATCAATATAAATCACCTTCCCTTCTCTTCCCGGAAATAGGCGGGTTCGTTGTTCTTTTCGCCTGCTTTCGCAGGCTGTTGTATACCGTACGTGTGCATCTATCGGCCACAAGCCTATTCGTGTGTTTGTCTCCTTTATAAATCATGATGTAAGTCACCACCGACCGGTTGATGTCGGCGTGTTGGTCTTCGGTTCTAGACCCACAGCCAACTGCATTGCTGAGCCGCATACAAGGTACGACACCGTTCTTCTACGCCTGTACCCATCGTCAATGTCATGTTTGCATTTCTTTACTATTTCTTCTTCAACTCCACACATTTACAGACATTCGCGTGTTGCCACGAGACAACTATGCCTCGAAAAAGAACACTCGATGAAGCCGAAATTGCCGATAAAAAAACTTCGCAGAAACGAACAAAAAAGGAATCGACGAAGAACAGAAACACATGAGGAGGCATCCCGGCGACGAGAAACACGATACCAACAAGATCGCATTCGAAGAGCAATTGAAACCGACGAACGACGTTCCCGTAGACGGGAAGTAGCCACTAATCAACGACGTCGGTCAGCAAGACTCCGGGAAGTACCTGCACCTCGTCATCTGGATGCAGCCATTGGAAGTGAAGTCATGAATGACAACGCCCAGCAACATTTCTGTGGCCATTTACAATTGCTGTGCACATTCTGCCGTGCCAAACATTTTCTTGACGAACATCCTGCGGACAAATTATTTACCACGTGCTGCCAGAAAGGAAAAGTGACACTAGATCCTATCGGTATCTCACGTTTACTGAGGACGCTCATGATGGGGGAACACGAGCTCTCCCAAAACTTCATGGACAACATCAGGTCTATTAATAGCGCCTTAGCCTTTGCTTCAATGGGTGCTAAAATCGCTCCTCCTCAGGGTTTCGGGCTCTACTACTTTCGAATCCGCGGACAGATTTACCACAGCTCTGGGGCTCTGCATCCTGACAATGATGATCGCCGTCAATTTGCTCAGCTGTATATCCTTGATCCTGATGAAGCTTCGCAACAAAGGATGCAAATGTGACCTAACTCTACATGCAACCACGATCTCATGGCGCTCCTGAGCTCATTCATGACCGACAACAATCCATTTTCTGATGCATGCAAAATGCTGTATGAAGTGGAACAAGAATGTCTGTGTCACTGGCCATCATTCATGATAGAAAGATGACCAAAGGCGTTACAATGCTCAACGGTCCAATGAAGTAGCTTTCGTTTTCCAAAATGCGGATGGAGAACCTCCTCTTGAATGGGACATCTTAATACACTGCAAAACATTTTCAAATGCAAGTAAAACACAAAGAATCAGCATTCTCGACCCCAACTTGGATCCCATGGTATACCCTGTGTTATTCACGTATGGGGAACAAAGCTGGACACCAGATATTACACTTCAATATAATCCTACGAGTATAAGAAGCTTGCGTCGGCCATCACCCACGAATCCCAGAACGAGAGTCACTCAAATGCAGTATTACGGCTACGGATTTGCCATCAGAGACGAATTCAATCCTTTTCTGAGTGCTGCAAAACTCACCCCTCCAATATTTTGTGGATAGCTACATCAAAACGGAGGGAAACAGACTCAACTTTGTGCGACAAAATCAGTCAAAACTAAGTGTAGAAAAGTACACTGGCTTGATGGATTTCTTGCAAACTGAAGCGAGACAACAAGGCCTTATGCAAGTCCAACCACTAATACTTCCTTCATCCTTCCAGGGAAGCCCCAGGAACATGCTCCGAAATTATCAAGACGCCAAGGCGATTGCTAGAAAGTACGGGAAACCCGACTTCTTCATTACAATCACATGCAACCCAAAATAGCCTGAAATTGTCACCAATATACAAGGCCAATCAGTGGAATTTCGTCCATATTTGGTTGCACGCGTTTTCAAACTTAAACTGAATGCTCTTCTATATAGATGACATTTGAAAACATCACGTTCTTGGAAAAACCAACAGCAAAAATCCATGTCATTGAGTTCCAGAAACGTAGGCTTCCGCATGCTCACATACTATTAATTTTACGCAGTGAGGACAAGCCTGACGACGGTGAACAAGTGGACATGATGATTTCTGGATAAATACCTGACAGAGCAACACCGCATCGACTGCACGAAATAGTCACCAAACACCTGATTCATGGGCCCTGTGGGAAACACAACATGAACTCTACATGCATGGCTGATGGATCCTGTTCGAAGAAGTTTCCGAAGCCGTTCTGTGAAGAAACAATCGTGAATGTTGACGGTTATCCCAAATATAGGCGACGGAACAATGGTGTTACGGCAATGGTCAATAGCCGAGAATTTGACAACTCATGGGTCGTTCCTTACAATCCGTACCTCAGCCTAAAGTACAACTGTCATATCAACGTCGAGAGCTGTGCTTTCATAAAAAGCGTCAAATATCTGTTTAAATACGCTTACAAAGGACGAGATTGCGCCAACATCTCTATTAGACCATGAACCACGATGAGATCACCTCCTTTATGGATTCTAGATATGTGAGCGCGCCTGAGGCTGCTTGGCACCTTTTTGGGTTCCACGTGTACAAGCAGTCTCATGCAATTATCAGACTCCAAGTTCATCTCCCTGGCGAGCAATCAGTAGTTTTTACTACTGATAACGTTGAGGCTGCAGCACAGAACTCAGCTTCGAGAGACACTACTTTAACGGCATGGCTCAAACTAAATCAACAATACCAGATGGCTACAGGTATTTTTTTTCGTTCGTCCGTCGATACGACGAGGACCACTCTAGTCATCCGAAGGTTTTCTGTGCGTGCGCAGATGGCTGATTAGGCCGATCCTTGCACGGAAGGTTCGGGAACAGAAGGGACAAGGAACGAGTGGGACATGTCCTGGAGGGTTGACAGAATAATTGGTCGCATGTACTCTGTCAGTTTAGCGTCAGACATTCAGCGCTTCTGCTTGCGCTTACTTCTCATTCATGTTCCAGGTGCACTTCCTTTGAGGACCTTCGGACCGTCCATGGTATTACATATCCACCATTCAAGGAAGCTGCACAACACCGAGACCTCTTCAATGACGAGCAGGTCTGGGATATGACGTTCCATGATGCAGTTGCCTAAAAGAGGCCCGCTCTCCTACGGGAATTTTTGCACATATGTGCCTGCTCGCATCTCCTTCAAATATTCCACAATCGTTCCAGAAATATAAAGAATACTTTTATGAAAATTTTACGTTGCAGTTTCATCACGAAGTTAATTGCGAACACCGCCTCAATTTGTCCCTTACTGATATTCAATTTATCTTTATTGCTAATAGGAAAACCTGCGAGAATTTACCTGTTCCACCAAGTCACGTGGAAGACATACAGGACAGCGTTTTTGATCCGGTTCAATAGCTCAGCAAAGCAACAGACATGGGACGGAGTCTCCATGATTAGCAGAGACACGCATTTGATGAAATTATCGCAGCCGCAACCAATGATCATTTTCCTCATAGGAATTATTTTCTTGACGGACCTGGTTGCAGTGGCAAAACATATTTGTACACAACCTTGCTTGCATCCTTTACAGGGGAAGAGAAGATTGCTTTAGATACTGCATCCACTGGAATCGCGGCCAATTTAATGTAAGGTGGTCGAACGTATCATTCCCAATCTCAACTTCCCGTCCCAATTATCGACACCTCAACCTCCAGAATGAGAATGACCTCCTCCGATGCTGACATTCTCCGAAGAGCCAAAATAATCATTTGGGATGAATCCACGATGGCCTCTAAGGATGCATTGAAATGCGTGAAAACCGCTTACAAGATATCATGCAAATTGACAAATCTTTCGGTGGAAAAACCATTCTCTTGGGTGGGGACTAACTAGACACACCTTGCCCGTTGTTGCTCTTATGGAACCAGGACCACCATTGTCGAAGCGAGTATTAAGTTTACCGATATTTGGTCTAAATTTACAATTCTCACATTGACAAGTAATGTGCGATCTATTGATCCAGATTTTACGTTTTGGTTAATAGAGCTAGGCAATGGAACATTAACCAATGAACATGGAGACGAGAATATGTTTGAAGTTCCAGCCCATATGGTCTGCACAGGATCTATTGTTTCCGAAATCTTCGGTGAACGACTTCTAGGCGGAGATGCGGAAGAATTTGCAAATAAGGCTATTCTCTGCCCTACAAATGCCGATGTAGACCATATCAATAGTCACGTTCTGCATTTACTTGAAGGAGAACCCAGGACATACTTACGTTTCGACTCCATCGACGACTGCACGCCAGATGATGAAAACATTATCCCATGGAATTTCTAAATCAATTGGTACCTTCGGGAATGCCGCTTCATCAATTAAAAGTCGGTGCAATCATAATTCTTCTTCGCAATTTGAACACCAAACGATGTCTATGCAACGGCACCAGATTGATGATTAGGGACCTCAAATCCAACCTCATCATCGCTGAACTTCTGTCCGGAAGTGACAAAGGTCGCACTCTATTCATCCCACGCGTGGACCTTGCCCCGACAACCACAGACTTGCCTTTCGTTCTACGGAGAAGGCAATTCCCTATGAAGTTAGCTTTCGCAATGACCATAAACAAATCGCTGGGCCAGACACTGAATAAGGTCAGTATCTACCTACCACAACCTGTGTTTACCCACGAGCAATTATACGTTGCTTTCTCCCGTGTACGCAGATCAGGAGATGTCAAGGTCCATGTGGCAGATGGTCCTAAACAAGGGAAACTGCTCCACGACAGCTCCGCCTGCTACACTAAAAATGTGGTGTACACGGAAATATATGATACTTAGCTGTTCATAGCGCATTGTGTTCATGACAATAAAAGATAAATGTTCTTTTCTATTGCAGTATTTCATTCATATCTTTGTTATTTCTATTCATATCGTATTCTGTTCATGGCAATAAAGGCCACATATTCTTTTCTATTGCAGTATTTTGTATATTTCTTTGTTATCCCTTCTGTCGGATTTCGTTCAGCCAGCTTCAACAGGCTTTTCCACTAGTATGTTTATAAAAAGTGTTGTCAATTAAATACGCCCCTTATTGCGCGACAGAAAGGTCGTTCAATATAATACGCACCGCGACACGCTATCTCAAAAAATAACATTATACATAGAGATAAATAAAATAATCTAAAAAATTCAATAAGTTCATTACAGTACATGCGAGCGATCTGAAATTTTGATACATTATTTTGATCATGGTACAAAAATGCCTGCAAAATTTCAGCTCGCTAGCTTACGAGGAAGTGAGTTAAAAATTGATCCAAAGTTTTTTCGGTACTCAAGCAAGCAAGTAAGCAAGTAGACACCACGAGTTAATATAAAGGATTTTTAAAAAAAGTTTTTTTTACTATAAATCCTTTAAATACGAGACATAACTAAAATAATGTTCATCATAATACGCAAGACAATCCAAAAATCTAAAATTTTAGTTCTGTCTCATAAAACATGTTCAATATAATATTCACTGCGACACTTAAGCACAAAAATTACCATGATACATGGAGATAAATAGAGATAATCTAAAAATTCATTAATTTAATTACAGTACATTCGATCGATCTGAAATTTTGATAGATCATTTTATCATAGGCATGGCTATGCCTGCAAAATTTCAGCTCGCTAGGAAACGAGGAAGTGGGTTAAAAACCGATCCAAAGTTTTTTCGGCATTCAAGGCATCATGCAGACGCCACGAGTTAATATAAAGGATTTAAAAATGTAGATCCATTATTTAAGGACAATTTCGATTTAAGGACACCTGCCGGTCCTCATAGGTCCCTTTATAGGGGGCTAGGTGCATATTTTATATTATAACGTATCTTACTGTCTTACTTCTTATTTATCATGTTACTATAATGTTACTGTACATCAATTTGCACGTTGTCAGTCATCATTTCTTTGCCCCAATGCGGTATTTTAACGTATTAATTAAATAAAACTGTAATTATTTATGTGTTAATGCTGTTATAGATTAAAAATTTAAGTAATTTAATTTTTTTTATTGCTCATTATTTTAATATATGTAGAAATGCAAAGTTTTGCATAGGTATCGCTCATCGTTAGCTGCCTTGGACCCGCATACTCTAGGGCCAGCCCTGCGCAATCTATCAATAGAGCATCAGGGTATTCATTCCGAACAATTTTTTTTAAAGATTTTAATAGAATTTCATTGCATTCTGTTTTGCCACATTTTCAAAGGATCTTTCTTTATTCCACCTTAATTTAAGTCAGCAATAATGATTTGACATAACAAAAACTATCTTACAACTTTATTATGCCAATCCTATATAATAAAACGCAATTTTCTGTGCGGTCATCGATAGCGATTGGTCCATCAAACTCCTACAGACTCCTACAGCCTATCACTAGCGGAGAACAATTAAATCTCATTTACATTTAGAAAGATGTTCAAAACGAGTTATTTTTGGTGCAGTTTTTCCCCAGAGTTTATTTTGAGCGGTGCGCGTTGGGATTTGTAGTTTAAAACTTTGTTTTTACATGTTATCTATATACATAAAAATATAAGTATGTCTGTATAGTTCACTAAACCATTTATCCGATCACCACGAAACTTTCGGAGACTCTTTAGTGCGCTCCCGGGATGATCACTGACAACTCTTTTTTTTCTCAATTTAACACTCATGGGGTGCCGGGGGCCCATAATGTCATTTTTTGCTTATATGAGCTATATAAAAATTAATTTAAGCGCTAGCTACCGGGTAAATTGATGGATCTTAACCAAACTTTTTATATAAAACTTGATAGCCAATATTAAAATAGTATATGGCACTTTACTCCTAATGGCCACTTTTCGGGGCTGGGGGCCCAAAATCCCTTTTTTCTTAAAAGTTTAAGATTTTATTCACCTAATTCAATTATTAAATATCTTGACAAATAATGATAAATGTATCCATTATTATTGTTGAAATAAACAGTTTTTTTAACTTTATATCTTGCCCTGAATGGGCCCTGGTGCCCTTAATGTCGTTTTTTGCTTAAATGAGCTATATAAAAATGAATGGATCTTAACCAAAATTTGCATACAACAACTTGGTAGCCCATATTAAAAACTAAAGGGCACTGAACTTCTAATGTCAATTTCTTCGGGGCCGGGGGCCCCAAATGTCGTTTTATCGTATATGTTTAAGATATTTTATTTTTCCCATTCCCTTTTTAACGATCTTGAGAAATATATCCATGATGAAACTGAAATTAAAATGAACATGTTTTTGAACTTGAAATCTTGCACTGAATGGTCCCAGGTGCCCCTAAATTTCGTGTTTTTTTTCTTACAAATTAGTTAAAGCGTAAGGTACTGAGAAAATTAATATATATTGACTTATCTTAGTATATAAAAACTTAAGAATCTTTATTATATTACTTTAGGGCACTTATTTACTTATTTCCATTCCCTCGGGGCAGGGGGCCCAAAATGTCTTTTTTTAGTAAACGTTAAAGATTTTATTCCCCATTAAATTTTTAACCATCTTGAGAAATATAAGTAAATGTATGCATTATGGAATTGATTCTAATGAACACGTGTTTCGAACTTAACATCCTGTAATGGATGGGCCCTGTGGTCCTTAATGTCGTTTTTTTGTTTTTTTTGAAAATATAAGCAATATACAAATTAGTTTATGCGTTAGCTACTGAGTAAATGTCTGTCCGTGACGCTACTAATTTTAGAAAGCAGCGCACCAAATTACTGCAACAAAAAATAACTATTTTCGAACGTCCGCATAAAATTGTCCAATAGTGAAATAAATGAATCAAATAAAAATATTTAAAATTAATGAAAGTTCTGTATTACGTTACTTTTTTTTATCTGATGTGTATTTATTTTGAAAACTTCCGTCATTTTTGACGGGTGATACACTAGTATATATATATATATATAACATAAAAACTTATAAACACATGTTTTAGTTAGACGGTTTTTATAAGAATAACGAAAACATAATTTACTCAGCCACACGTTAAGTGTAATTTAACCGCTAATTACTTTCAATACCGCCATATCCCGGCCACACATACAAGACAGTTACTTTCAATACACCATATCACGTCCGCACATACAAGACAGTTACTTTCAATACACCATATCACGTCCACACATACAAGACAGTTACTTTCACTACACCATATCCCGTCCGCACATACAGGACAGTTACTTTCAATACACCATATCCCGTCCACACATACAGGACAGTTACTTTCAATACACCATATCCCGTCCCACACATACAGGACAGTTACTTTCAATACACCACATCACGTCCACACATACAAGACAGTTACTTTCAATACACCATATCACGTCCACACATACAAGACAGTTACTTTCAATACCACCATATCCCGTCCGCACATACAAGACAGTTACTTTCAATACCACCATATCACGTCCACACATACAAAACATTTACCGTCAGTTCCAATAAGAAGACTTGCAAAGACGGCTGTCCAATAAACGTCAATGTGACCCATCACTGACTTGAGCTGGAAATATTTTTAACATACTAATCAAACGGCCAGCATGTCAAGTGTGAAGAGTTGAGTCTATGTTTTATACCTGAGACGTGCTGACGAGTTTAATTCAAGATACATTAGTTGGGTTTCTTTTGTAAGAGAATAATAGTTGTCTATCGTATTAAATGAGATTATGGTATATGTAGCTCATATTTTTATGTTAGAGTCAATATTTCTGTGTAGTATCGCCATATGTATGTGTGTTTTGGTGGAAGAGGATTGTTGTGCTTTTAGCCTCGGGTTGAAGTTTAAGCGTAGATTAATTCTTAACTTTGGAAAAACAAATGTGTGATGTGTCGATCCATTTACAACTGATAAGAATTAAACACAATTTAGGATAAAGGTCATTCTGATGTTCACCGCTCACAATACCACGACCATGTAATACCACTGTAATCGGTATTTATACTAGGGCTGCAGCGGATTCAAATAAAATAACCTACTACATCAGTTGACTAGGTGAAAGGAGTCACCAGACTGTTCATTACTGCAGTTTATTACTAAAGACGTGATCATGATGACATAAAATCATATTAAATCATTTAAATATAAAATAATTACATTAGAATAAGTAATATTAAGTCCCATAAGTTCAAGATGAAAAATAATATATAAGATAATAATGCGAATTGAATCATGTACATTAGTAGTGTACAGTTTAAGAAAAGTTTTAACATTGCTCTTTTCAGTTGGCAAATTGGCAGCTCAGTTAAAACTCACAACAGTAAATTGAAGAAATTGAAATTTATTGAAATTAGGAAATTAATGATTAATTTCTCGATTAATCGTTAAATAATTTACATGATTAAATTATTTTTAACGATTAAAAGACCGATCACTTAAACATTATTGGAAGTCAAAAAGTCAACAACAAAAAAGCGGCCGATAAATAATAAATTTCCTGACGATTACACGAACATTTTGGTTTTAAACTATTGACTGACGGAAATGTTCAAAATCTTGATAAAGTTTGCCTACCATGGTTCTAAAACTTCGCCTACTTATCAAACCAAATGAAAAGCGTATCAAGCTAATGGCAGAAATGGAGTCTGACTCAGAGACAGAAAATGACGACAGCTCTTTTGATGAATTACTGCGTTACAAAATGGAAATGAAAGTTTCTGAATCCATTTACCCTCTTCAATGGTGGAAACTTAATGAACACCGATATCCGATAATGTCACTCCTTGCCAAGACCGTTTTGTGCATACCACTTACCTCAGTTTCATGTGAATGATTGTTCAGCTCGGGTGGTTATATTGTCAATTAGACCCGCTCATCACTTGAACCAAATAATGTGAACACACTTGTCTTTTTGCGTAGTTGGTTAAAAGATGACATAGGCCTATAAAGGAGACATTCCTGTGTTATTTAGATTTTCAACAAAGAACTATTTATTAGTGTTACTTATGACATCATAAATTTTAATTTTTGGCTTTAATCGAAATTAACGATTAATTAACCGTTAAATTTAAATTAATCGTTAACAGCCCTAATTGAAATACATTCATTCAGTAATTTCACTCTTTCAGTCAGTCAGTCATCATTATGGCTATGAAGTTTAACTCTCAGACTCAAGAAGGGACGAGTTGTATTTCAGGAAAATCAACGTCTCCACATTAAAAATCAAAAAGATTGTTTGTTTTTTTATGTTTGTTTTTTTCAAAAGACTTTTATTTACATCAGCGAGAAATAGTAAACCGAAAGTGCTACTGTGTTATTGCCTATAACTCCGCTTGGAATCGTGAAACATCTACAGAAAATTCATGAGACTAGGCAACACAAAGACGGCCTAAATCCGGCAAAATTGGACTAGAGCCAAAGCTGGATTTTTAAAAATGGCCGGATTCCGGATTTGCTGGGGGCGGATTACAGATTTTCTGGAGCCAGAGCCGAAATCTGGTACACCACTAATTTATAACGACATACACAATGCAAGAAAGAGGCACTTCTGGGATTTTTTGGCAAATAAACAAATAACTGCGGGGGCTTCGAGAACATTGTAGAAAGTTTCACCTTCACAAAAGAAGCACACGCATAATCTTTTCCACAAAGAGGATTTTTTTAAAAATAACTGAGGGTATTTCTCAAATGCAATTAAGCATTTATTTATTATATTTCTTAAGATAAATTGTTCTCTCTGTGTTTCAATATACATTTTTTTTTACAAATTAAAATGTCTAAGCGCATAACGGTATCTCACATAGAATTGCATCCCTCTGTGAATTAGAAACAATTTGGAAATTGGATAATTAGATATGTGTGGTATTTTTGGGGTAAAGGGACAAGAAACAAACGAAACCAAAATGTGAGCTTATAATTTTTTATTTAATATTCAATTTTTCATTATTTTTGTTAATTATTAAATTCAGTAGATTTTTTTCTTTTATAATTAAAATAGCGGTTCTTTTAGCTGCACAGTGTTTCTCAATTATTTTCTGTCATGCCCCCCCCCCAGGAAGAAAGAAAATATTGCGCCCCCCCCCCGCACGACTATAAATAGTATCATTTGTCTATAAAGTTGTTATAAGTATAAGTACACCTCTGCATAATGGTCAAACGAGCCCCCCTTTACGGAGCGTCGCGCCCCCCTGGGGGGTGCACCCCACTATTTGAGACACTTTATTTTAACATTACTTTTTTCGATCAGCATCCCTAGATAATAATAATAATAATAAATTGATTATTTATATAGCGCTGTATCCCAGTAAGGAACTGGGCTCACAGCGCTTTACATGAAAGAAATAACATACTTATAAGTATTAAATTAACTTTCATATCACAACAAACACACAAAATTACAATACATCATACATAAGCTACGTTAATCATTTACAAGAAATGTTGTTTCATCAATTTTAAAAATAAATTTTGAAAAGATGTGTCTTAAGTGCAGTCTTGAAGGACTTGGTTGTTTGAATACTACGTATGTGTAATGGTAGAGAATTCCATTGTTTGGCTGCACAAAAAGAGAACGACCTTTCACCAAACGTTTTGGTGCGTGTCGTAGGAACAGAGAGAACGCGTGTGTCTGCAGAAGATCTTAGCTTGCGAGTGGGTGAGTAGACCGACAAAAGTTCAGTAAGATACGATGGGCATGAGTCCGAAAAGAAATTGTGACAGAGAACGGCCAGTTTGTAATCAATACGGGCTTGTATAGGCAGGCAATGAAGTGAGCGAAGAAGTGGAGTAACATGGTCATGTTTTTTTGCCTTGAGCACCAGTCTGGCAGCTGAATTTTGAACTTTCTGTAGTTTTTCAATGCATTGTTTTGGCACACCTGACAGAAGAGAATTGCAGTAATACATACGAGGCAGTACAAGAGCACAGACAAGTGTTTTTGTGGCACTAACTGTTAAGTAATGACGGATTGAGCTGATCTGACGAATGGCAGTGTAGGCAGAGCGACAGATGTGATTGATGAAGTTGTTAATAGACATGTTGTCATAAATAATGTAGCCAAGATTCCTAGTCGATGTTGTGACAAAAGTAATGACATATTCAAGGCTTTAGCAAAAACAGATCATGTGAAACAAAATTAATTGTTACATACAGTCAAGCCTCTCATAACGAGCACCTCTCATAACGAGATTTCGCATAACGAGCAAAAATTTATTTGAAAAAGTTGCTCCCTTAACGAGCGAAGATTCGCATAGCGAGTGACGCAGAAAGGGAAAGTCCCTTTTTCCTGGAAATTCATTTGTGAGCCGGTACTTCCGCCCTGATGTATTATTCTGTGTTAAGCGCTCGGCCTGTTAAAGCAGTGCTTTTCAAAGTGGTGGTCCACTGACCGATGCCGGTCCGTTGACCATCAGCCGCCCGTCCGTGGAAGTTATCAAGAAATGAAAAATACATGTAGCCTACATCTAATTATAATCCTTAAATTTTCCTTAAGTTTGAAAACCAACAAGAGAATGTATCAAATTGTCATCCCACGTCGCAAGATTTGACATCAAAGTGCCTGTGATCTCACCGGGGACTCTTTTGTGGGATGCCCGTCAGTCAATTTGGCAATCTGATGATATGGTTTGCGTTTTAAAAGGATGACTTGAAGGAAGGGTATTTCTTTTCTACTTCATTACAAACAAATAAACTTGTTCTGAAATATTTAAAGCCATTCACGATTAATACATTGTTTGCAAATGTCAGATAGAATTTAAATTTTGTGTTGGTGTGTGTACGGATGGGGCTGCGGCCATGACCGGGGGGGGGGCGTTACGGAGTTGTCAACAAGATTAAGGAATTAGCGCCAGAGTGCAGGTTAACCCACTGTTTTATTCACCGTCAAAGTTTAGCCACAAATCAAATGTCAACATAACGAAACAGAGCGAAGTTGTAAAATTTGTTAACCATGTCAAGGCAAATGCTTTAAATTCAATATTATTTGCTGCATTATGGGACGAAATGTGTGCGGAACACAAATAGCTCTTTTTGCATGCTAATGTGCGTTGGTTGTCTCGAGGCAAAGTACTGTCAAGAGTTTTTGAATTGTGAAGAGAGCTCGGCCAGTTTCTACAGGAGAAAAAGCCAGATTGGTATCAACTATTTTGAAATGAGAATTGAACAGCAAAGTTAGCTTACCTGTATGATATCTTTGCTATTTTTAATGAACTCAATATCTCCAGACAAGGAAGGATAGCTTTATGTATGTGCATATTGTTTCGATATGTTTCACAATTTGGCAGCAACTATCGATAGTGCAGATGAAGAACTTGATGTGCCATCTCTACAGAAAGTCATCATTGAGCAATTGACAGAATTAATTGAGCGTTTTGAGTTCTACTTCCAACAGAAGATGACCCATGGAAAGGTACTGGTGGATACGCAATCCTTTTATTACCTGGAAGGTTGACTTGTCTGTAACTTTGGAAGATAAATTCCAGGAATTAGCTGCGGATGAAGGTTTAAAAATGAATTTTGGAACTAAGAAATCTCTTGCATCCTTTTGGATTCACGTAGGTGCAGAATATTCTGAACTTGTCAAAATAGCTCTCAATGCTCTTCTTCCATTTCCTTCATCTTACCTATATGAGACTGCATTTTCAACAATCAGGATTATTAAAACAAAGTGCAAAAACAGTATGGATGTTTTTTCTCAATTGCGTGTAACTTTGTCCCCAATCGAACCAATAGTACTTGATAAACATGCAACAAATAAATAGTTTAAGTTAAACTTTGAGCATAAACATAAAGCACATGTACCTACTATAGTTACTACATTTTTTAAAAAATAAATAAACATGACTTTTTATATTAAATTTTATGTTCTCTTTAATAAAACGTAAACTCAAGTGGGAATATAAAATTATTAAAGTGTTAAATGAAATGATAACGATGGCTGCCATCATCATTTTTATACAAAATGAAGACGATCGTAAATAATTATTAAGCAATCAAGGCGTTAAGTTTTTCTTTTTCAAAATTGTTCGATGGCATGTAGCATAAAACAAACCGAATTCAAGCTTAATCTTGTGGGGCTTTAGGCCACGTAGGGGCTCATTTGCTATCACGTAAGTAGATGTATAAACACGTCAGTACGGGAAATTAGTGCACCGGTCCGTGGAGCAATGGTAAAAATTCATGCCGGTCCCTGATACGAAAAAGTTTGAGAAGCACTGGTCTATAGTTTCAGTTGTCTATGGGTTCAGTTGTCTATAGTCCAGTCTATAGGTTCAGTTGTTTATATGTTCCGTTGACTATAGGTCCATTTGTCTATAGGTTCAGTTGTTTATATGTTCCGTTTACTATAGGTCCATTTGTCTATAGGTTCAGTTGTTTATATGTTCCGTTGACTATAGGTCCATTTGTCTATAGGTTCAGTTGTTTATATGTTCCGTTGACTATAGGTCCATTTGTCTATAGGTTCACGTTGACTATAGGTCCATTTGTCTATAGGTTCAGTTGTTTATATGTTCCGTTGACTATAGGTCCATTTGTCTATAGGTTCAGTTGTTTATATGTTCCGTTGACTATAGGTCCATTTGTCAATAGGTTCAGGTGTTTATATGTTCCGTTGACTATAGGTCCATTTGTCTATAGGTTCAGTTGTCATTACACAAAGTTTCATTAAACAAAATCCATCCAAGTTTGCAGCTTATAAAATCTAAACTTCAAATTTATTTTTTACATTTCCATTTAAGCACCGTCCATAAATGACGTCTCGCACCTAGATAGAGGTGAGGATGTATGACGAGTCATGAGTTTAAGAATCGTGGCGTCACGTGAAAACATGCTACTTTAAATCAAAGTTCCACTTAAATATCCGATTTTTTACTATTTATTTTATGACGTTTTACATGGAATCACGCGTGTTACGATATTAGAGTGCAAACTTACACTGAATACATACTAAAATGACAATAAATTGATTAGAAACATGCTCATTTTAATAGAAAATACCACTTTATGGGCCGTCCATAAATGACGTCACGCGATTTTTTCAGATTATTGACCCCCCCCCCTTTTCCCCCTTCGTCACACTTCGTCACAAAAACTTAGACTCCCCTCCAATAGTACGTCACAAAGCTGTGACCCCCCCCCAAGCCGTATTTTCTAACTGAAAACAAGCATGTTTCAAATATCTTTTTTGACATTTAAATATGTATTTAGTGTAAGTCTGCAATCTATTTAATATCGTAACTAAGGGTGTACCGGACTCAAATTTTTAAAATCCGGCTAGAGCCGGATTCGGACATATTCATGAAGTGAAATCCGGCCGGAGCTGAAGCCGCTTCGGATTTGTAAAAATGGCCGGATTCCGGATTTCCCGGAGCCGAAATCTGGTACATCCCTAATCATAACTAGGGCTGTCAATATTGTTGAAAAAAGCTGTGCGGGCACACGTCCAAAACGCCGCATAATTTTCGCAGTCATGACGGCTATAGAATGCAACCTAGCCACCCTCCATGCATCTCATTTCACACAGTGGCTAACAGCATACTTCCAAAAACATACTATTGTGCTCTACAAACTTTTATTCTTGCTTTAAATGAATTCGCTATACTCATAAACTAAAACTACAGTAAACTGAACATTCCAAAAAAAAATGTAAACAGCAATGACTCAACGTTCACTCAGGTCATAGGGCCCAGCAGCTTGAATGTTAATGTCCGCTAGGTGGTGGTCAATGTTCCCTCTAAGGTTCGTTGGTTCGTGTGCAACTGCAAAGTAAAAAAAAATTCGTGAGCAAAGTTGCACAGCATCCATTTTTTGTGCAATACTACACAATTTGCTGCGCGGTTATTCTAAAACCCTGCGCGGCGTCGGCCAGAGAACTGCGTGGCTGCGCAACCACGCAGATTAAAGGGAACATTTGCGGCGGTAGTAACTTTTTAATTGATAAACTTTACGCACTGACAACTTTGTACGTCTTATTAAAATCAGTTTTTCTGCTGGGCCACACAAGGGAATGGGCACCAGTTTGTTTAATTTTTTCAGCAAGGCGCGGGTGGTAACAGTTATTACTTCACCAACCATATACAAACAAAACCTTTAACTTAAATTTTTTTTTAATCAAGCCCAAATTATTTTCAAACAAAAAAAAACACAAAAAAACTTAGATATATTTTTTTATTACAGTAAATATCTTTGAGCAACTAAAATATATTTTTAAAGACATTTAGACGAGGTACTTTTTTTAATAGGTCGCGATAGGAGTGGAGAGGGGAATGAGAGGGGGTAGATTAATTTTTTTTTAAAAACAACAAAAAACAACATTGGCTCGTCTCAACTGGTATCTACCGTATATACTCGTTCTATAGGCCGTTCGTCCATAAGCCGATCACTCTCATTTAAATCTCTAATAAAAATGCAGGAATACACACAAACCATAGATAAGCGTAGGACGCAATAATCTTCTGTATAGAAGGAGCGTCTGTAAACAGATAAGATAGGAAGAGACTAGTATTAAAAGTGTGTAACCCGCTCGTAAGCCGACCCCAAAAAATAATAGGAAAGCGTAAACAAAATGGTACACTTTTTTTCTAAACTACAACTACAAACTAAATCGGTCATTATGATTGTTTACTTTGTACTACCTATATTTGTCTTTGTGCTCTTTGTTAGGCAAGAGTTACCGAATAACCGGTTGTTGTTTTTTTTTAATTTTTAAAAAAAATTTTGGTGCGTAAAAAGTGGCGAAAGCGCGTACATTAAAATACGTTGTTGAAACCAAAATTTTTAAAACAATTTATTAATAAAAAAATTCACAAACATAATTAAAATGAGTAAATAAGGTAAGAGCAGATGTTTAATATTATTTTATAGCTTCTGGTAGAGCAGTGGGATCTCGTAGAAAGTAGGAAAGGACCTTGATGATCTACAATAACAACACCGATATTCAATGTACATGCAGAAATCACCTATGACGATCGAAAGCCAACCCCCTCCCCCCCCCCAATCTTTCCCCCTAGATTTTGTCCAAAAAAGATCGGCTTTAGAATGAGCATGTACGGTGAAATATTGTCGGCGTATTTCAAAGACTCGCTAACTTCCTGTCACTGATTCATTCAAAGAACCAAAATCTTTTAATGATTTTTTGTTTCATGTTGAGAGGGAAAAGTTGTATCCAAATACCTTGTAGTTTGTCAGAACTTTGTAATATAACACACGTGAAGTCATTGAAAACGTCATTAAATAAATTGCAAGCAATGAATTAGTAACGTGGAAATTTTATTTAAAGATACGCGTTTTGGTTGTTTTTGTGACGTCACATTTCTGTAACCACCCCTCCCCATCGTCACACATCGTCACAAATGCTTGACCCCCTCCCCCCAAGGTGCGTGGCGTCATTTATGGATGGCCCTTTATGGGGGGTCCCACAGCTTTTTGACGTCATAATCTTATCTTATCTATACAGACGCTCCTTCTATGCAGAAGATAATTGCGTCCACAGACCACGAGAGATGATCTGTTGGCAAGTGATGCAGCGTTCACAAGCCACGGCTTTGTGTGTTCCACGCATTACCCAGCCGCCTAACTAGTGTTAGGTACCCATTCGGAGCTGGGTGACTCAGGGACGCCCTAGGCCACGGGAACAAATCCTTGCCTTCACATGGATTCGAACCCCTGACCATCTGTACGCCAGTCGAGCGTCTTTTTTAATGTCGGGGAGGTCTAAGTTTTTGTGACGAAGTGTGACGAGGGGGTGGGGGTGGGAGTAAAAATCGTCCAAAATCGCGTGACGTCATTTATGGACGGCCCCTAAAGTAAATATAGTCTTTATTAGAAAGTTATAAGGACACAATACATTTTTATGTTAGAGATAAAGAGAAAAGCTTGATTTCTTGAATAAAATTGAAGTTTTATCTTTTTCCTCATTGCACAATCTTTCATGTATCAATAGTTTCAGCCATACCATGCTCAATAGCCAAAATAACAATCGATTAGATAAGCGGCGTAGCGTGGGCATGTGCCACCCGGGGCAGAAACCACATTTTCCACCACGAAAAAATATGTCAAATGCTATAAAGTAAAAAAAATAATTAGAAAGTAATAATAAGAACACTATATATTTTTAATTGAAAAAGAAAGACTTCATTTCTTTAATGAAATTCAAGTTTTATGTTTTTCCTCATGACTCAATCTGTCATGTTTCAATGTTTTCAGCCATGACATGCTCATTAGCCAAAATAGCAATAGATTAGACAATTTTGGTGCATTCGTAATTGATCGTCATTAATTTTTCATTAAAATAATTTTAGAGAAGCCATTTTAACACCTTGAATTACTTAAGACAGTTGTAACAATGTTCGAATTAATTATATTATTTTAGGCAGGGTAACTTCGAGCCTAAATATCTTTATAATCTTAAATAAACCACATAGTCTTGAATTCATTAATCTTTTTTTCTATTCATGGGGTTAAAATATTCCTTGCCTGACTATGTTATGTGGCCTATTTTGAAATTGAATACTCTAATTTTAAGACAAAATTTCAAAGTCCAGTATATTAGCTGGTGTACGAAAATGATACCTGTTTTCTAAAATCGATATAACTGCCAAAATCTCACATGAATTTCTACAGTAATCTCCTGTTATTATTATGAAGTATAAAACTTTCTTCTAAACTGTTTTTCTTCACAGCATGGCTTCGTATTCGCTTCGATCACCAAACATTTGCTCTCTCTCTCTCTCTCTCTCTCTCTCTCTCTCTCTCTCTCATTATTTGATTAGAAGATTCGATTAGAACAATGAGGTTTCCACATAAAATTTTATTAAATGTCAAAGCATCCTTTAGTATTCCATTAGTTTCTCTAAGAGAAGCCTCTGTCAAGCATTTTTCAACACTAAACGTTTGTAAATAATATCGGGCACCTTTAATATAAAATAAAAAGATTTTATTGTGACTATCAAAGTTCCTGTGTCTGTTCGTGTGTTGAGATTTTTGTCTGCATCTATCAATTCTTCTATATCTTTAAACTTTAAAAATAACCTCAAAATTGCTCCTTGGTATATTCACTATTTTGTATCCTGCATTCTGTTTAATGCATTGCTTGTAAAAGCAATTTGATATTCCAAACTAAGTCTGGACATGGAAAAGAATGCGTAACAACGTTCTAGTGTACTAAAACAGAGAGTTCGTTTCACTAGGAGTAGGCAATCATGTAAACCGGTGCTTCTCAAACGTTTTAGTATGGTGGACCGGCAGAAATTTTACCATTGCACCAGAGACCGGCGCACTATTTTCCATGTACTGACGCGGTAGCGAAATGTAGTTTATTTTATTTTAATTGTTTTATTGTATGTACTTATTGCGAAAAATTGAGATATTCTATAGGTTTAGTATTAATTAATGGTTGCAAATGGAGGATTATAATTTTATTTTTCTGTCCTCTCTTGATAACATCTGAGGATCGGCAGCAGATGGCTCACGGACCGGCACCGGTCTGCGGACCACCACTTTGAGAAGCACTGATGTAAACAAATTTAGTTAAATGAACTTTTTGAGCGAGATTTGACATTTAATTTATTGCGTCTTTCTTGAACTCCTGCATACTTTTCAGTCATGAAGAAGTATTAACACACGTTGGGCCTCTGCAGTCCATTATTTTAAGATAATCATTTATTTAAAATCATTTCAGAAATGTCGCAAGAACTTCTTGGCACTTTGTTTTGTTCTTTATTAGTAGTGTTCTTTTTATCCCATTTCTGTTTCTTTCCAACTGCAAAAAAACTTTCAGGGCCGGCCTAATGGAATTGTAGGCCCTAGGCGAAGTTAATTTGGTGGCCCTAAACATAATAGAAAAATAAATATGGAAAGATTCTTTTACGGGGCCCCCTCTAATGATGCTACTAATAGGAGGCCCTAGGCGGCTGCCTATTTTGCCTATGCCTAAAGCCGGCCCTGACTTGTTTATGAGTGGCTACTTTTGTGTTTATCATTATGTGTGCCAAGTTTTAACTCCATTAGATAAGCTAATTGATTCATTATTTTTATTTATTCCACAAAATGAAGACATTAACATTAAAATAATTTTGCTTTGAAAGAACAGATCATATGAGTACGCCAACAACTTTGTTACAGTAGTTTACCTTCGTTAAAACCGATTAAATGTACCAGCACATATTGTCATGTTCGTACACTACTTCGGCCCCACTGTTTTTCAGCTCAGTAGCATTAGTTTTAGAAGTCTTTAGATTAATAAAAGAATAGGAGTTTGAAATTTTAGCATTAGAAACGTCCATTTTAATATAGTTTCTTCCTTTAAAAAAAAGTTTCTTGTTTTTTCTTTTATTTTGTTAAACTTTATTATTATTATAACGTTATTTATTTTTTAGGGCTGCGGAAATTATCGATTAATCTCTCGATTAATCGTTAACATTTTTTTTATCGATTAAAATTATTTTAATCGATAAAAATTAAAGAAAATATTTATATTTTATATTATTTAAAATTTTTATTAATAAATAATTAATTATTAATACTAATTTATATATTTTTTTACGTACAAACATCTCCCGCGTAATATTAAAATTTATTTTATTAATTTATGTGGACCGGCAGACTTAAACTAAACATGGCTGACAGCATTAGCGCATGGAAACAGGGGAAATGACTCAATAAAATAAATAAAAAAGTCAATTACCTGTTTTTGTTCCTTCCCTTGAAATGTTCAGTTTAATGACGTCATAAATTTCTATTTTTGGCTTTAATCGAAATTATCGATTGATTAATCGATAATTTTTCAAAAGTTAACATCTAAATTTAAATTAATCGATAACAGCGCTATTATTTTAAGAAGCTACTTATAATTAAAAACGTGGACTTTGCCGCAGCCCACCCCCTACCCCCCAAACAATCTGCCGCTCGGAGGATTCGATTCGCTCGTGTTTCAAATTGATATTGTACAATAAAATTTGAACAGGAAAAGCTGTCAAATTTTAAGAACCAATTAAGTTGATATCACATCTATTATCAGAAGAATTTAAGACGTTTTGGAAGTTAAACGTTCACATGCTTGATTATATTTCTTTTATTAATTTCTTATTTGGCTGTTATTTTATTTCGATTAAAAGCTCCACTTTCTTCTAAAATTTTCATTGCTAGAAACTTAAAAAAAAACTACTAAGAATTTGCCAACCTTGGCAAAGTGCAATCAGGGGGATTATCCCCCCCCCCTTACCCACGCCACTGGCCATAAGTCCCTGCATTTTCTTTTGTTAAATTTTAATTCAAGTATTTTTAAAATAATAAATATATTTCTAAATATAATTTGATCTTTGTACTATCAGTGATTAAATCTCGTTTAATCTTACCTGCCTATTACATACGTTCCTTCTAAACAGAATTTAATTGCGTCCAATTTAAGGACAAATTTAATGTCTTAATTCTTTCGGTGTGCTCTTTGCTCAATTGAATGGGTGATAATTCAAAGAACTTTGGATTTAAGTTTAAGATGATTTGTGAGGTCTTTTGTTGATCAAAACCTGGGCTTATTGATAACTAACTACACCAACCTAATTTAATATTGAGTGGTCAAGATAATTTATTTCTGAATGTCAGATAAAGACCCAGCTCAAAATGAAGTTACCCTGACACAATAATTTTCAATAAAACACACTTTACGAAGTTGGTAGCTATATATTTTGGTAAATATATTCCTTCCACACTAGTAATCAATAGATAATGAAACACCAAAAAATATATATATAATTGATATAGACTTTAATTATAAATAATTTACGTATGTAATTTTTCATAGAATATCTTGATCGGCGAAAACAAAGATTATACAGGTATAGTTGAGTTGAGAAGGGATGCTTTTAAAATAGTCAATAATATAAAACCTACTTAAATTTGTTTTAAGTTATCTGGTTAAGAATAGTCATTTGTAAATATTTACTAATCCTGGTAAAAAAAAGAAAAGGAAAAAAAAATGCAAACGTTTTCTTCAATGTGGTAAGGCGATCCATTTTAGGTCTAGCAATTTAACTAATGCAGTTACTCTTGTCAGTTGCGAATATTCACCAGTAGTAAATCTTTCTCCTCTTTTTTTGTGTTATAATTTAACTGTTGTTTTTGTTAAAAGGATCCAATACAGAACGTGCATTAGTCTTACCAGTGCTTTTTTTCTTTTTCCTTAAAAAAAAATATTTTAAAAAATAATAATAAAATTTTTTAAATTAACAGAACGCAACCTAAGAAAGCAGTAAGACCAAACATACCATACATATTCAGTAATAAAAAAGTATGTGACAAAAATGTGCTGGAACGCTGTAACGGGGCGTTGAGCGAGGAAAAAAAAAGCACTGGGTCTTACCAATGTAAGGTAACATTAATTGTTTTATGTTCTCGATTACATTAACATTTATAAAAGTTTCTTTTTATAAAGTCTGAAATTTAAATGCATTTTTTACTTCAATAACCTGTGAATTCCATAACTATATTTTTTTTAAAACTATATATTTTAAAAATTGTTCTATGTTTTTTGCATATTTTTTTCAAACAGCTGATTTCCATGAATGAAATAGTTTGCATTTATTTCAGCTTGTTTTTTTTAATTAGGCTTGTACTGTTTACTTAGTATAGTATTGTATACTTAGCCATGCATAGTTTCCTTAGGCGTGTATCGTTTACTTAGGTTTGTATTGTTTACTTAGGTTTGTATTGTTTCCATAGGCGTGTATTGTTTACTTAGGTTTGTATTGTTTACTTAGGTTTGTATTGTTTACTTAGGTTTGTATTGTTTCCATAGGCGTGTATTGTTTACTTAGGTTTGTATTGTTTCCATAGGCGTGTATTGTTTACTTAGGTTTGTATTGTTTACTTAGGTTTGTATTGTTTACTTAGGTTTGTATTGTTTACTTAGGTTTGTATTGTTTACTTAGGTTTGTATTGTTTACTTAGGTTTGTATTGTTTACTTAGGTTTGTATTGTTTACTTAGGTTTGTATTGTTTACTTAGGTTTGTATTGTTTACTTAGGTTTGTATTGTTTCCATAGGCGTGTATTGTTTACTTAGGTTTGTATTGTTTCCATAGGCGTGTATTGTTTACTTAGGTTTGTATTGTTTCCATAGGCGTGTATTGTTTACTTAGGTTTGTATTGTTTCCATAGGCGTGTATTGTTTACTTAGGTTTGTATTGTTTACTTAGGTTTGTATTGTTTACTTAGGTTTGTATTGTTTACTTAGGTTTGTATTGTTTACTTAGGTTTGTATTGTTTACTTAGGTTTGTATTGTTTACTTAGGTTTGTATTGTTTACTTAGGTTTGTATTGTTTACTTAGGTTTGTATTGTTTACTTAGGTTTGTATTGTTTACTTAGGTTTGTATTGTTTCCATAGGCGTGTATTGTTTACTTAGGTTTGTATTGTTTCCATAGGCGTGTATTGTTTACTTAGGTTTGTATTGTTTCCATAGGCGTGTATTGTTTACTTAGGTTTGTATTGTTTACTTAGGTTTGTATTGTTTACTTAGGTTTGTATTGTTTACTTAGGTTTGTATTGTTTACTTAGGTTTGTATTGTTCACTTAGGCTTGTCCAGTATCATGCCAGTATGATCATCCATCTTCAACCATCTTGAAATACATTTGTGATTATCAAACATTAAAAAAATTTCATTCATGCTCTCATAAAAAATTTTCAAATAAAAAATGTTATGCAAATTTTGAGTCAAGATTTTAAGAACATTACCAATGTGATGAAAGTGACTATATAAATAAAATGTATATGTGTGAGCACCTTTGTTAGGCCTATCTTATCTTAACTTATCTGTCACAGACGCTCCTTCTAGACAGAAGATTATTGCGTCCTACATGTATCCATGTTTTATGTCTAGTCTTGCATTTTTATTAGTCTTAAATGTTAATGACTTTCATATCAACACTGGGCAACTAACAACTTTTTTGAGCCTGATGACTTTCATTATGAATATAAACATTGCACGTCTACATTAACTACATATAAATTTAAGAAATGAAATTATAATTTGAAATGTCCAGAACTGAAATTCCCTAAAGCTAGATTATTAATAATTTCATAACTATTGTCCATCGCAAATGACATCGCCATAGGTCTCCTGTGGTAATCATTTTATTGTGTAACTTGTTCAAAAAGTGATAGCAATGGACCATATTTTATAAGTTGCTTGTTGTAACAAATATAAGATCAACTGGTGTTTACCAGTCCAGAAACTTAAGCCCGCCTTGAAAATGTCAACATTTATTTGCATCTCAGCAACTGACCAACACTTGACCTCTCACTTGACCTCTCACTTGACCTCTCACTTGACCTCTCCTTTGTCACTTGCAGAAGAAGCAGATCTCCACCCATTCAAATTGTTAACATTTACAGCTGCACGCTGCTAATTTCAAATTTCAAGTGGCTGTACTGTAGAAGTTTAAACTTTGCTCTGTCACTGAGGCAGAACTGAATTCCATGTGGACTGGCAAAGAAATCATATATTCATTCAATGGATACATAATGAGTCTTGTTTTTTAAAGCCTTCCTTGTTTCAGACCGGACATGTTAACTTTAGATTACATACCATATCCTCAGACAGAGTACACAAAATGTTAAAACAATGAGGAAAAGCCACAGCAGCAAACAAAAGTCTTTACAAAACCAAACAACTGATGCACAGATAAGTGGAGCTCATATTTGGAAGTATTTAATAAAAAAACAAACAAATACTCTCATTGTTCAATTCATGTTTCAAAGATGACAAATGTAACAATTATTCAAAGGTTGAACAGAGACCTTCAATTAATTGCTCTTCCATAAAAACAGAGACCTTCAATTAATTGCTCTTCCATAACAACAGAGACCTTCAATTAATTGCTCTTCCATAAAAACAGAGACCTTCAATTAATTGCTCTTCCATAACAACAGAGACCTTCAATTAATTGCTCTTCCATAACAACAGAGACCTTCAATTAATTGCTCTTCCATAACAACGGAGAGCTTCAATTAATTGCTCCTCCATAACAGTAACACCAGCACTTCAGACCCCTCAATAACTAAAACAACAATACAACAAATGCACTCAAGTAACAATTTTAAAAAGCAACTCATGGCAGTGTTGGGCACTAGTCGGTTGTAGCCTTTCTGTACCAGAATCTGGCTCGGAAGTCATCGCTACAGGACACAAATGCTGGGCCAGTAGGAGAGTGGGCCATGAAGCGGACCACACCATTGTGACCTGGTCAATATAAATGACATGTCTTATATCAGAATCTGAAAGACATCGCTCTAAGAAATATATAAGAATATTACAGTAACTATTTGTTGGTAGATTATTTTGATGTTCAATGAGTTGTATTTTATGATGGTTTCAGCTGCGAAGTTCAAAATATATCAATTAAAGAGAGTTTTTTTTGTTTAAAAAAAAATAAAAAATTTATAGTGTTTTCAAGATTGTTAAAATGTTGAATTTCAAAAGCATTCTTTATAAACCCAAGTAATGATTCTTAAGCATAAGATTTGAAAATATGATAGAATACAATGATGAAAGTTTGAGTAATGTTGTCCCCCCATTACCTAATGACAGAAGCCTTTGTCTCTCAGCATTCCTTGAGTCCCAGCAACACAAACTTGTTGTCTTCTCATCAGGGAATAGAACTGGACATGAGTACAAGTAGGTGTTAACAATACTCTTATAAATTACAAAATATACGTGACTATATTAGTATTTACATCACTTAAACAAGCCTCTTGACTGTGATCAAGACCAGCCAATTGACTAGACCCCAAGACAAGCCAATTGACTAGCCCCAAGACCAGACAATTGACTAGCCCCAAGACAATTCGCTTGTTTTGGTGGATTTTTTTTCTTTAGCGATGTCATTTAATTTATAAGAAAAGCCTAAATTATATACTTTTTTTGTACAATAAACAATGACATCAAATGATAGTAACCATCAATGAACTTTTATTGTTTACCAATAATATTGATTTTTTTAAAAAGCAATAAAGTAATGTGTTATGTGTCCGATGGAAAAATTTGGAACGATTATATTGTTGTTTTTTTTGTCGTTGTCAGCTTGAAAAAGGAAATGCATGTGGCATCGGCGTACTTAAAATTTTAAGTCAGTTTTTGCATTAAAATAATCTGCTCTGATTATAATTGATAATTGCACATATTTTATTGATAGTAAGATACATAGTATACCAATAAGTATCTTTATTCCATTACTTAACCAATATTTATAAATTTTTCAAATGATGGAATAAGATATTTTAAAATCTCTATAATGGCTATATTACCTTTCCCTCTTTCCCTCCGCCACAAAATATCACTCTTACAAGTTGCAAACAAAAAAAACTATGATGTATTTTAAAAGCCTGTAACACAAACTCCACGTATCCCAGTCTCCACGTATCCCAGTCTTTACGTTCGTTTGTTATATTAATCTGACCCCCACCTACTGTTTCCTCATGGACAATGGCCGCCTTCACAAAAAGTTTAGACACCCTTGTCTTAGATCTACTTGTTTAACAAATACCTTTTTGAACCTACAGACTGTACAAGCTCACTCTTGGTGTACTCTGCATTTAGTTGATTAAAGCAACATGTTTCAAAACTTAATGACTCCACCCAACCTTGACCTGAATTATTTCTTTGTTAATAGCTATTATTAATTTCCCACTAAGTCTCTGTCCCTCTCCAAATACTCAATAAAAAATATTCAGTTACTTTATGAGTCAAATATGCTGTAAGTATATCCTCAATAACAAGTCATTTCAACAAAATCTACATAAGTCATGTGTCTAGTAACTGTCAACATTACCATAGTTCATGTGTCTAGTAACTAAGTTGTTAACTTTACCATAGTTCATGTGTCTAGTAACCGTCAACATTACCATAGTTCATGTGTCTAGTAACTAAGTTGTTAACATTACCATAGTTCTTGTGTCTAGTAACTAAGTTGTTAACTTTACCATAGTTCATGTGTCTAGTAACTAAGTGTCTATTTTACCATAGTCTTCTGTGTGGTTGAAACAAGCCACAGTTCCATGCTCCATGCCTCCAGTTACTCCAGCGCCAGTGTAAACAATCAGACATCTGTTGGTAGACAACTCCCACAGTTTTACTAGACTGTCTTTACCGCTGGATAGAACATACTGAAATCAAGAACATTTAGTTTTACTAGACTGTCTTTACCATTGGATAGGATAGAACATAATTAAATCAAGAACATTTACTTTTTACTAGACTGTCTTTACCACTGGATAGAACAGGGGTCAGCAACCTTTTGCTGTGTGCCAACTAAAGGTTTCAACTTATTCAGAGTGCCAACATCACACATCATTTTATACAACGCTAATCGATTGATAATCAACTTTATACAGGAAATGTGAAGAGTCTGCGTGCCATTTGAAATTGTTTGGCGTGCCAAAATGTGGCACGCGTGCCATAGGTTGCCGACCCCTGGGATAGAACATACTGAAATCAAGAGCACATAGTTTTACTAGACTGCCTTTAGCACTGGTTAGAATATTCTGAAATCATTAACTACAGATTTTTGTGGAACATCTTGATCAGAGGCTGCTAAATAAACAAACAGTTTTTATTTTCAAACTTTTAAAATTGGGCTGTACCAATGTTTTCTGCTATTTCCATCTGAGTTTATTTTGTTATCAAAGGACTTTGAATATTTGTCACCTTATGGTTTTATGTTTCAATTAAAGTTACTATTTTCCTTGAATAATTGAACATGTGCTAAGACTAAAAACAAGCAAAATAAATGGCAAATTATTCTTTAAATAACTTATGTTAATTGTCAATAGCAGATGTAATAGATGATTTAAACAATTGTTTTGTCATCTTTTTAAGGTGAACTAAACTTTATAATTCTGACAAAAATGTATATACTGTCATCTTAATCTAATTTTCAAAAAATAAATAAATTCAAAAATTAAAGTAGAGAAAAACTATATTTGAATTCTTTCAACTAATGTTTTAATTATTATTTAGTCACTTTAAATATATATCAATGACAAATAATAGCAGTATAAAGATGTAATGCCATTAAACATAAATACTAAAAACAACAAAAAAGTACAGAAGGTAAAGGGATAAGTTAAAAATAAGACAACACAATAAACTTGACTTCTCTATAGTCTAACCTTGGAGTTTAGCACAATAAACTTGACCCCTCTATAATCCAGTTTTACGTTGGAGTTTAACACAATAAACTTGACCACTTTATAGACCATTGTGTCCAGTCTTACCTTGGAGTTTCTGGTGAATGCCACAGAGCACACCTCCTTGCCATCATGAGCTTTATGGAATGTGTTGATGCACTTGACCACTTCATAGACCATTGTGTCCAGTCTTACCTTTGAGTTTCTGGTGAATGCCACAGAGCACACCTCCTTGCCATCATGAGCTTTATGGAATGTGTTGATGCACTTGACCACTTCATAGACCATTGTGTCCAGTCTTACCTTGGAGTTTCTGGTGAATGCCACAGAGCACACCTCCTTGCCATCATGAGTTTTATGGAATGTGTTGATGCACTTGACCACTTCATAGATCATTGTGTCCAGTCTTACCTTGGAGTTTCTGGTGAATGTCACAGAGCACACCTCCTTGCCATCATGAGCTTTATGGAATGTGTTGATACACTTGTGACTGACTCCGTCCCAGATTTTAATGTTGCCATCAACAGAACATGACACAAACATGTTAGCATTGGGGCTCCATTTCAGCTGGCGATGGAAGCAAACATTCAACTATTACAGTACTGTGATCAATGGCACGTATTCTAAAAGCTTTCTCTCATAGGTTTGATGTTCAGCCTTTAACATTTAATGCCCCAAAGCCAGGCAATGCGTGCCTTGTCTCTAATGCCAAAGCGCGGTAATGCGCGCCTCGATAGCACTCTCTTTAGTAATGAAATTATAGGAAGCAGAAATGTTTCATTTAGCGAAAGAAGCGTAAATCGACTTCCGGCAATGGCGGCCGTTGACGTTGCTAGTGTTATCGATCGATTCGCGAAGTTTTTTGGTCGTTTTTACTGGGTTTTTTTGAAAATGTGATTTTGCTATACGTTATTGTAAAAATAATAGTATTAAACTACAGGTAAAAATAGTATTAAGCTCAAGACGGTCGTTTGGATACGTAAAATAACCATTCTTATCCTAAAGGATGAAGTCAGTATGACAATAATAATATAAATAAATTTTACGCAATTTTTTAAATTTCATAACCAGTTGATAGTAATAAACGGGAAATCCTTACAGGACTGAGGCGGAAGTTTGGCGAAAACCTTCTGGGGCATTAAACGTTAATTACATTATAAGCAGTCAGATAAAGATATGCATCTCATTGGAGATAAGACTTTATTTCTTAAATTAAAATTATAGTAATCACAGCCGTATTTGTAAAAAACTAAATAACATTTTGAATTGCCGATCAAATTTGCAAGTTCCTTGCCTACGAAGGCTTTTGTAGAAGATAATACAATATTATGTATTATAACATGAACCAAATACCATAAAGATTTTTTTAAAAGCTCATCCATGCTATTCTACTTCGTAGGATATATGATATTCAATGAATGTTTGACAACAACATCAGCTGACTTACCCCAGTGATTTTACCATTATGTTGGTCTTGTGCATTACTTCCAACAAAACACTGGAAAGTGTTGACATCATAGAGTCTTACTGTCAATGGGAACAAATAACATTATAGTAGAGACTATACAAGATATTGTCATGAAAAACAAAACCAACGTGTATTCATAATATATACTTAATTTTTTTTGTTTTTTTCTAATGTCTCAAATAAAGATAATTTCAATGAACTTTTTAAACTAAAAATTAAATGAAATTTTTAGGCTAAAATTTAATATGTGAGGAGATAGAAATGCAGTTTTACAGATTTATTATTAAATGACTTTTAAGTTGATTAAAAGAAGAACTACTCTTGTAATATGGAAATGACATCATTTTAATTGCAGTGCCATAGAAAAGATCAGAGCGTACTTGTTGGGTGTCTGGTACCAGCAAGAAGGTAATCCCCACTGGGATGAAAAGCTATCTGTGTCAGCTCTGACGCTTCCTAAAAGACATTGGCAAAGGATTATTGGTTATCACCAACTAACATTTTGAGAGACTGACAACCTGGCTTGGCTTTACATTTTTTTAGTATTCAAAATTAAGACATTACTTTTTTTAATAAATATATATATATGTGTATGATATATTGCAGTGAATCATCTTATCCAACAATATAAAAAAGGATGGCAAAAGGCAAAAATTTACAGCATTTCCGCTGAAATATGAATAAAGGGCCCACTACAAAAGTGTTGCTTCAATTTTTTTAATTAAAAAAAAACTATGAATAAAACAAACCCGTAAAAACTAAGTTTTCTACTATAAATCCCTTATATTTTAGTCATAATTAAAAGTCTTGATTATGTTTCAACGCCACAAATATTTACGGACTGACACCGAGTGATGTCCCCTGTCTTTTAACGGGGGATGGGTCGCGAGGGGGTGTCGGCACGACGGTCGACGTCTAAGCGTCAACTCAAACTCATGTGGAAAAAAACAATAACAAACCGTGAATTTGAATTACATACCTCATATAAGGATAAACTAAAAATGCGTTAATTTAATTACGGTACGTTCGATCGATCTGAAATTTTGATACGATGCATTGTTAGGTCAGACGGGCCCGTGTGCCAAATTTCAGCTCGATTGGATCACGGGAAGTGAGTCATTTTCGACTTTTGTTTTTCCGCCCGCCCATGAGATGATGAGACGGCCGCGAAGTTAATATAAGGGATTTAAAAATGACTTTCATTAACATGATGTTCTTGATCATCATTATACAGAGCTGGACTGTGATAAAACTTTAAATAAAAATTTATGAGACACAAACAATTTGTGTCAATAAAACAATAAATGTGAAGCATTATTAATAGACAAATACAGGTGTCAAAGTTTCAGCAAATGGCTTCATCAGTTTCATCAGTACAAACATATTGTGACTTGATTCAAATCATATGGAGCCAATGTACCAAGTCTTTTTGATTGATCTTCCATTTAGATTTTATCAGGTGTATTGCTCACACACATTATGCCAGTAACTGCATTACCTGAAATCCTTTTATGGTTAACACAGTTCAGTATTTAGAGACAGGACTTGTTTTATAGAGCTCTACTCTCTAAACTTAATCTCAAGGCAACGACCTGTCTCACCTATGTAAATTTCATTGCATTTCTGGCAAAGAATTTCATAAATCAAGCTGCTACATGAGGAAGTGAATGTTTCAAGAGGGAAAGTCATGTTTCCTACATCAGTATATAGTATATAAAAATAATGTTAAATTTAAGTGTTAAATATGGGTATGCTTCTTTATGTTTCATTTAAGTACATAATTTAATAATAGCAAGTTGGTATATCAATGTTTATAAACCTATTTATCCTATTTCAAATCAAAAAAGAAACTATTATTATTTTTTCAATAAATAATTATAAAATGCAATGTTAAAGACGAATGCAACATAAATGAATAACAAACCTGAATGCTTTTGAAAGCTTTTTTCACTGATGGTTTGGAATATTCAAAAAATCTTATGCTGAAATCATCACTACCTGATGCCAGAATTGATTCATAAGGATGGAAATCTAGACAAGTCACTTCCTAGATGTATGAAAAAAAAGATAGAAAAAAGGAATCAGTCCAACAAATGTGCTAAAATGTATTTCTAAACAGACATACTTTATACAAATACACATCTGAGTTATACCAAAGCCTCAACATCTTTCTTAATATCAATATCAAAATTTCTATTTTTAAAAAGTCACAGAGAAAAAAAGATTAAGTTTTTCATTGTCATAAGGAAAGAAACTTGAATGAAATACAATTTTATTTCCTTAAAATTAAATAATTTTGATAAGAACTGATTACTGTATTTTTCCATATTTATGATAAAGAAAAAATTTGATGCTAATGTCAGGTTGAAGATCTTTGAGACTAGAAGTTAGTATTCTGATTTCTTTGCTCAAAACTATAACTAGTGGCTATTTTGACTAAGATTAAAAAATATTATTTAAATGCCAGTAATTTCTTTTCAATGCATCCATTATTCATTTCTAATGCCCAGCCTAATAAGACAACCTTTTTGAAAAATTTAAATCAAAGAGAGTGAATTTTAATTACTGTATATACTCGTTCTATGGCCTGTTCGTTCATAAGCTGACCCCCCACTTTTGGAAGGGAAAAGTATTAAAAGTGTATAACCCGATCGCAAGCCGACCCCCCAAAAATGATAGGACAGCTTTAAAAAAATGGTACATATTTTTTAAAACTACAAGCTAAATCGGTCATTATGATTGTTTACTTTGTACTGCCTATCTTTGTCTTTCTGCTCTTTGTTAAGCAAGAGTTACCGGTATTTTAAAAAAATTATTTTGGTAAACAGTGACGAAAGCGCGTACATTAAAATCCGTGGTTGAAAACAAAATTTGTAAAACAATTTATTAAAACGTTCACATAAATAAATAAAATGATTAAATAAGGTAAGTGCTGATTTTTAATAGTATATTATAGCTTCTGATAGAGCAGTCGAATCTTGTAGAATGTAGAAAAGGACATTGATAATCTACAATAACAACACCGATATTCAATATCCATGCAGAAATCACCTATGACCCGCTCATAAGTCGACCCCCCCCCCACACACTTTTTCCCCTAGATTTTATCCAAAAAAGGTCGGCTTGCGAACGAGTATATACGGTAATTCATTACTGTGTATCTTTGTTGGAATACCTACTCCATTGTGATCATAAAGTGTTCGAATAACTGGATGATTTTCCATTTGCTGCTGAGGTGTCTCTAAAGCCATGACATCTGCTGGCGTGGCACTTTTTGACAACATCCTTTCTACATCTAGGACCTTTAGATGAAGGTAACAGCGATTCATGTTTAACATGTTAGTAAATCAAAGTATTTATACAAACTCTTTAATAGCCTTTATTTGAAAAAAATAAATATATCAAAATGAAAAGAGCATCTAAATATTTAAGCTAAAAACATTTAAGTATTCAACACCATGATAAAAAATGTCTTACCTTTATTGATGCATCTTGGGACCCTGTAGCTATGAGCTGACCTATATTGTGTAAAATTATTTAAGGAATAATGTTTTTAAAAATTGATCGAAATATTTATAACCAAAAATTATTGCATATCTTGCATATCTTTTAAAATTAAAATTGTACATCATTGTTAATTTTTAAAAAACAGTAAAAACAACAAAGTTTTTGACTATAAATCCTTTTATATACGAGACATAACTAAAAGAATGTTCATTATAATACCCATCGCATGACAATCCAAAAATCCAAAATTTTAGTTATGTCTAAAATATATAAAAGATTTATAGTATAAAAAAAACTTCTACAGTCTGCCTGCTAAAATTCAGTTCGATTTGATCACGGGAATAGGGTTATAAAAACACGTTTAAATAGTGCGTACCTCTAGACAGATTAGCAATTAATAGCATTTACATTTACAGATCGGGAATATATTTTAATAAAGTATCATCAATATAATACGCACCTCACAGCGCGACAGGAAAGTATTAAAAAGGTTGTTCAATATAGTATGCACCGCGACACTCTAGCACAAAAAATAACATGCTACATAGAGATAAATTGAGATAATCTAAAAATTCATTAATTTAATTACAGTACATTCGATCGATCTGAAATTTTGACAGATCATTTTTATCATCAGCACGTGTCTGCCTGCAAAATTTCAGCTCGCTAACATACGAGGAAGTGGGTTAAAAATCGATCCAAAGTTTTTTCGGCATTCAAGGCATCAAGCAATCAAGCAGACACCACGAGTAAATATAAAGGATCTAACAAGAGCATTTTTATTAATCTTCAGGTCCTGAATAAATTATTTGTTTATATTACTTACTGACCACAGTGAAGTGAAATTACCTGTGTAGTTTCCATATTTTATCTCAAAGCACACCACAAATATTTTTTTAAAATAAATAATATCCATTATATTATTTATGAGCAAAGGGTAATGAGTAATTATGTTACATTATTATAGAATTTCCTTCTAATTTTTTTAATTAAGATTTTTAAAAATATCTTTTTAATTTAGATTTTTTTTAGAATTTGATGTAACTTAATATACTTACCAGTATGATGAAAAGCTGCACATCTACAGGGCCCTTTATGAGCAGTAACGTAACAAGTTTCATATAATGCTATTTCAGGAGAAATGGTCTGCACTGTTAAAAGAGGAAAATAAATTTAAATACTTAAAGTTACTACATATTATTTTTATTCTTATTATGTAATAATCAACATCACATTCATCAAGTTGCTACAAAACTGAAAAATACATTCAAGTCTCTACTTTCTACTTTTCTAAAACATACCTTCAGTTTCAAACTCTAAATCAATGCCAGAACCAGGTTGCAATATGTCACCAACTAATTCCTCTTTATCTTTACTTTCTGTTGACACAAGAGTTATTTCAACTTCACTCAATTTTTAAGGACATCACTCAAAGTCAAATGGTAACTTATAAATATACTTTATAGAAAGAAAAAAAGAGGAAGTGAAATAATGTTTTCAAATTAAATTTCCTTATTCACTGTAAATTTTATCAATGTATTTATTGCCATTAAAAGACTGGCTGTTATGTTTGAAAAAACACATCAGGCGTGTCACTTAAATGGTGTTTAAATTTTCAACTTTACTTGCCCCAGGATTGTTTTTAAAAAAAATATTTATTAAAAGCTATTTTATTTAACTAAATTTTGTAAATAAATATAGAATTCACCTTCTTCATCATATTTTAAACCCAGCTTAACAATTTTGAGCAGTCTATCTGAAGGGGGACATGCTGGGTGGGGCTGTATGATTGCAGCCAAACCAACAGCAAGATCTTTGTATCCATCATAGAAAAGTTGACTGAAAATGGGAAAGATTAAGGATTATGAGAAGTATTTGATTTATTTTAAAGGGGTTTAGTCAAAGGATAGAGAATAGAAATATCAGAAGAACAAATTAATTTCTGTAGTTTTTCCATCAAAGAACAGGCTTTTGTGCCATCCGTTTTTATATAAGTATGTTATGACAATATAAAGTGAAGAAATCAGAAAAATCTATTTTTTAAATACATGTATGTAGGTGTAAAATCGCAGTTCTATAGTTGCTGCTTCTGGCTCACCAAATACAACCTTTTCATTTTCAAATGGGAAAATAATAGGCAAAACATTACAAAGTGTTAAAGCAACAGATATTATAAATTACAGACACTCTTTCTTTACAGAAGATTACAATTAATGATATAATAATGTTTATGATTTTGATTTGCTGACAAGGTTAAAAAAAACAAAGCAAGAATTAATAAGCAGTAAGCACATAAAATATAATTTAATTTCTTGCATCAGGAAGCAGAAAAGAAAAAGATGAAATACTTAGGAACAGATAAATAAAGATGTTAAAAATGCATCCACAGTTCACATTAGTGGACAGTGTAAATTTTTACCTACATTTCCATAAATAGTTTGTCCTATTTTATCGGCCCTACATCATGTGTATATAAGGAATCTTTGCTTATAAATATATTATGGTCATACTATACTATAAATTCTTTTTGAGGGTTTAAAGTGTATTTATTTATTGGATAATAAAAGTAACCAATGGCAACAAAAATAAGATAAAATGGAAACCCTTGGAACAATTGAATGACCTAGAATTTACATTTTGAAATTGTACTCTTGCCCCATAACTAACAGATGTCAACAAATTCAGGACAGCTGTGAATTTGCATAAAAAAGCAAGACAAGGATAAAATGAAAAATGCCTTGAATTTTGAAAGATATCATAGGTCAGTTTTTTATGGTATTAAACCTTAGCCACTTGCCTTAGTCAGTACTATTAAGAATTAGACAATTAGTATTTTAAAGATTGAGAAATTGAATAGTAATTGTAATTAAGTAATTATTAGGCCGATGGTAGACACCACGTAGCGCGCAGTCTAAACTCAGTTGGGTGGATGACACGCATTACGCAGTGCACATTACTCAGCCTACACTGTTTATTTTGGTATACCCAGTCCACCTTAATAGCTTAAAATTTATTTTTAAAAAGATTTATGATTTTAAAATTAATTTGGTAAAAGCAAAGAGAACGGTGCGCTCGATAAATCATATTTTTGGTTGCTATATTATATTTGTTGTTTTTTTCTATTTTAATTTAAAAAATAGACAACTAAACCTAACCCAGACCCTAAAACTGAAACTACAACCTTAAAAAAAAAGACTCAAACGAAACTCTTTTCTATTTTAATTTAAAAAATAGACAACTAAACCTAACCCAGACCCTAAAACTGAAACTACAAACTTTAAAAAAAATAAAGACTCAAACGAAACTCGAACCTCCACCTGACACCTAGAGTTCAAGAATCTAATGTCCTAACCGTGAGACCACAGAAGCTCATGTACCGTAAGAATTTTATAAAGTAATCACGTGAAACGGACCCGGATGAAAGAGCAAAATGTGACGTCACACACACATTTATGCGGTTTCTACTTTCTCGGTGTAGGACACAGTGTATGCCGCGTAGGACACGACAACCAAGCTTTACAGTGTATGCCCCGCATTGCGCGGTATCCACCCACTTTGTAATTATTATTATGATTATGATGATTTTTTATTTTGTATTTGACATTACACTCATTATTTAATATGTAAGCCTATTTAAATAATGTGCTACTTTAGTTTTAGTCTTTAGTATTATTTTATCCATGTGACTGTGTCACTGACACTGTGTTGATACTTTCTTTACCTTTTACACTTTACTAAACAAGGTACAAACAAAGACTAAGAATCAAGAAGAAGACTTAAAACTAAAAGTTTAAGACTTAAGATTTCAGAATTTTAAATTTAATTACAAAAGTAAATTCACTTACCTTATAATAAGTCTGTACATCTGCTCTCTCTTTTTAATTTCAAAATCATCCATTGTGTAGTAATAATATAAAATACCAGCTAACTTGATTAGTGCTGATGAAAAAAAAATTAATGCACTTCCAGTAAATAAAAGTAACTGTGAAAAAGATACCGGTACTGGATATTTTCTAAAATGATACTGTGATTGAGAGTAGCCTTTCCTGGACAGTAATAAGTAGTTATTTTGTTATATATATTTTTTTAATAATAAATTCCTGTATTTATATGAAATTCAAAATTAAATGGAAGCTTAAATTTTTATTATTTTATTCAAGTAAAAATTCAGTTAAATCAGAAATATCACTATTGCTCCTTTTTAAAAGCTTATATCATTATCGGAAAATTGTTATAATACATATCTCCCTTTATGAAGGGGTCGCAACTCTATTCATAGTTAATGTATTTCTTTTAGATGATGGAAATTTGCCATATTAGCATTTAAGGAACATTTATGTCATAATTATGTTCTTTAATATTGATAGCATGCTAACAAATAAATATTAAACGTGTTTTACATTTTATAATAACAAAATTATCTAATAAACTGCTGTTTAAAATTATTCACTTTCAAAATGTAAAAGTAAAAGCAATTAAATGAAAAAGAAACTTAACTTTTTCTCTTTAAAAATCTGGCGTTATGTTTGTTTCGTTTCTTAACTTAAAATGATAAGGAAAGAGTCCTAAACATTGTCGAATAATAATATTATTTTTTTTTAATTTAAAAAAGCACCTTTAAACAATAATATTAAAAACATGGCTGATGGACTTGGGAGAATACTATCTAAACCTGTATTTGAACCAGAACAGTGTAAGTAATAGCTAATTAATAAAGTATTGTATTCAATAAATCTTTAAAACACCTTTGCCTTTATTGTCATAAGTCTTGAGGGGGTGTGGCATTCTCATTCACTTAATTTAACTTGAATTTTACGCAATAATGAAGTTTGACGTCCGGAAGTATTGTGTATTTTTATTAATTATTGGTAATGTACCACATCAGCGTTGGCCTTGCAAATTTGCGAAATTCCAGTTAGATGGGCTATACTATTGACACACTTTTCAGTGACTTTTCTCTACTCTCTACTATTCTCACTATTTTTACTAGGCCTACTGATTAAACCCTTTGAGATAACTAACTACCAGAACTTAACATAATTTTTTTTTAAATTGTTTTATTTAAATAAACTTAGTTCAACAAATTTTTCAAAATATTAAATGCGTTATATTTGTTACAGAATTTATATATTTATATTTAGTAGTGGTAGTAGGTGTGACTACCACAATTTAACTGATTTTCAACAAAAAATTTTTTATAAAATTTAAATAAACTTAATTATTTTTTTTTAAAGCAAGAACAAAAAATTTATTAAAATTAAAAAAAAACAACAGAAAAACAATCAAAAAATGTGTTATATTTGTTAGCTAGCAATACAGAATTTATATTTTTATATTTAGTAGTGGTAGTAGGTCTGACTAACGAATTTTTTTAAAAAAATTGTTTTACTAAAATTAACTTAGTTCAACGAAAATTGCAGAATTTATAATTAGTAGTAGTGGGAAAATATTGCGTTTTTTAGTGTTTAGTTTTTGTTTGCCCTATTTTATGATAAGTTTTAATAAGCATAAGCAATAATATGATAAGTATACTAAAATTTGTGACGAAAAACCCTTTAAAAAAAAATTGCACTTGTCTATTATTATAGAACTTAAGCAGAAGTATAATTACCGGTAAATGTGATATTTTCATTTTTTTAGCTTTCGTTCTACAGTTTTTAGAAGTAGAAGTACGTTAGTTTCAACCTATTGCATGTTGTTAATTTTTAACCAAATTAAATTTGTATTCAGTGTAATTTGATTAAGTTTAATTTTCTTTACTTTTAATTCAATGAGTGTTAACATTTTAATCACGTATTGTAATAGAGACGTTCATTGGCAGTTAGAATAACTACTTTTTGTGATTAAGAGACCGTCAACAAATGATGTCACGTGATTTTTGCAGATATCCCCCACACGTGGTAATAAAAAGTTAGCCCCCCCCCTCAAATATGACGTCATAAAGCTTTGGGCTATTTCAAAATGAGCATTATTTAGTGCACACTGCACTCTAGCATCGTAACAAGCGTGAAGCCATTTAAAACGTCATTAAATAAATTGGAAGCAATCAAATATTTAAGTTGAACTTTTATTTAAAGTTGCGCTTTTTTATGTGGCGTCACATTTCTTAAACACGTCCTCCCTTCGTCACAAATGTGTGCGCCCCCTCCCCCCGGTGCGTGACATCATTTGTGGACGGCCCCTTCAACTATTTCAGTGGCGAGCGAAAAAGAACAATATTTAAAAATCTACTCCCGTCATGAAAAGGTACTTTGACGAGGTGAGTGTGTGTGCCAATCAAATTTTGAGATTGGGAAAAGTAATTTTTCTGATCGTCCCGGTCCATATTATCAGTAGGCCACATGGTAAATCTTGTTTCAAATGAACAGAATATTCAGTCACTACTTTCGTAGATTTGAGCAAGACTACCGTTATGATCGTGTTTTCGTGATCTGATTCTTTGTGTTGTTTGTAAGGGGAAAACTTGATAGGTTAAGTATAAAAATAAAAATCTTTATTATTCTAAACTATAGGTAGTTTTAAACTGAATTTAATAGGTAGGTTTCTTTTACAAGTCCTAAATAAATAAGGGTTATCAATGTTCAAAATATTTTTTTTTCCCTTTCTCATTGTGTTACTCATTTCCCGGGATTGCCACGATGACCCGGAAGTTAATGTTGATAATTCATTTTAAAATGCTTTTCTTTAACCTTCCCAAATCTAAGGGTCCATCCATAAATGATGTCACATGCAATGTTCCCTCGAAGGTTCTAGGGGAACATTGGTCACGTGCCCGGGGGAGGAGGGTGTCACACATTTGTGAAGAGGGGGTGTTTAAGAACTGTGACGTCACATTCTACATGTGGAAGGAAATCAGCACCCCTGAGCTTAATGATCTTCACAGGTCTTCACGGAAAACTATCCAAGCAACTATGCCCCCCTCCACAAGGGAACTAATGCTAGGGACGGAATGGTCTCCTCTGAGTGGGGCCACCTAGACATCTAAGAACACACTCGAAAAATGCCTTCTACGAAAGTTGACCTCACAAAGATGGGTGGATTTTCGCTACTTCGACTCGCTACAACCTCGGCGCCACCCCGGTTCAGCAAACGAGTCTATTATCCAAGGAGTGTCGCTAGACGGGGATCATCAAAGTGATCAACTAAGGGTGTCACCCTGTCGGAAGGTTACCACAGAGCTGACGTCCACTAAGTTTTTTGCGGTACCTTTTGATAATCCATACTTGCACTCCTGGCCCTAAACAGTTAACAGTAGGCCTAGCTCTCACAGGTCACGTCGGATATCCCGACCCTCAACGGGTAATATCGTTTTCATCATCAACATTGCATCTGATGCTCTGTCTAAGGTCCGTACAGAGACTGTAATCATATATGACTAACTAGCACCTAAATGGTATTTGGCGTTGCCCACCAGGGTTGTTCGTTTCAGGTGGCACCCAGTAGCGCGACCCTTCTCGTGGTTCGAGCCGTGCGTAGAGGCAGAGGACAATGCTTTTCGGAACCGTGACGTCTTGGAACCGTGTCGTCACATCAATTTTAAATAAAAGTTTCCCTGAAATATTTGATTGCTTACAATTTATTTAATGACGTTGTACATGGCTTCACGCGTGTTACGATATTAGAATGCAGACTTACACTACTCAATTAAATGACCAAAAAAAGTGAATTGAAACATGCTCATTTTCAAATAGAAAATACGGCTTTAAGGTGGGGGAGGGGCCCCGCAAAGCTTTGTGACGTCATATTTGAAGGGGCCGGGGGGGGGCTAAATTTTTAGGGTGACGAGGGGGGAGGGGATGAAAAATAGGCCAAATTTGCGTGACGTCAAATATGGATGATTTTTTTAGTCAATCCATAAACGGCTTTAGCGTTTTATGGAGATAAGTACATTTAAAATTGATCTACATAGACACAAATATATTTCATTAGAAACTTTTCGTAAAAAAAATATTTTTAAATAGTCTTTATCGACTTAATTTCGTGAATGACAGTGTTAGCAATTCTAACGTGTCTTGCAAGCAATGCTCCTTTTAAGCTGCGTGGCTGCGTAGATATCTAACCTTCACAGCGCAGCCAAATTTGTTAAGGATAAAATCTGTGTTTGAGGAATGTAATTTTTTTTACAAAGATTAGTATAGTAGCCGATGAACGAAGGATGGAGGAGGCTACAGACAAAAGAGCTAGGAGAAAAGCCAAAACATTGGGAAGCACATAACTCGTGTGCAAAAGCTGTGGTAAAGACTGTCACTCAAGGAGAGGACTGCACAGCCACTCGAGGAACTGCAACCCAACCCAACAGTGATGCACTATCGTCATGCGATGCCGACCGACCGAAACATCCTCAACTCTCACGAGTATCTAGACGTCTTATTTATCGCTTTGGATTAAACATGGTATAAAAGTTGTTGTGTTATCTCAAAGTTATTGTTGTTCTTAATAAGATTACATTTTAGAGCACACCATTCCATGGACCAGATTCATTACCCAGAACCTAACTTCAGTGGCGTAGCTAGGGGGGCGGTGGGGGCGGTTCGCCCGGGCGGCACTCATTTAGGGGCGGCATTTGTGGGTATTTGAAAAGTATAATTATTTCCGACAACCGCCCCTTTTCTTTTGAAGGGGGAAAACCAAGGTGAAACAAACATATTCGTTATTTCTAGTCTTAATTAACGGATTCGCACAACATTTGTTTGATTATATAGTGGATATTATAACTAACGTCAAACTGTTCAAAAAATTTTAATCGCTCAAAAAACGTATCCATTTGTTTGGAAAACTAAGTGGTATTAGTCACAGATGACGCTTTTATAAGAAAACTACCCAAAAATCACATCACCGCTGAACTGAAAAATGGTGCTAATGAGGGCAGGCCATGAAGTTTAGTAGCCTAATATAGAACTGCGCCGAAAGCGTGTGATGCGCACATTCGCTGTATCGTGCTTGCTCTGTGTAACCGTGTAACCCGTCGGTCAACTTCAGTCGCTGCTACAGTACACGCAAATACCCACAGGCCTGTGTACAAGTATCACTCTTAGCTGGCAGCTGCACCAGAAATCCAGACAGATTCTCCACATAGCAATAGCAGTAAATAAACATAACAGTGAAAAAGCGTTTAATGAAAATGATTACATACACGGTTCAGCGTTTGCATGTCCGGTGAGACCCATGTAACTTTATGTATTCTCTTGTGCTGGAAAATACTCCCACCAGGGACCAGATCTGTTGTGGCACATAATTCATTACATCTTTCACAAATGTCATTTATCTGGCCTATCCCTTGCTGTCATATAACATCTTCATATTGGGAATAAGAAAAGTATTTTATGCCTATGTCTATATGAAGGTTGTTTATGATTATCTGTGTGTTGTATTGGTAAGTTAGAATTAATTGCCATATGTATTATTACTTCTTTGCTCTTCTATCCTCTCTCTTTATAAAGCCTCAGGTTTTGTTTCATTTTTTAATTACTTCAGAAATGGGGATTCCATGATAATTTCTCATTTATTATTATTCCTAAGTATTTGCATCTGTAGTTTGGATTAGTTGTTTTCCATGATGAAATATTTTGAATTTATTTGTATCTTTTTCTTTGTTACTCTTTACAGTTGACACTTTTCTGGGTGGAATGACATACTCCAGTTAGTTTCCCATTTTAATCATTCATCCAGGTCTTTTTGTAAGATTTTGCTACTTTTTTCTGATTTAATTGTTCATAAGCAAAAAACTTATATTTTGTTCCTGATGAGATGCTGTAGCGTATATCATTTATATAAATTAAAAAGAGTAGGGGACCTAACAAAGCTTCTTGTGGAACTCCTGAGTTAACTGTTGGCGCTGATTTAGATCCATTAATCATTAATTAATACACAAATCTCTGTACCTTTTCTAAAGAAGTGAGTTACGTTAACTAATTTCAAATCTTGGGACACTTAAACCGGGCTTAGAGAGGCTTAAAAAATTTACTACAAGAATAGGGGACAGTTCATTGTAAAGCTCCATTAATAGCCTTGCAGGCTATTCATCTGGACCAGTAGCTTTGTTTATTTTAAAGTTTTAAAAAAATGTATTTATAACCACCTCAAGACAGTTGTGTTACCCTTTTCTTCTATTTATATTGTATTTAATTTTATTAAGACTTCCATATCACTTGAGGATAAAAATGATGATGTGAAATATGTGTTGAGGATGTTCGCGTTGGTCTCACTATCATTATGGGTTTTATTATTTGGGCCTTTTTCTGTGGGTTTCATTTTTTAAAGATTTAATAAAGGACCAAAATCTTTAGCTGTTATCTTTAGAAATTACTTTGTTTATGTACTCATTTTGGAGGTTTTGACTAAGTTTTTGTGTCAAGTGTTTAATTTTTCTTTCGTGTATCATTTTTAAATTGGTGGCCTGTTGGCCTTAATTTTTTTTAATAAACCTTCATTTTGTTTGCAAAGTTTCTTTAATGTAGTATAGAACCAGACTTTGTTTATTTTATCTGCTGTTAGTTTTGTTACAACATTTTGAGCAAATTTTTGTTTTGTATTTATATTTTGTATTTTTGTATTTATATACATTGTATTTCCAAATTTCTTTAAATGGGCTAAATTTGTGTTGTATTTGCTGATGAAATTTTCTTGGAAATAACCCGCTGTTGCACTGTTTGGTGTAATTTTATTAATTTAATAATTGTATTGCATTTATTCCAGAGATAACTTTATCTTCTAAGTTTGTTTTACATTTACATGTATTAGCCTTTTTGATTTTGTCTTGGTTACCCTAAAAATATCAAGGTCAGACAGTCCAGGTATTATTTCACAATCTATCACTAGTACTGGTCTGTTTGTTAAGAATAAATCTAGTAAGTATATTTTTCCATAGCCTATTTTTCCATGTGGATTTAATGTGCTTTAATAGGTGAGTGAATTTTTAATGATCTAATTAAGCATATGCCTACTATTTGACTCAGAGGCGTCACTAGGGCTGGTGTCACCCGGGGCGGTAGCTCTTGGTGTCACCCCCACCCCACACACACACACACACGACTTGCCCCATAAATCTCCTCGAGTCTGCCAAATACCGGGAACATACAGATTCTTTAGTAACGTTTGAAAATATAGATCAAATGTTTGTTACAAAGGCATTAGGAGAAAAGTTGAATTTAAAGTCGATAGGTAAAATATTGTAACATTTAAGAACTAAATGGAAAAAATGTTAATTTTAAATTTTTATTTTAACATAAAATTATTAATTTTAATTAATACGGTTAAATAACTGTTATATTTTCAAATTTCACAAACTTGCATCTACTTTGCGTTCCATTAAAATTTACAACAATTATATTACATTACCAAAATTAGAATATATTACCAACCATTACAGTACAACTTCAAACGAGGTAAGGCTGTAACCGTTCTGTTTTGGGTTTGCAAAATCAGCAACTTTCAGAATAAGATGTAATAATTCAAAATACAATGTCATTAAATATATTTTAAAAATCAGAATTTAGATTTTCTGGCCTTTAAAACTGAAAACTTGTTAATTACGTCATCGAAATCTATTTCTTGTGCCGAATCACTTTCAATGGATAACATGGCAAGATCAGAAAGCCTCGACTGCCCCATTGTAGATCGCAAATAATTCTTTATAAGCTTTAGCTTTGAAAAACTCCTTTCACATGAAGCCACAGACATACAGATTGTAACAAATAATCGTAAACTGAATGTGAGATAGGGGAGAGATTCTATCAAGTCCCATTCAGCTACAAATTTCAAAACGTCAAGTACGGACCCGTCTTCAGCCTCTTTGAGATCGATCTCTGCTGCCTTCAGTTGCCTTCTCAGCCTTGGTATTTCTAATAAAAGCTCTTCCTCTGACAACTCATCATAGAAAGTGGACAACCTTCCAATGGACTTTAGTAATTCTTCTTCAGTGGAAAATATCAAGCTTTTGGCTTGAACAGCCTCAAACATGGTTGCTACTTCCTTGATTGCACTTGGTCTGATCTGGATTTTCAAGATTGGAAATGATCAATACACTCAAACATCGACCTTTTGTTTTCTTCTTGCAGAGTTAGTCCAGCATCTCTTGTTTTCTCACCTGTCACCCTTTTCTCTGTTCTCTACTGAAATTCCAAGTTGTTCTGTTTTTAAAAGCGCTGTGATATTGTCCATGTTTCAATCTATCATAGCACAAATTGTGAAAGGTGAAACGTTGAGCTTTGTATTTGTTTAATAATAAAGCTCAAATCTATTGTTTCCATTACACGATTCGTTTGTGTTTTTTTTTAATTTCATTCACTTTCATCGTGTGCTCTTTAATGACATACATGTGCCAAAAGTTATTATTTAATTTAATTAATTGAATGCCATTTTTTAAAGTTTAAGTCTTGTCTGTCATACTTTAAAAGAACATTAAATTTTATAAAATTCGTCTAACTTTTGAACGTGTCCAAAATTTGAGTGTCATTTGGCTTACTTTTGTAACTTTCTTTCAAAATTAGTCAATCATTATTAAAGAATTATTTAACCAAGAAAAGTTATACTATAATGTGGCATTTTGATTCAAAAATAATTTGAGAAAATTCTCACTATCTTTCCCTGTTTTAGCAAAATTAAATAAAGGATTCAACTGGCTTACCTTTGCTGCTCTAAGAATCTGGAATCATGAATTGTATACAAAATACTTGAATTTAATAGATTATATATTCAGTAATATGCTTTATAATGTTCAGACCAGATGGTTTTCAACGTTACAAATTTGTTGTTGAAGATGCGGTTCTGATCGCGTAGTTCAAAATCAACTTTACTTCGGCTGCCGAACGTACGCATCACGCGATCTATCAGTGAAAATCATTTCAAACGAAATCGAAACGACTGAAATTTTTTAATGTGAAATTAATTTAGTGTTAAAGGTTATTTTAAAAAGTAACTATACTCAAGAAAAATAAGAAAATCATGTTTCTTAGAAAACATTACATTAACATAGGTTTGCATGTTTAATAGTTATAAATTTTAAAAAATAATAGCTCAAACACGTTAAATACCTTATTTTCCTATAAATAAATATAAAAAAAGAAAACCTATCTATTTATTTTTTTAAGCAAAATCTTATCCCCCCCCCTCAACTGTCGTGGAGGAAGTAATGAGTTAGGATTGGTCTCACAGTCACAGGCTGACTCCTCGTGTGTGTCGGTATGTATGTTGGATTTTCTATTTTCTTCTAAAACAAAAGACACCGCTTCTTTTATGTCCAGCCTTTTTTAAATTGTGCGGCTTTTTCTTTCCTTTTTTTCTTAATTAGTTTTATGGTAGTTTGTGGAGACGTTTTATTATTGCCTGTTAACTGATATTTTATTTTATTAATACATTTTCGGTTTAAACGTATTTCATTGTATTTCTCAATTTCTTTCTAGATGAAAAAAATGTGTCTTCTTTTTTTTCGGACATAAAATCGTACACAGTAAATTTTAGGCTTGGGTGTCACCCCCTGATGGGTGTCACCCGGGGCGGCCCGCCCCCACCGCACCCCCCTAGTGACGCCACTGATTTGACTAATACTTATTTATGTCTATGAATAATTGATTTTTAATTATTATATAATTCCAGCGAGTTCCTGATTAAAAATAATATTAATATGGCATTTTAATTTAATTGTTCTTTGTATTTATATGAGGATGACAAAATTTTAGATTCTTAAATTAAATCTAAATAAGAAATGAATCTTAATAAAATTACATTCAAAATTTAAAGTAATATTTTAAAAAAGTAGCTGATAAGCTGTTTCTTTAACTCTAAGGTACACACACACAAATTTATTGCAGACCTCAAAATTGGTTTAACCTCAAAATTGGTTTAAGTTCAATTACCATCATATATTGTCGGTGAAGACAGAGCTTATGGCTTAATTATACATAAAACTATGAACTATCCTATAGAGAGAAATGTCAGGCATAAGATTCTTATTATCTTTAATTAGATAACTGCTATTCTAATTGAATTTTGTTTTATATGTACTTAGTAATTAGTCGGGGGTAAGAGTATTCTTTTAATAATTTACAGTTATAGTCACTTGATTTTAGTTTTATGATCTTCATAAAAGACTAATACTCACCTTTAAAGTCTAACTAATATTTATAATTTATATTTTTAAAATTTAAATGCATCATATATTTCAATTAAAATGCAATATGCATGCATTTAATTCTATTTGCATTTTCATGTACCTGACCTATGTTGTAATTTTTTCAAACTATAAATATAAATACTTTCATAAAAATCTACAAAAATAAAAGTATTTATTTTATTTTTACAATATTTGTATACGAAATTTATTTTATTAAAAATAAAAAAGTTGCCACTGGTGGTAAAAAAATAGAGAGTATTTTTTTAATGGGTCACGGGTTTTGTGGTAAAAAATATAGAGCTTAGGCCTATACAAATACAATGGCCATTTTAAAAAATAATTTACTTTTAATTACTAATATATTAATATATTAAAATTAACAACAAAGATAACACTGCACTCATGTTTTCATTAGAATTAGACTCCTTGGTGTTTTTGTCACTTTTCTTCATTTAGTTTGGCTTATGAACGACAAATTATTTTTTTTAATTTACAAAGTTGGCACTTTTGTTTACAATTTTTCGATTGCTAATTTTTTACATTGTTCTTTTTGTATGTGAGCTGAATAAATGCTAGAATTACAATAATAATACTACAGACATTACGAATTTTATCGTAGCAATAGATAATATAAAAATAGTGAAAATAGCCACAAAAGTGTGTCAATAGGCCCGTGAAACTGAAAGTTCGCAAATTTGCAAGGCCAACGCTGATGTGGTACATTACCTTAATTATTTTTAATCTACTTAATTTTTAATGTTGATAAGTTGACAATTCTGCCTTATGATCCATTATAATATAAAGTTTATTTATTCTATTTCTATTAAATACAATACTTAATAGCCTTTGTACTCAAGAATATTTTATTTTCTATAAGTATAATAAAAAAATGTTAAATTATACATGTGTTTTTCAGTCATAGCCAAGCTATCAGGAGATGGAGAAGATGCATTACTGGATATGAAGGCTAAGATTCACATGCTCAATGATGAAACAGCTCAAGCACTTAAGAAAAATGTCTACAAAAACTACTCTCAGTTTATTGAAACTGCAAGAGAAATATCAAGTTAGTCATCAAAAATGAACTTCTTTACATTGACAATCTGTTGTTTTAATGGAGGCTCATTGTGAAGACAAAATATTATTGAATTTCACTTCTTTAATATGCATTTAAAATCATTTTAATTAAAGGGTGCTTTTGATGAGTAGTAGTTGTTTTTTTTTCATTTGTCCACTGAAATGTAATTTTAATTGTCCTGAGTTTTCATTTGAATCCTTGACTTATGGTTTTCTCTTATGGATTATGTTAAGAAGCTGTAAAGTAATTGTTTATGATGCTAGTATGTGATTGTTAAATGTAAAAAAATTATTTTTAAAAAGTATTCCTACATCTTCACTTTTTCTGTCTACAGTTCTTGAAGGTGAGATGTATCAACTGAGCCACATGCTTTCTGATCAAAAGACTGAAATGACTAAAATGATGGAGTTATCTTTGGTTAGTGATAGAGGTAAAGAATGTTTAGGTTATTTTTATTTTTTTTGGTAGTAAAAGTTTAAATATTAGTATTTCATTGTTCACATAATTATTGATGTTATGGCGAATAGTAAAACACATCTCTGTTTCTGCTGAAATAACAGTTTGATCAAAATTTACCAAATAGACTGATGATACCATTGTCATAACATTACCCCATTACTATGTAACATGGAGGAAATTAAATAATTAATTTTACTATTTGATTAAAGAATTAAATTAAATAAAACATAACCGTTTTAATCAAACGAAATTACCGGCTTATGACTGTACTCCTTTTTTTAATACTTAAAGGAGCGTTAAAAATTTATGAGTAGTTTTGTCATTTTGCTTTACATATGGATAAACTATAATATATTTAAACATTGAAAGAATAAACATTAATTATGAACTTTGTCATAAACCCTTTGTTCAGCCATGGTTCAAGGTTCAAAGGGTGAGGATGAAGACAAAACCAGTCCAGAGGAAGAGACTCGACGAAACTTAGCTTTTCTGTTAGAGAAAGTAGAAGGATGCTCTGTAAGGAAATGATTAAATGTGATGAGCCATAGTTATGTTTTTTCCAATATTACATTTAAATTTAATCAGCCATACTTATATCATTGCCTATATTATATTAAATATAGTAAGCCATAATTATATTATTGGAAAATACATTAAAAAAATTGAAATAAAATTAGCCATAATTATGTCATTGCCTAATTGATATTTCCAATTTGTGGAGAAAAATAATTGGATTGGGGTGGAGGGATGTTCATGGGCCACTAATGACATTAAATAATATCAATGTTTTTCTTGTACGTAGCTACATATTTATTTTTCCTTGTTGGTTTAAAAAATACTGTTATTTTTTTATTATGTTTTATTATAGGGCTAGCTCTTTAGGAGAGTATTCTTGGATTTTGCCCACGTCCATTTCAAAAGGATTTATGTAATATAATTTTCCCTCAATTCCAGCTTTTTATTACTGATGCATTTAATCATATGCTTTTTGTTATTGAAAAATTGCTAGAGTGTTGTTGATGCACCTGGAAGACAGTTGGTTCATGATGGAGACCTTGTAGAGCTGGACCCAGAGACACACAATCAAATCCACAGAGTTCATGCCTTTCTCCTTAATGACAGTCTCATGATAGCAACCTGGATTCCACACAGGTAACCGTGCTCTGATCATTTTGACTGGCTCAGATATTGTCAGCTTGAAGTATCAAAACTCTGACCAGTCAAAGATACATTTTTATCATGACCAAGTAATCATGAATATTTTTTAAACACAAGTGAGCTCTGCCAGTTCTAAATATTTCCTTTGATATCTGTTTGTTTCTTTTATGGATGTCAATATACTAATACTGAAATTATTTTGTCATGACAGGAGAGGTCCCATGAGATACAGATTTCAAGGCTTGTATGAACTTGATGGCCTTGCTGTGGTTAATGTGCGGGACACTGGTCCAGTCAAAAATGGTTTTAAAATTTTGATGTTCCCTGAATCACATATGTACCAAACAGATACGGCCAAAGCCAAGGTACAAAACCCATGTCACTATTCTTATGAGCAAAAAAAAATAGAAACCGTTTTTCCACCAAAAAGGTATCCTATCTAGAAAAGTTTATAGCTAAATAAGTAGTTAGAAAATGAGCTGTAACTTTCCACAGGAAAAAAAAACATGTCTGCATTGTTATTATTACTAATTATTCTTATTCTCTCCAACAGAGGCAGTGGCTTGATGCCCTAGAGGACACCAAGAAAAAAAAAGCAGTGAAAGATAAGCAGAAGAAAGAAGCGGCTGCTAGGCTAGCCGAGCAGCAACTTGTTGCAGCACTTGCTTCCCCTGGCGAATCTGATCTTTCTAAAAGTAACAATTTGTATATTTTTACAATAAGTGGGCTACCTGTTTTTATATTTTATGATATTCTGCCATTAGTTTGCGTCTCATTTAGTTTTAAATAAGGTTGTCAAGACTAGGGATGTGACGAAGTTCGAATCCGACGACATTCGAACTTCGACTTTTTTTGAGCAAATTCGAATCCGACGGATTTTTTTAAAAATTCCATCGGATTCGAATTTGAAAAATTACCGTTTTCAGATCAAACACGGCCGTATTTAATACAAATAAATTCTTTTTTTGTGCATGAAAATTAGATAAGAAATATATGGTTTTCGGTAAACTTCCGCCTCAGTCCCGTAAGGATTTCCCATATCGCGATCGACTGGTTATGAAATTTAAAAAATTGCTGTAAATTTATTTATAATGTTATTGTCATACTGACTTCATCTTTTAGGATAAGCATGGTTATTTTTAATTACCCCGAAACTTCACGAATCGAGCGAAAACACAAGCGAAGACAATCGCCGCCATTGCCGGAAGTCGAATACATCTTCTATACTTCAATCCCGCACTGAATAGTTCTGACTTTCTGTGATTTCGTTTCTAAAAAGAGTACTATCGAGGCGCGCTTTACCGCCATTTGTCAAGTTAAACGTTAAGGAGAATTTTATTTTATGCAAAGCATGTTGCACTGATGATTCGTTAACAATGTGGCTAACTGTGCTTTGTAATAGTTTATGCTGCTGTTCATGCAAAAAGAAATGCTAAAAATCCTCGTTGTTATTGGGGGGGGGGCACGGGACTGAAACCTTGGTATACACCCTTTTAGCCAAGTGTTGACCAAATCCGCATCCGCATTCCAATCCGACAGATTTATATTTGCCAAATCCGAATCCGACGGATGCGGATTTTCATCAGCTCCGTCACATCCCTAGTCAAGACCACTCGTTTTTTTAGGACTGTTAATCATTAAGAAAAGAATAACCGTCATTTAGCAGTAACATTGGTATCTTTCATTTAGCAGTAACATTGGTATCTTTCATTTAGCAGTAACATTGGTATCTTTCATTTAGCAGTAACATTGGTATCTTTCATTTAGCAGTAACATTGGTATCTTTCATTTAGCAGTAACATAGGTATCTTTCATTTAGCAGTAACATTGGTATCTTTCATTTAGCAGTAACATTGGTATCTTTCATTTAGCTCTCAGAACCAACAGAAGAATGTAACAAATTTAGCAATACTTGCTCCACCTCATCCTCCCTGTCTCATCTTTTTCTGACTTCAAAGATGCTTTTATATCACCTCTGCTTTTATGTTAGCCTGGCAACACACTAAATTCATACACAAAAAATAGTTCGTGAGCTTTAACTAAAGTGTAAACTTTGTTGATAAGTTAATTTTTTACATTTTAAAAATGATTTATTATTTTTCAATTATCAAAGTGCCAGAATTTTTTTTATTGAAATTTAATGGTTGTTTTAAGAATTGGCAACAAAAAATGAACTCCAGTAATATGCTAAAAGGGGAAAATTGGAGTTACCGTTACCATTCAAGACTGAACAGGACTGGTCCTGCTCTTAGGATGGGTTAACCATTAACAACCTTAGTTTTAACAATTTTTATCCATTTATACCTTCACAAACAGTATTTAATTTTGCCAGGTTTTAGTGATGACAAGGAAGAACCTGTGGACAGAGACTTCCTGTCAGCTGATTGGTTACAAGAACTACCAGAAGATCTCGACATGTACATAGCACAGCGCAATTTTGAAGGGGCCGTTGATCTGGTGGAAAAAGGTAAAACCTCAAAAATTCTGGGATCTCACTGCTCCTATTTGTTATGAATTAAAATACAACATTTATTCTACATAACCTTCAAACTTAATTATTTCATAAGTGTTGCAAGCTGTAAATTTGTATTTATTTGTGAAATTAATGCTTTATTGTTTTTAGTGGTTGCTTATTTTGTCTTATTATGTATATACATACATACATACACACACCCACATAAACTTGTTAACAAAACATAGTTATTGGTAATGTATAATCTTATCACTGATGTTTGATTTGTTTTCAATTTATTCTGCTATTACAGTCTACGACCACCTAACAGTTTGTCCTAAAGGCCCAGCATTAAAAGAATTCAGGTATTTGATGTTTATGTCTCCATGGCATACTTGGGTAATCATTAGTAATGCGATGTCTTTATTTGATCTTTGCTGTAATATTTCTATTATGATTTCTTTAAATTGATGTTTACATATTCAACTTCATCCTGCTTACACAAAGTGAATAAGGTCTTAAATGACTATTAAAAGTGTGTTTTGTTCCTGTACATTACAGATTACTGTATAAATGTCTATGCATTGCTCAGCACCTGGTTGTCACCATCAGAATTTTATATGTACAATGAAAACTAATGAGACCATGTAGTATATTTCAGTGAAAATATATAGAGGAATTCACTGAAGAGAAGTTATTTAAATTGCAGTGAATATAACTCTCAATACCTCTATTGTGTACAAAGTTCTACTACAGATGATGAAAAGATATTTTAGCTGTATCAAGTTAACTAGAGTCAATTTTTAAGTTCTATTTACAGCATTCTCAGCTCAAAAATCTATCTCATTTAAAATTAATGTTTAATTAATAACTCTTTAAAAAATATATATATATATTTTAAACACACATTTAATTGTTTTATTTAAAAACTAAATCTATGGAGTTGCATCATCTCTAAAACTTGGGTCAGCTTGAACACTTGTCCTGTTAAATTTGACCTTTTCACAACAGTTGATGCATATTCGATCTCTAGGTCTTTATCAATGTATGATGATAACATTGAATCTATATTTTAAACTATTTCATGGACACTTATGATCAGCATGGAATGAATCTTTTGAGCACTTAGATATTACCATTCATGAAAATGTCTATAATGTTAACTTCTGTGTCTGTCCTGCTCATCTCATTGTTTTCCCCCCTAGAGCAAGGATAGAGCACAGGGTCAAGCAACTGACCGATGGTTTAATGAATGAGTTGCAAGTCTCACCGGAGAGGTCACTTAGAGGGGGACCCCGAGCTGCCCGCAGAGCTGTCACTCAACTCATCAGACTCGGGAAGTCTGCTCAGGTTTCCAACACTCTCTTCTCTTTAGTACAGTTTGTGTGATGTTCCAATAATTATAATAATAGTTGATGTTACCCCACTAACAGTGTACTTTTCTTATTGCATTGGTTTGTGGCTAGTCCCTGTATGTTCATCACAATGATTAACTTGGCTGAATTTACTCTGGTCATTAAATTTGTTTTTAAGAATATATTTTAATGAGCCACTGATTATCATTCATTTTGTTTTAAAAATTGTCCCCCATTTTTTTTTATTTGAAGGCCCACCTTCAGAAAAAGGCAAACCATGATAAAAAGATATAAATGCACCTAATGATTTTAATCTGCTGTTTCATTTCATGGCTAAAATTTCAAATTGTCCTTGGTTAACATGACTATATTACAGGCCTGTGAGCTTTTCTTAAGAAACCGCAGTGCAATCATCAAATACAACATCAGACAGCTAAAGTTTGAAGGGGCAACAACCCTGTACATACGCTGCTTATGTATGGTTTTCTTCTCCTCCCTCTCTGACACGGCTAAAGAGTTTATCAAGGCATTTCCTGGTCATTTTGGATGTTATTCTGGTATTTAAATGAGTTTATCTTGTAATTACATGTGTTCATCTTGTCAGTCTCCCATTTCAGTGAGAGGAAAATGATTTTTTTAAAAATCAGATATGTTTTATCTTGTTAATTATACAATTTCTTTTAAAATTATAAACAATGTCTTCATTATTATGGCTTACTAGTGTATTACCCGTCAAAATGACGGAAGTTTTCAGCTGAGATCTATTTATTTTGAAAAAATGCACTTTTTTTGAGTGCCCATGGCGCCCACCTTTTTCAAAAGCCCAACTAACTTGTCCTTGTTTGATAAATACGAAATATTAAACTTTCTGAAATGTACACAAAGTATTTTATAATAGGGGTTGTAGGGCGCCTACGGAGCCCCCTTTGCTTTTTTATTTTATAATTAACCATCATTAAATCCTCTTTTTACATTGTTCCCTTTTCCAAAATTAAAATATGAGCTAAAACAAAGATGTCATATAATTTTTTTTACAGCGCATCTTTAATTTGCACACCTTTTGATGCAAACCTTGTATTAAATATAAGATCAAACAATGACGTCATATAATACATTACATCGATACATAGATACATACAACGGGAATTATGTATATTGATGTATATTGATTCCCATAGTCTGTATGGATGTATGTTAGGTGGCGCTGCGATCGATTTTGTATAAAAATATTATATGACGTCATCGTTTTATGCTTATATTTTAATTTTTGAAAAAGGAACGATGTACAAATAGGATTTGAGCTGATCCGCGGCGTAGCATATGCCGCTAATGATTTAGTGACGGGTTGTCTGTATGCATGTATGGAATAATGCACACAAAGTATTTCATAATAATTATTAATCCTTAAATCCTATTTGTACATCGTTCCTTTTCAAAAATTAAAATATAAGCATAAAACAATGACATCATATAATGTTTTTATACAATCCATACAGACAACAGGAATCAATATACATAATTAACATAAGTAACTTATCCGTGTTTGATAAAGTATTTCATAATAATTATAAATCCTCAAATCCTATTTTTACATCATTCCCTTTTCAAAAATTAAAATATAAGCATAAAACAATGACGTCATTTAATATTTTTATACAAAATCGATCGCAGCACCACCTAACATAACCTAAAAATTTTATATGACGTCATATCCGTTACATCCACACATACATACATACATACAGACGACGGGAATTATGTATATTGATATCAATCTATTGACCTAGTTCAACTTGTATTTAACAACAGTTTTCTTTCTCTTTTACTATCCAGCTTTTGTGATCTGGGCTAAACAAGAGATCCAAACATTTGTCAGTATATTCTGCCGTCAAGTATTTGAGAGCAAAGCAAGTCTCACCACTATTGCTGAATGTGTTGTTTTAGCAAGGGACCAGTGTGAAGAGGTATGCAAATATATAAACTTTGTTTCCTTAACAAGATTTTGGGATGTCAATTTTTATTCTAAATTTTCTATCTCCACTAATTGAATATTTGTTAATTTTTATACAAACATTTTTTTTTAAATTAATCGATTTGATGTTTGGAGTAAGCAAACATCACCTACAACACAGCTTGTGTTCAAGATCACGAACACAGCCTACAGAACCACAGCTTGTGTTCAAGATCACAAACACAGCCTAAAGAACCACAGCTTGTGTTCAAGATCACAAACACAGCCTTCAGAACCACAGCTTGCTTTCAAGATCTGAAATTATACCTGTAGTACCAACAACTACATTACTTAGGTTTACACTCCATCTCATTATGTTTCAGTTGGGAACCATTGGTCTTGATGTCAAGTTCTGCCTAACTGTCCTGCTAGAGAATTCTATACAGAATATGATTGAAGAAACCAGGGATCAGCTAATAGATGGTGTTAAATACAGGGCCAATGTAAGTTGACAGCTGGTTTATGGTTTTTAAATACAGGGCCAATGTAAGTTGACAGCTAATAGATGGTGTTAAATACAGGGCCAATGTAAGTTGACAGCTGGTTTATGGTTTTTAAATACAGGGCCAATGTAAGTTGACAGCTGGTTTATGGTGTTAAATACAGGGCCAATGTAAGTTGTCAACTGATAGATGGTGTTAAATACAGGGCCAATGTAAGTTGTCTGATAGATGGTGTTAAATACAGGGCCAATGTAAGTTGTCAACTGATAGATGGTGTTAAATACAGGGCCAATGTAAGTTGTCAACTGATAGATGGTGTTAAATACAGGGACAATGCAAGTTGTCAGCTGATAGATGTTTTTAAATACAGGGCAAATTTAAAATATTGTCTCTTAACGGGAAAATTGAATGTAACTGTGTAAGTTAAATATGTTTTGTTTCGGTATTTTTATTTTTCTTCTTATATTTTTTTATGGGTTCAAGACTTTAATTTAAAATAAAGAAGTGAAGTCATTTTACAAATAATTTTTTCAATGTACCATTTGACTTAATTATAATTTTACCTGAAATAAATCAAAGAATACGACAACAATTTTTAAAACATTTTTGTATAGGTTTCAAAAGTTTTATTAGAAGTTCATTTGCAACTATGAGAATTAAAATGTATTATTGAAAGTAGTAAATATATCCGTTTTTGAAAAAAATGTTATAAAATCTAGGTTAATAAATTTCCTTTCCTTGAAAAGAATAATTATTTTGATATTTTAAACTAAATATTTTTTTTTAAATTCATTGATATCTGTGTTTTATAGTCCCCATGTTATTGAATTTTATCTACCTCTATTTTTCTCTTGAATTCAGACTGCACTAAAGTTTCTAAAGACACTTCTCTTCAAACTTTACTTTCTAAATTTATTAAAAAACATTTCTTCTAACGATAAACGTAGCATATGTGCACCGTACTGTCATTTATGTGGTTGTTGAGATATGAATGTTTATTGAATGCATTGATACTTGTATGTATGTTATTATTTTTATGTAAAGCGCCATGAGCCCAGTTTCTCACTGGGGTACAGCGCTATATAAATGATGCATTTATTATTATTATTATAAAACATCTTGTATGTATCATCCTACAGGATGACCTATGGAGACCTATGAACCATCTGTCCCAGGCCGACTGTGATAAATATGTAGCAGAAGTTGCTGCCCTTGGATTTGATATTAAACCCTATGTTTATGGTGAGTCAGAAGATGATTGTATTCAATAGCTTTTTAAAAATTTAATACATAACAGACGCCCCTTCTATACAGAAGGTTATTGCTGGCCTTTTGGTAAGTGAAGCAGCGTTTATAGACCAAAGCTATGACAGGCTTGTTTGGCGCAAGGCCAAGCCACCTGTTTAGCTTTGTATTTCAAATATCAGTAACACTTAAATGGAAATACAGCTCATTTTTCTCTCACTCAAGACATATTAGATGAATTGCTCATTTTCATTGGCTATGTCAACTTGTGGTGTTTGTAGTTTGTAACAGTTAGACATGTTTGTTTTGATAATATTGGTTGAACATGTGACTAGAGTGACCACATTTATTTAAGCACTGTAGACTGTGAATGCTTTTCCTGTGGACTCGTAGTGGCCATATAATGTAGGGAGAAAGACCAATAAACCAAGTTGTCGCACAGATCACTGGCTTCTGTGTTTAGACGCCACAACACTAGTACACAGTTGAACAAAAAAATGTTGACGTTTGTACCTATTTCAGATAAATGCTTTATCGCCATCACCATGAACTCAGTGCAGTTTGCCAAAAGTGTTGTTAACTTTGCTGAGGACCTTCTGAAACTGTTCAACACCGAGCTAGAAGACACCATTGCTGAGGTCCTTGCAGGTGTTTACAAGGCTCAGATCCTACACATTGAAACATCCTTGAAATCCGACAAGTTTAAGAAAGAGGTGGGATGTTGGTTTTTGTAACAATTTTATCAAATGTGACCCATAAGACATAAAGGGTTATTGGCAATTTGTTTGTTATTTTCCAACTAGAACTTGTATAAAAACTTTAGATATTTTGAATTTTCTTAATTTGCTGTTTTCTTACATACTTTTTCAAGAAAGTTATTGAAAGACAGAAAAAAACCACTGATTTTTTTCTTTATGCTATAATTTTTTCAATAATGCGGAAGGGCAGGAAAGAAGAGTGGAATGAATATTTATAAAATACATGAATCTGATTGCAATAAAAAAAAACTCCTAAAAATTATATTTTTCGTTATAACATACAAAGATTGATTGACATGTCATCTTATTCCTCAACAATCATTAAAATATTCTAAAATTGATTGACATCAAAATTATTAAAATATTCAAAAATTGATAGACATCAATATACATAATTCCCGTTGTCTGTATGGATGTAATGCTGTTATGTGGCGCTGCGATCGATTTTGTTTTATAGTGCTGTTATGTGGCGCTGCGATTGATTTTGTAAATGAATAAAAAATAAATTAAATAAATAAAAGTTCTGTATTACATTAATTTTTATTCTGAAGTGTATTTTTTTCAAAATAAATAGATTTCAGCTGAAATGTATTTATTTTGAAAACTTCTGTAATTTTTGACGGGTAATACACTATTTTCATTTTATTTCTCAGCAATCATTAAAATATTCAAAAAATGTCTTCTGATTTTATTTCTCAGCAATCATTAAAATATTCAAAAATTGATTAACATTTCATCTAATTCCTCAGCAAACGTTGATACTAAAGAATGCCCAGTTTCTGCTCGAGGTGGTGATGGCTAAAATTGAATCTCTCTACGCTTCCATCAATGTTCCATTCCCAGTCAAACTTCAACAAGTCAATGCACACTTCAGAAAACTTAAAGCTATGATAAACAAATAACTGCCCATTTTCCAACAGGATTTATGAACACTGAACTAGCCTAACTCTTGAATGTTTAGATTTTATAAACTCAATGTTTATTTAAATTGTTAATCCCAAAAGTTCATTCGTCTTCATCCTACATCAGAGAGGTGCTTGTCTGAGATAAATTTATATTTAAGCTTAATTTAAATTAGTAAGGAAATATTTTATTGCAGTAGAAAGCTTAATGTCTAGGTAACTTGAAGCAAATACTTTATCATACAAATATGGTGTACTGATATAACTCCATTATAGAGCTCATGAGTGCTCCATGCAAGGACTGCTTTCCCTATGAAATTCCAATCTACAAAACTATCCACAATGACTTTTCCATGAAACATTCCTAAAAGAAAATGGAAAATGTATTAGTCGAATGTATATTCAATACCATCAAGTTAATTCTCAAGATCATAAGCTCTAAAAAAAATTAAAAAGTGATGGACATTGCATACAATAAACTTAAACTGTTTCAAAAGAATGGAGGGGACTCCTAATCTTGACATGTCCATTCATCTAAGCGAATGAATACTCTGAATTCAAACCAAGAAATTGAGTGCTGTAGACAATATTTGAGACTATGAAAATTCTAAGATCTCCTGTGATGGGACTGGTGCCAAGCAGAGCCATCCACATATGATGATCCCTTGTGGGACTGGTGCCAAGCAGAGCCATCCACATATGATGATCCCTTGGGTTAACCAGATGCTTGGGGATATATGAAGAAGCTGAGCCTCTTAAAGAAAAAATGTTATGTCTCGTGATTTTGTACGTCTAGTTCTACACTGATGTTAATTTGTGATGGACAGATGGCAAACAATTTTTGTTGTACAATGCTGCTTATTTTCAATATTTTTTATTATGTTAGTCTGAAAACTTTTCTAAATAAAACAGCTATTCTTTCAAATAAAAGCAACAAAGTTTAAAATCTAAGGAGATTTTAAAGGAAATTTTCTTATAACTATTTTTGTGATATAATGTTAAATATAAAAATCCTGAGCTTTTTTTATTGATGTTTTTAACTATGCTTTTTTTATCAGTTTATTACCATTTGTGTCATAATTATAAGATCATTGCTGTACATTAATTTATAATTAATATTAAATGTATTATTACATATTGAACTAAAAATGAATAAAAAATAAAATTCCTTATTTTAAAATGTTTCTTACTTTGCATTAACCAGTATGTATGCCTATAGTTTGAGTTGACCAGTATTTAAGCCTATAGTTTGAGTTGACCAGTATTTAAGCCTAAGTTTGAGTTAACCATTATGTATGCCTATAGTTTGAGTTGACCAGTATGTATGCCTATAGTTTGAGTTGACCAGTATGTATGCCTATAGTTTGAGTTGACCAGTATGTATGCCTATAGTTTGAGTTGACCAGTATGTATGCCTATAGTTTGAGTTGACCAGTATGTATGCCTATAGTTTGAGTTGACCAGTATGTATGCCTATAGTTTGAGTTGACCAGTATTTAAGCCTATAGTTTGAGTTGACCAGTATTTAAGCCTATAGTTTGAGTTGACCAGTATTTAAGCCTATAGTTTGAGTTGACCAGTATTTAAGCCTATAGTTTGAGTTGACCAGTATTTAAGCCTATAGTTTGAGTTGACCAGTATTTAAGCCTAAGTTTGAGTTGACCAGTATGTATGCCTATAGTTTGAGTTGACCAGTATGTATGCCTATAGTTTGAGTTGACCAGTATTTAAGCCTATAGGTTGAGTTGACCAGTATTTAAGCCTATAGTTTGAGTTGACCAGTATTTAAGCCTATAGTTTTAGTTGACCAGTATTTAAGCCTATAGTTTGAGTTGACCAGTATTTAAGCCTATAGTTTGAGTTGACCAGTATTTAAGCCTATAGTTTGAGTTGACCAGTATTTAAGCCTATAGTTTGAGTTGACCAGTATTTAAGCCTATAGTTTGAGTTGACCAGTATTTAAGCCTATAGTTTGAGTTGACCAGTATTTAAGCCTATAGTTTGAGTTGACCAGTATTTAAGCCTATAGTTTGAGTTGACCAGTATTTAAGCCTATAGTTAAAGTTGACCAGTATGTATGCCTATAGTTTGAGTTGAACAGTATTTAAACCTATAGTTTGAGTTGACCAGTATTTAAGCCTATAGTTTGAGTTGACCAGTATTTAAGCCTATAGTTTGAGTTGACCAGTATTTAAGCCTATAGTTTGAGTTGACCAGTATTTAAGCCTATAGTTTGAGTTGACCAGTATGTATGCCTATAGTTTGAGTTGACCAGTATTTAAGCCTATAGTTTGAGTTGACCAGTATTTAAGCCTATAGTTTGAGTTGACCAGTATTTAAGCCTATAGTTTGAGTTGACCAGTATTTAAGCCTATAGTTAAAGTTGACCAGTATGTATGCCTATAGTTTGAGTTGAACAGTATTTAAACCTATAGTTTGAGTTGACCAGTATTTAAGCCTATAGTTTGAGTTGACCAGTATTTAAGCCTATAGTTTGAGTTGACCAGTATTTAAGCCTATAGTTAAAGTTGACCAGTATGTATGCCTATAGTTTGAGTTGAACAGTATTTAAACCTATAGTTTGAGTTGACCAGTATTTAAGCCTATAGTTTGAGTTGACCAGTATTTAAGCCTATAGTTTGAGTTGACCAGTATTTAAGCCTATAGTTTGAGTTGACCAGTATTTAAGCCTATAGTTTGAGTTGACCAGTATTTAAGCCTATAGTTTGAGGGGGGGGGGTCAAACTATAGGCTTAAATACTGGTCAACTCAAACTATAGGCATACATACTGGTCAACTCAAACTATAGGCATACATACTGGTCAACTCAAACTATAGGCATACATACTGGTCAACTCAAACTACAGGCTAACGACGCTCCCCCAAATCCCCGCCCGAGTCATGTGGGTGGGACCTCGAGTCTGGGGGAGGGGGGGACGCACACATAAACTTGTATATTTTGGGGAAACGGGCAAAAAAGTTCGCGGCAGTACTGCCGTAAGAGAACCAAACGGAGCTGCGGTTACATCACAAATGCTTTGATGTCAACATCAAACGAAGCAATTTTATATGTTCTCTTGTGGGTTCTCAAACGTAAGGATTATAATTAGATTTAATTTTCATTTCTTGATAACTTATGCCAACCGGCGTCTGATGGCCTACGGACCAGCACTTTGAGAAGCACTGATGGTTTAAAAAATTTATTTTAAAAAAAAGTCATTAAATAAATTGTAAGCTACCAAATATTACAGTCGAAGTTTTATTTAAAGTTACCCTTTTGATGTGACGTCACATTTCTTCAACCCCCTCCCTCCCCCTCGTCACGCATCGTCACAAAAGTGTGACCCCCTCCCCCTAGGTGCGTGACGTCATTTATTTTTATGGACGGCCCCAAAGGACATACATGCGTACTTATACATATTTATAGATTTATAGTAAAAAAACTTTTGTTTTTACGGGTTTTTTTATTATACGGCTACAGAAATAAAGTTGGGTCAATTATCAAATTTCCGAATGGGAAGCGTTATTCGCACGGTTTTGACTTTAAAAATTCAGTAATCATGAAATTTGAATTTTTATTAGCATATAATTTACATATTTTAGCCTAAATCGAATAATATCGGCTATTATTTTGTCGTTTTTTTTCATTTCAACTCGAACAGTCGCTATAAGACGCATGCGCCGACGAACCGTGCGGATAATGCTCGGCGTTATTCTCACGGCCAAAACTGTGCGGATAATCACTTCGTTTCCGAATAGTTACAGTAGCTCCGCCCCTTCATTCATTAGTCTGCTATGTGGGTCACGCAATGCCCCGGAAATGCTTAATTTAAGACCCCGGGATGAAGAAGATGGCTAGGGGGGGCAAAACAAAAGAGTTGATGTCAGTTTAAGATCTTTTATTGCCACAAGTTGGCTTTCAGTCATTCTTTTAATGGATTAAAATGTATTTTGTGAAAGCTAGGAAACATTTCGAGGAGCAGGATACATCTGAAACAAATGAAAAAAGCAAACGTGACCGTTACCAACGGTCTGATTCGGCTCGCTTGTTATTGCAAGCTCTGCCAACAACAACACAAGTACCGGGTCCTTCTCAGTTAAAATCTGATGGTGAAAGTAAATCTACGATAACAGACGCTAAAAGAAGAAGTAATTTAGGAACATCAGTTGATCCACTCGCTGATTTTAAAGTTGAGGAGCTTCCTGATGGAGTTTGCTACCGACCTAAGAAGGATTTAACAACTTTGCCGACAGCCTCTTCTGCTGTTGCCGGACAAGGAGTTCCAGTTGGATTAGGAGCCGTAGGTGTAGTTGGTGCTTCTATTGCAGCTACTAATTCAGCTGGTGGAATAAGTTCACCTCCAAGCTCTTTAAATGAGAACTCTGAACAAATACGTCCTGCCCAGGTACAGAAAAATGTATTGTAAAATAGACCTCACATAAACTTAAACATTTTAAAATTAGAATAAGGCTGCGGCTATTCAGAACCGGGTCCCTATTGACAATTGAATCGAACGGCTATTCAGTATTTGGACCCAGGGCAGGTCACTTTAAACATAAGATCTGATTGCTATTTGAACCACAGTGTGGTCAGAAGTAGTACTAATATGGGAATTAAAATAATAGTTTAATTTAATAATTTGTTAACTTAATTTCATTGTTTTTTGCCTGTTCTTAAAAATATTTTGCGCTGTATTTAATTTCTTATGAGCTGCAAAAAAAAATTGGGGTTGAGGAGAAGGGGGAGGGCGATCATTTTCGTATTTGTGGAGTAGATTTTTTAGTATGTATCTTCATTAGATGGATCTAAATTTATAGAAGAGTATTAACATTAAATAAATTTTTATAGAAATAATACACACACAAAACTTGAACCTAAGACAAAGAAACAACTGTTTGCTGGTAGCCTAATTGAGTTCATAAAGACGAATGGAAAAAAAAATACAAACTAAAATTCAAACCCTATACTATACCTCATGCACAACAATCCTACACACTACCATGCTACCTGAAATGCTAGATGAAAAACAAGCTTTTTATAACAAATTATCCTTAAATCATATTTTGTGGCAGTAGCCTATAACCTTAAAAATTCAGTAATCATGAGTTTTGAAGATGGAGATAGATTATTTGAGGACTAATGCTTAGTATTAGCATAGGAATTTGCACACATTTGGCCTTAATATAGTGATATCTGCTAATTTTTTTAGCTACTTTGAAGAGTAAATATTATCACTTACTAAGTCTATTAAACCAGGTTTTTCGATTACCAAGACTATCGGGTCCGATAGCGATTTAAATCTAAAGGGACTTTTGTCTGAATAGCCACTTCGAATATTTTTATTAGACTATAGTATAGAACTTTAGTATAGTTTTAGGCATGGGTCTATAGTATGGACTATAATACATTATTATAATATGTTTTGTTATTATTAAAATTAAATTTTTAAAACTATTAATTTAATTAATTGGCATTACATGTACTTCATTTTTATTAGCCTAATTAACCAGTAATTGTCATTAATATAGTAAATAAGTAAATGATGATTCATGTATGTAGTATTTAAATGTACTTTTTTTTATCTTAGTCAAAGTATTCATTAAAATTACTATAAACATGTAGGCCTAAAACAATGAAATAATCAAAGTAAGACGTGATCCATTAGTGCTGTTAGCCAGCCAAAATTATTCCTTGAGAATGGCATTATGTTCAGCTGATGTCTTAAATAAATTATTGATGGATGCTTTCTAATCATATAATTGTAAAGAACAAGTTGCAGTAACAGCATAAATGCCATGACAGCATGGTAGAAGTTAACTATTGACTCATTTAAATTATTTTAAATTACAAGTTGAAAATAAGTTAAATGAATTTATTTTAAAGATGAAATAATAGGTGTCACAAGATATTGATTTAGCCTTTTCCAGTCCACTAAAATATATTCACCAGTGAAAATACAAGGGCTGGTACTGACTAAAGAAAATTTGTACGATTAATCAGGAAAAATTTAAAAGATTAATCAATTAATTTTTTTACAATTATATTTATATAAGGCATACATAGATCCCGTCAGATTGCAATTCATTATTTCGCGAAATAGGTTAAGTCGCTGTAATTCCATGGCTCCCAAATTTTGTGACGTAAAACAGCAAATTCGTTCTGCTATGCAAGAAATAAGGAAGAAAAACCTTTTTGTTTACATAAGCATGTCTAAATAAATAATAATAATATGTGGGAAAAGTATGTAAGTAACGAAAAATATAAATTATTAATATGTTGGAAAAAAAATATTAACAATATTTTCTTAAATTTTAATCAATCAAATTAATTTTAATCGATCAATTTTTAAATTTAATCGTTAATTTCCGCAGCCCTAGAAAATACACTAGTCACTATTTATATTTGACAATATTGACTTTGTAATGCACTTTCCTCAAGTTTAGCCATAGCACAAACAAATTTTTTTTTAGTAATGGCTTTACAAAACTTGTTTAGGAAATTAAATGATTAAATTAATCTTTGTTAAGCAAACTGAAATCTGAACCTTTAGGATAATGAGGTATTCTAACATACACAATTAAGCACACACTTTAAAAAAATCATATCTTATTTGGGGGAATTTTATAATTTCCAAAAGCCTAATTAATTTTTGAATGAATAATAAAAAATTAGGGCTGCGGAAATTATCGATTAATTTCACTATTAATCGTTAAAAATTTTATCGATTAAATATCGATTAAAATAATTTTAATCGATAAAAATTCGATTAAAATTTAAGAAAATATTATTTTTTAAAAATTTTTAGTAAATAAATAATAAATTATTAATAATTAATTATAATTTATATATATTTTTTACGTAAAAACATCTCCCGCGTAATATTAAAATTTATTTTATTAGTGTATGTTGACCGGCAGACGTCAACTATAAAATGGCTGACAGCCGGAGCCGTCTTTACACCATTTTGGGCCCCTAGGCAAAGAAATAGTGTTTGGCCCTTCCCCCGCAGGAATAAAAAATGAATATACATAATATATATAAATAAACACATTCCCATGGGGCCCATATGCTCGTGGGGCCCCCGGGCAAATGCCCAACGGGCCTATGCGTTAAGACAGCCCTGCTGACAGCATCAGCGCAGTTAAATTTAAACATATAACTAGAAAGTTGAGCAAATATGTTGTTTTTAAGCTAACTGCGGATGGCAAAGTCGAAGATGGTGAAAACGTTTACTGTGTCCACTGCCATAAACAATTCTCTTTTAAAGGATCAAATACATCGCTGACGTACCACCTTCAGCACAAATCAAGTATCAACACATTGTCATGAAATTTAGTTCAAAATATTCTTAATGTTCAATGTCCGTGAGAAATGTTCAGTTTAATGACGTCATAAATTTCTATTTTTGGTTTTAATCGAAATTATCGATTAATTAATCGATAATTTTTCAAAAGTTAACGATTAAATTTAAATTAATCGATAACAGCCCAATAAAAAATGATTCCATATGAAAAAGTGCATGAGCCTGTCGCTACGCTAGTTTACACATTAAGTTGTCATGCCATCTGATTAGTTTAAATGAAGACTAATTAGTCAATCACACGACTTGTATTAGTGGGTCTTTATATTTTAACTTTTAACCATTTGACCATTGGCAGATAGATGGGCCTAGTGGTCTCATGAGGGTTAAACTGACAAGTTGTAAGTTAAAAAACTCAATGGATATAGATTTATTAGTAGAAACAATTTTAATTTTTTTTATGTAAGTGGGGATGGAGCAAACTTTTTTTTATTATTTCAGAAAAGATTTATTTACCTTTATACATTCATTCAGTGCTATCAACCATATTTTAGAAAAACTTCAGTTTTATATCAGCATATCATTTCAGGCTTTTGTTCCATGATTAATTTTAATTTTTAAAAAAATATTTTTTTAATGCATTGAAGCCAAGTTTTAATAGAGTATTTTAAAAATTTGTTGACAAATATTTTTAAAGTTTCTTTTGTATTGCATTAACATTGAAACTGTATTTTACCAAAATTTCCAATGGTCATTTCAACACCTTAAGAATAAACAACTGATGGGATAATCAGTAAATTCCTCATAACTCACTGTCAACCAACCCCTCTATGACTGGAATACCATAACATGAGTTTAATTGCTGTATGCCCTATGCACCCTCCTCCCAGCTCATCTACCAGTCAGCAGTTCATGAGACTAGTAATAGAGTCATGTGTCAGCAAAATAAATTATGACAAACAAGAAAGTCATTTAAAAATGTGAAAGGTTTAGGCCAGTTTTGTATTAGGAAAATCAGATTTGGCAGGGGCTTTTTGTCACTTTGTCTTCACACATCCCCGTATCTAGTCAATTTTAAAAATAGTTTTAAAAAATTATGCCAATATAATAATTATTAGAATAAGAATAATTTATTATTTTTTGGAAATAGTGAAAACTTTTAAAATAAAAGTTTATTAAAATTAAATAATTTGGGTATCTAAGATACCATATATACTCGTTCTATAGCCCGTTAGGTTAGTTCATAAGCCGACCCCGCCCACTTTTGGAAGAGAAAAGTATTCAAAGTGTATAAACTCGCAAGCCGACCCCCCAAAAATAAAAGAACAGCGTAAACAAAATGGTACTCATTAAAAAAAAACTACAATCTAAATCGGTCATTATGATTGTTTACTTTGTACTGCCTATCTTTGTCTTTGTGCTCTTTGTTAGACAAGAGTTACCGATATTTAACAAAAAAAAATTATTTGATTTACAATGACGAAAGCCATACATTAAAATTTGTTGTTGAAAACAAAATTTGTAAAACAATTTATTAAAACGTTCACAAAAATAAATAAAATCATTAAATAAGGTAAGTGCAGATGTTTAATAATATATTATAGCTTCTGGTAGAGCAGTCGAATATTGTAGAATGTTGAAAAGAACCTTGATGATCTACAATAACAACACCAATATTCAATATTGTCAATATCCATGCAGAAATACTTTAATGACCCGCTCGTAAGCCGACCCCCCAAATTTTTCCCCTAGATTTTGTCCAAAAAAGGTCGGCTTGCGAACGAGTATATACGGTACTCAAAAATCAACTATCTGTATTATTGTTGCTGATAGCAAAGTTTAATAGGATGGATTAGGCTTTTTAGTTGATAAATCAATCTATTTAATTGAATGTTTTAGTCTGTTTAGGACGGATTAGCTTGTTTAGTTGATGGCACCAAAATTGTGGAACAGTCTTCCAAAATTTTTGAAAGAGCATGAAAACAAAGAAATATTTAAAGACTTTTATTAAGCATTGATAAGTGTTAGTGCTACAGAAGAAAGCATTCATCCATATTCATGAAACAGCCTATTTAATGAAATGTATTAGCCTATTTGAAATGCATTAAGCCCTGACTGGGCCCTGACACCTTTACAGGCCCCAGACGCTCTGATCACTTCTTCTTCTTCGTTCTCAATTTGACGAGTTTTGCGCCAATTGGCCCGTGGTCTCCGACTTCAGCCTGCTGTTTTTTCTGGATGTGCTTCCATAGCCTTTGGTCAGCCAAGACCATCTGCAAGGCAGCAGTTGATTTGGCAAGTGATGCAGCGTTCACATGCCACGGCTATAAGGGTTCCACGCATTACCCAGCCGCCCTAGGCCCCGGGAACAAATCCATGGCTTCCCATGGATTCGAACCCGTGACCATCGGTACGACAGTCGAGCGCGCTGCCACTCGACCACCGTATCCCCCAAGCCCCAGCGAAAACGTTGTTTTTTTTTAATTTTTAAAAATGTCTGTTTGTGCCCGTGCTTTTACCCCTTTATTGCCAACACTAGCTGATTTAGTTACGGGTGAAGACTTCCTGAAAGACACAGTTGTCAAAATGGGATGGGTTTGGGCAAACGACTGTGATTGAATGAAAAGAAGGAATTATGGAGAGACCCGCGGCGTAGCGTACGCCGCAGACTTGCTCATAATAGACAGTGCAAAGAACGGATTGGGGTGGGGGGGGGGTGAGAGTACAGACACAAAAATCAGCACAAAGTAAGTAAAAAAAAAGCGAGTAGGCATGGAGACAAGCACACTGAGGTTGTTGTTACCCGCCTCCCATTTAATACGACCATCCCTTAAACATAAACTGTGATTGGCCGACCCTAGCGAGGGTTAGTCATGTTTAGTGTTGTTAATTGCGTGTTGTTGTTTTTTAAAACCGATTATCGATTATGTAACTCTGATTTTAAACCGATTATCGTTTTATAGCTGACTTCATAGAAGTTAGGGGTGTACCGAATTTCTCATGCTAACGTCTAGAAACCAACAATGAGTTTTTAGCCCCCCCCCCAAAACCGACGTTCACTCGCGTTGTTTTGATTTCTCCGTGCTGTAGTTTGTGTCCGTTATTTCTTCACGTTCTTTGCTCTCTCCATGAGCAAGTCTGCGGCGTATGGCGTCTAGTAAACAATATTCAATTAATACCATGCAGTTCGATTGGTTTTCAATGCATAGATAAAGACTGGCTTAATGGTATCATGAATTCATGCGAATCGTTGACATTTTTCAAATAATTTTATATCATAAGAAAAGTCAACAGCATTGGAGGTTAAAACTAGTTGCAAAGAACACACATTCTTTTCCCCCTTTTTTAAATCACGTTTCATGGTGTCCATTTCATATCTTAAAGCTGAAGCTCCCCATTGCACCATTATGCTCACTTTGGGGAAACAGTCTATTTGAAAGCTTTTATTTGTTCTGAACTTAAATGTAAAATATCAAAATGCTAAGGGAATGCTTTGAAGAGCGTCAACTACTTTTATTATACATGCATGTAAAGTATTTCATTTGAAACCAAAACAACAAATGAGCAGTAAATTTATTTATTTATTTGGTCACTTTTTAGAAAAGACTTACAGAATTTAGGCAAGTAGTTTTGTAGTTACCTCACTAGAACAATTGTATAGGACATTGTTAAGTAATCTAGAACAATTACACACTTGTAGAAGTGCAGTTCATTTCACACGACCCCAAGATTTTCATAGGCTTTTGTTTCAGATACTAGAAATTGAAATGAAACTAATTAAACCTTTCACTTAAATTTATTTTCCCATAGGTCTTTATTCTTTGATTTTGTAAATTGAGTATCATGTTTGATTCAGTATTAGGATTCAGCCAATTCAGCCTCAGAGCGATGATGAGATAAACCTTTGTGGTGTTTTTTTCCTGAGTTAGATGCATGTTCTGTTAGTGTTCCTGATTGGTCAATTCATTAGATGGCATTCTTAGAAGAAGTTTGTTCGTCTCAATCATTTCTGTTAGCATCTCTACTCTGTTTGTGTGGATTCAACAGTTCTGTCCTGTTAGATGTGTTCAATAACTTTGCTCAATTAGATGACTTTACTCTTTTAGATTTGTTCAATCAAGTGAGTGGTGAAAGTCAACCGTTTGTGTCAACAAAAAGTTTGGTTTAATAATTCATGTTAAAGAATACTAATAAAGAAAATGCTATCTTCGAATAATAATACTCATGTATAATTTATACCACCATGCCGTGATGGAACAAAGATGCACACAAATATCAGCTAAAGTAATGATGTATTGTTGAACCACCTTAAAATTTCAGATGTTATGCCATAACTTATGGTCATGATTATACGCTTACACACTGGGTCTAGTTCATCGCCTTGAACTTTTGTTTTTCTATAACATAGTCAGTTGAGCGTGGGAATGCAGTTGCTTATCGTCGTTAACGACTTCCCTAACACCAACTGTTTCTAGTAAAATGATGATCCCATCACAGCCGTCTGCTGCATTGATATGTTACGCCGTTGTCATTGTTTGTTTGTTCTTTAACTTTAGTCTGTTCACGCAGTACATAGAGACTGGTTTACCTGTATCCCCAACACGATCTTGTCTATTGGCTTACACCTCACATTTTGCTTACTTGGGGATTTAGGAGTCTACTCATGTAACACTGAGGGCGGCAGTGCCGTCAGTAGGGAGATGGTTCTATAGTTAGCATTGTGTTGTGTGATGGCAGGCGCGTAGAAACTTGCTCTGACAGTTCAGGTATAGAGAAGTGTGGCCAAACTCTGTTTGTTGTTACCTACTGATGACTGTTAGAACCTTGACCTGACAGTACATGTATAGAGAAGTGTGGCCATAGTCTGTTGTTGTTACCTACTGGTGACTGTTAGAACCTTGACCTGACAGTTCAGGTATAGAGAAGTGTGGCCAAACTCTGTTTGTTGTTACCTACTGATGACTGTTAGAACCTTGACCTGACAGTACATGTATAGAGAAGTGTGGCCATAGTCTGTTGTTGTTACCTACTGGTGACTGTTAGAACCTTGACCTGACAGTTCAGGTATAGAGAAGTGTGGCCAAACTCTGTTGTTGTTACCTACTGATGACTGTTAGAACCTTGACCTGACAGTACATGTATAGAGAAGTGTGGCCATAGTCTGTTGTTGTTACCTACTTGTGACTGTTAGAACCTTGACCTGACAGTTCAGGTATAGAGAAGTGTGGCCAAACTCTGTTGTTGTTACCTACTGATGACTGTTAGAACCTTGACCTGACAGTTCAGGTATAGAGAAGTGTGGCCAAACTATGTTGTTGTTACCTACAACAGGCGAATTCGAAAGTGGGTGTGTGCCACTTTGACTGACGCCAGTCGTAAAAACACGTCCAGACCCTCCCAGCACAATGATACCCTCCCAGTACAATAACACCCTCCCAGCACAATGACACCTTCCCAGCACAATGACACATTCCCAGCACAATGACACCCTCCCAGTACAATGACACCCTCCCAGCACAATGACACCCTCCCAGTACAATGACACCCTCCCAGTACAATGACACCCTCCCAGCACAATGACACCCTCCCAGTACAATGACACCCTCCCAGTACAATGACACCCTCCCAGTACAATGACACCCTCCCAGTACAATGACACCCTCCCAGTACAATGACACCCTCCCAGTACAATGACACCCTCCCAGTACAATGACACCCTCCCAGTACAATGACACTTTACCAGCACAATGAAACCCACCCAGTACAATGACACCCTCCCAGTACAATGACACCCTCCCAGTACAATGACACCCTCCCAGTACAATGACACCCTCCCAGTACAATGACACTTTCCCAGCACAATGAAACCCTCATAGTAAAATGACACCCTCCCAGTACAATGACACCCTCCCAGTACAATGACACCCCCTAGTACAATAACACCCTCCCAGTATAATGACACCCTCCCAGCACAATGACACCTTCCCAGTGGAATTTCTCCCTACCATCATTCTCTGTTTGTGGTTTAGCTCTCATTAACATTGGTATTGTTTACATGGCTTTAAACAAGTATAGACAAGTGTTAAGATTATAAACACTGCTTGCGTGTCTATTTTACCACGTTTTTGTTAACTTGCTTTCGTTCCTGTCCGTATTGCTTTCGTTCATGTCCGCGAAATTTCAAATTTTCCAACTTAAAAAAAAACAACACTACTGATGGTCCCAGAGATCTCAAAATTTTACCACAGATAGATCTTGGATGACAATGCATTGAATCAAAATTTCAGATCGATCGAATTTACCGTAATTAAATTAATGCACTTTTAGTTTGTCTCAATATAGCACCTGTATCCGTCTGCTATTGTTGACATCCACGTGCCACCGGAGTTCACCCCAGCCATCGATGACCACATGCACGTGTTTAACACCAAGGGGAGTTCAGTTACGTTCAGTCTGTAAATGTTTTGTCACGCGATGCGTATTATATTGAACATAATCAATACTTTAATAATCAATAATGCGTATTTTATTGAACATAATCAATACTTCAATAATCAAAAGGAAGCGACAAAACTCACCATAGCATACAATTAGACTAAAAAGAATAAAATAAATAGAGGTAAAAAACAAGATTTAAAAAAACACGTTTTTATAAGTATACTAAAAAGAAGAAAATAGTTTAAAACTTGTAAGTTCAAGTACTTTAATTTAATATGACTAAAAACGTGGGCGGGCGCTTATGAGGTTTTACATATGCAGTTCACTCATTCTCTCACTTATAGATCTCTCTTTTTGCCTTCTCAATTATAAATCTTTAATTTTTATACCAAACACCCGCCAAACGTTTTTAGTCATATTAAATCAAAGTACTTGAACTTATACGTTTTAAATTATTTTCTTCTTTTTAGTCCAGTTATAAAACTTTGCTTTTAAAATTATTTTTTTACCTCTATTTATTGTCACATCTGTAGACAGAGTTTTCGTCGTTCATTTAAGTAGAAAGGATGACCAAAGTGTTTTGTGAAACATTACAATAGAAACATGCTGTGGGGAGAAAATGTGTCTTTTCTATTGTTGAACAACTTGACCTTTGCTATCTTATCGGCAAGTGATGGGCTAAATATAACTCAGGCCACTTTCCTATAATGAACATATGAACGATACATGAGTTGTCCTCTCACTCGTCTAATGAAGGAACAATCGGCTTGTTTATGTGTGTCATTTGTCTCTTGTCTCCCTTGGCCTTACTGGAAGCTTTTTGTACACTATTTTCTGGGTTGTATTTATTCTCATCCTCCATTTAGAGCGTTGAGTTCATAGTTTCCAAAGTTATATGTACCCGAGAACTTAAAAGCCATGATTGTACCATTAGAGCCGATATGAGATACCATCACTGGATATTAAATAATCCAGCCAACTGAAGACTAATTTAGTGCATTCGCGAAAGTTATGGTTTTTTTTTGGTGACGCGTGGTGAGCCAGGCCTTGGTTGAGCCCAGCTCTAGGCTTGGACATGCCGCTATAGACAAGTACTCATATTATTGTTATTATTTGTATTATCATTATTATTATTTATTGAACTCATGACCCTTTTCTTGTTGTCACTTTTGAATTTTGACCCATTTTTTCCTCATAGTGATTCTACCACTGTATGCGCCTTTTCTTTTTTTAAATTTAAATCTCACTAAAACACTGAGTATTTAGTAATGACATTCGAAAGTCTTTTGAATGGCTGCCAGCAAGATCCACCATTTCATGACACCAAGCAGGAGAAGGTTGTCTTTCTATAACACAAGGCACGTGAAGGGATGAGCGAGCACAAGCTGTTACAGATACCGTTGTTATCTGCTGGCCCCTTCCACGCCAATACCATAGTAGTAGTCATCTGCTTGCTTTCTTCACGCCGATACCATAGTAGTCGTCATCTGTTTGCTTCCTCCACGCCGATACAATCCAGTAGTCGTCATCTGCTTGCGTCATCCACGCCTATACCATAGTAGTCGTCATCTGCTTGCGTCTTCCACGCCGATACCATAGTAGTCGTCATCTGCTTGCTTCCTCCACGCCGATACCATCCAGTAGTCGTCATCTGCTTGCTTCCTCCACGCCGATACCACCCAGTAGTCGTCATCTGCTTGCTTCCTCCACTCCGATACCATCCAGTAGTCGTCATCTGTTTGCTTCCTCCACGCCGATACCATCCAGTAGTCGTCATCTGCTTGCGTCTTCCACGCCGATACCATCCAGTAGTCGTCATCTGCTTGCTTCCTCCACGCCGATACCATCCAGTAGTCGTCATCTGTTTGCTTCCTCCACGCCGATACCATCCAGTAGTCGTCATCTGTTTGCTTCCTCCACGCCGATACCATCCAGTAGTCGTCATCTGCTTGCTTCCTCCACGCCGATACCATAGTAGTCGTCATCTGCTTGCTTCCTCCACTCCGATACCATCCAGTAGTCGTCATCTGTTTGCTTCCTCCACGCCGATACCATCCAGTAGTCGTCATCTGCTTGCGTCTTCCACGCCGATACCATCCAGTAGTCGTCATCTGCTTGCTTCCTCCACGCCGATACCATCCAGTAGTCGTCATCTGTTTGCTTCCTCCACGCCGATACCATCCAGTAGTCGTCATCTGCTTGCTTCCTCCACGCCGATACCATAGTAGTCGTCATCTGCTTGCTTCCTCCACGCCGATACCATAGTAGTCGTCATCTGCTTGCTTCCTCCACGCCGATACCATAGCAGTCGCCATCTGTTTGTCCCCTCTACGTCGATACCATAGTAGTCGTCATCTGCATGCTCCATCCACGCCTGGGGTCGGGGGGGGGGTGCATATTTGACTGTCCTTCACATGGAGTGTTGATATTAAATCTTTGTTTAGCTTCTACATCCTATATATAGGCCTGTGAGCCAACTGGAGTGGATGTGGGTTAGATCTATCATTTCATAATTAAACCTGGCACTCGCACACATTTTCAAAAGACAGGAAAACATTCATAATGAATTGCGTCGCTCATTTGTATTTTTGTTAACTGCTCTAGAGAATTAATTTCAATCGTATTTTATGATTTCCTAATTGGTTGTTCTTGTTTAATGTTGTCAAATTAAGCCTAAATGTTCTTTGTTGCATCATATTCTAGATAAAGATATGGTTTTACTCTCAGATTGTAGCATTTGTTGGGACGTCAACTGTTGTGTTGTGGAGACATGCTGGGATTGTACCGTTGAGATCTTTCCTACATCTTATCACTTATGAAATGAATGATATTTTTATTTTGTGAAAATCATGCAGGGAGTGAAATGTGACGTAATTTCACATCAACTATCAAGTGAATGTTATGTCAAAGGCATAAATCCAACATAAATTTCATTTAAAACGTTTTAATTACATTTTATTGGAAGAGAAGATCTTTAAATCAACGACTTCAAGTGTTTTACATGTAGTTTCCAAAGGGCAATAGTGCCTGTATTTCGAGTTGTATTTATAATACACAAAGAAATTTCCGGCTGTGATAAGATTTTCAAACGACTCTCTTGAGTACATTAAAATTAAATAAACGTTATTGTAACGTTTTCCAAAATTCAGATCAGGTACAAATGCCAATGCCATGAAGACACAAAAATTAGGTGTTTTGCCTGCAACTTAACTCTGCAGGAGGATCAATATTTCAGGATGACTGCTGAGCCCCCATATAAACACTTCCTCTATTTTGTTTTCGGGACACCTCAAAATATGAATCGAACTTCGTCAAGCTTTTAGCCCAATCTTATCATTATACTTTGTTTAGCTGTGTGTATGTGTGACAGTGTGTATAACATCTGAGGGGTGTTCGTCTCTCTGCCAACGTACACACAACCCGGCATGTCTATGAATATATGTGGTGCTATTCACCCTGGCCCACAGCCCACTGCTTGTACGTCTGCGTTAACGTGTGATACCATGGCCGATGTCAGCAATGATGTGCACGTGTGGGCACAATCTGGCTCTACTGTTTATGAAATGAAAAAGTTGGCGCCCGTGTCTTTGATGACACACGTGAGTCGTTTGACTGCCGGCAGACCTCACTCATCTCGTGCATAACAGACAGCGGCGTAGTCACTGGGGGTTGGTGTGGGGGCATACATAAAAGGGAGCGGCACAGTCACTGGTGGGGTGGGGGCATACATAACAGGCAGCGGCGTAGTCATGGTTGGATCTTGGCATACACAACAGGCGCCTCCATGTTTGTGGTAGAATCTTGCACCTACAGTTTGGTATAGAATATTGCATCTGCAGTTTTTTTTGTAGAATCTTGCACCTCCAGTTTGTGATCGAATCTTGCACCTCCAGTTTGGTATAGAATATTGCATCTCCAGTTTGTAATAGAATCTTGTGCCTCCAGGTTGTGGTAGAATCTTGCACCTCCAGTTTGTGATAGAATCTTGTAGCTCCAGTTTGTGGTAGACCCATGCACCTCCAGTTTGTGGTAGAATCGTGCACCTACAGTTTGGTATAAAATCTCGCACCTGCAGTTTTTTTGTGTAGAATCTTGCGCCTTCAGTTTGTGGTAGAATCTTGCACCTACAGTTTGTGATAGAATCTCGCACCTGCAGTTTTTTGTAGAATATTGCACCTCCACTTTGTGATAGAATCTTGCACCTCCAGTTTGAGGTAGAATCTTGCACCTCCAGTTTTTAATAGAATATTGCACCTCCAGTTTGTAATAGAATATTGTGCCTCCAGGTTGTGGTACAATCTTGCACCTCCAGTTTGGGGTAGAATCATGTACCTCCAGTTTGTGGAAGAATCTTGCATCTCCAGTTTGTGATAGAATCTTGCACCTGCAGTTTGTGATAGAATCTTGCACCTCCAGTTTGTGATAGAATCTTGTAGCTCCAGTTTGTGGTAGAATCTTGCACCTCCAGGTTGTGGTAGAATCTTGAACCTCTAGTTTGTGGAAGAATCTTGCACCTCCAGTTTGTGACAGAATCTTGCATCTCTAGTTTGTGATAGAATCTTGCACATACAGTTTGTGATAGAATTATGCACCCTGCTTACATGTATGTAACATCATATGATACAATATTCTGTTACCCTGCTTACATGTATGTAACATCATATGTTACAATTTTCTGTTACCCTGCTTACATGTATGTAACATCATATGGTACAAGATTCGGTAACCCTGCTTACATGTATGTAACATCATATGATACAAGATTCGGTAACCCTGCTTACATGTATGTAACATCATATGATACGAGATTTGGGATCTAACTACAACTACTATTCTCCTGTGACGTTAACTTTTGGGCGAGGCTCAGCGGCCATCCCCCTCACAGGGATGTGTCATTAGCTTGTTTAATTACTCACACGTCCTCGACCGTTTAGTCACGGCGATCATCTTTAGCCAGATCGATACGGCACTGGCGAGGTCAGCATGACATCACTACACTTAGCAATGCTCGCCTATCATTCATTGGTATACTACGACATTAGTCTTTGATTGGTTGTCTATCATTCATTGGTATACTACGACATTAGTCTTTGAATGGTTGTCTATCATTCATTGGTATACTACGACATTAGTCTTTGATTGGTTGTCTATCATTCATTGGTATACTACGACATTAGTCTTTGATTGGTTGTCTATCATTCATTGGTATACTACGACATTAGTCTTTGATTTGTTGTCTATCATTCATTGGTATACTACGACATTAGTCTTTGATTTGTTGTCTATCATTCAATGGTATACTACTATAGCTACGACATTAGTCTTTGATTGGTTGTCTATCATTCAATGGTATACTACTATAGCTACGACATTTGTCAATAAATTATAACCAAACTACACACTGCGATAAACCATGCACCTATCTATGAACATCGTGTATTTATAAATCATGTTTCAACACTTTCCCAATCATGAATTCTATCTCAAAACTGTCCCAATCTTGAATTATATCATACACTTTCCCAATCTTGAATTATATCCTACACTTTCCCAATCTTGAATTCTATTCAATAGTTTCCTTGTATCAATTTCGGGATAACTTTTACATTCTCATAAAATCAATACTTTAGTTTACTAGTCTTTAATTCTAGACTATTTCTGCTTGGTCATGAATTTTATACTTCAGTTTATAGGTCAAAAAATCTATACTATAGTTTCCAGGTCACACAGTTTACATTATAGTTATAGTTTCTGGGACATGAATTTTATGCTAAAGGTTGCTGTTCATATCAGCATACTATAGTTTCCTGGGTTTCTTTTCCCTCAGTGTGTGTTTGTTTTTTATTTATTTTTAAAATTTTTATACATACATAAAAATGTCACGAGATGACATTATGTTGTTAGTCCTGTGTTAAACTAACGCGATATAACACAATTAACCTCTGTCTCTGGCAATGTTCCCTCTAAGGTTCGTTGGTCCCTATGCAAAGAGAAAAAACAGGTGTGCAAAGTTGCGCAGCATCCATTTTTTGCGCAATATTTTACAAAATTTGCTGAACGGTAATTCAAAACTGCTGCGCGGCGTCAGTCAGATGTCTGCGCAACCGCGCAGCTTAAAGGGAACATTGGTCTCTGGTCTATTAATATCTGTGGTGAGTTATTCAGGATTTAATGTATCAATATATTCATTTCCTGGAAGCACGTGTTAAACTTAAACGATACATCCTATATAATAAAAGGCAAGTTTCTGTCCGAAAATGTTCTGTCCGGTCATCGATAGCGATTGGTCCGTCAAACACATATGACTCCTACATCCAATCATATTGAACACGTTTACGCGGACGTTCAAAACGAGTTATTTTTGGTGCAGTATTTCTTCCAAGACTTTATTTTGAGTTATGCGCGTTGTTATTTATAGTCAAAGGCTGTGTTTTTACGAGTTATTTATTTTAACTATAATGAATAGTATTTTTGACGTGGTCGAGACGGCTGTTGGAGGGGAGTTACAACATGCCACCAAACGGTGGCGGAACGTCCTTGGACGGGCTTTGTTGCTCGTTTGAAATAATCTCTGAATGTCTTTGACACATTTAGCCTTGCTTCCCCCGCGCCTCTAGCCAGTCAGGTGTTTGCTCGTGCACTCGAAGTTGAGATAGACGGGTACTGACTGAAGTGATAGTGTGGTAGTGGTATCATCAACGGTGGCGTTTGTGGCGAGGGTGGGGTCGTGACTAGCGAGTGCTCACCTCCGATAAACTGTATCGCAGCCCCCGGCTAACCTCACAAAGGTAGAATGAATAGTCAGTGTATCTAGCGAGAAACGGCCGAGTCTTCTTGTCTTACTGGTGGATTTGTGGGCCAAAACAGTTGTGTGTACCACTCCTTTGTTCAACTGGGCAGGGCGAACAATTGATAAGGACTGCATTAACTTTTACAGACGTCAATGCTAGTCTGGACAAGGGGGAAGCTTTATTTTAGAATTTAAACATTGACACGAAGGAGCTAAAGACAAAAGAAATATTCTACAAACTTAAATTAAAGAAAATCTATGAATAGTCAATACAGATAATGTATTTAAAAAGTAAAAAATGACACGAAGGGGCTAAAGACAAAAGAAATATGCTACAAACTTAAATTAAAGAAAATCTATGAATGGCCCATACAGATGTATAATAAACAATAATAAATGCGAATTGCTTAAAGGGAAATCAATTAAAATAGTTTCTCCATTGTTACAGTTGCCAGTGGAGCGTGTAAGCAAGCCATTATTTTATAAAAAAAGAAGAAAAAATGCTACGCATTAGGCAAAATGATTCATTAGAATGCTACTGCACAATTCTCACCTGTCCTCTCCTTTATCTGATGGTCACGCGTTACTGAATGGAACACGTGGTCTTTGTCCTGACGGCCCCCTATACTCTCAAGTGTTTATCTACCTTGTAATACTTACCTCTTGGCGTGATCAATGCTGTAAAGATGAGCTTTTTCAATAACAAAATACAATTCATTTACATTCCTTTAATTCCCACCACATTAAGCATGCCTCCTTTTGGATGTGACCATTGACATTCCACTGTCAATGTCCTACGCGAGGATCGTTATGAACGAGCTGTCGGTGTCACACATACATGACGCTCAGTTTGAATTCTTTTTACACGCTTTTATTTAACTCACACTGTTTGTATGTTGTATGTAGTATGTTGTATTCGTCAAATCTTGTAACGTAAAATTAAGCCACTTCTGGTTTTCCTAGTGATCTCAAAATATTACCACAGATAGATCGTGGATGACAATGCATTGTGTCAAAATTTCAGATCGATCGAATGTACCGTAATTAAATGAATGCATTTTTAGTTAATGTCTATATTATCGCTCACCAAATGAACCACGCCTCAATTCGCCCTAGAGGGATACACGCAATTTCAATGTGTTGATGTCAGAAGTGGATTGTAAAGAGTTTGTATTATAATTTTAAAAATTAAAAAAAAACCGTAAAAAACCAAGTTTTTCACTATAAATCCTTTATGTACGAGACGTAACTAAAAGAATGTTCATTATAATACGCAGCGCCAGACCATCCAGAAATACAAAATTGCAGTTGTGTCGTAAAACATGTTTAATATAATGCGCACCGATCAGGAATATGTTTATAAAAAGAGTTGTCAATAAAATACGCACCTTATTGCGCGACAGAAAGCTTGTTCAATATAATACGCACCGCGACGCTCTATCTCAAAAAATAGCATAATACATAGGAATAAATAAAATAATCTAAAAAATCAATAATTTAATCACGGTACATGCGACCGATCTGAAATTTTGATACATTCTTTTTATTATCGGTATGAAACTGCCTGCAAAATTTCAGCTCGCTAGCTTACGAGCAAGTGGTTTAAAAATCGATCAAAAGTTTTGGCGACAAGCAAGGGCGGGTGCAGACCCCACGAGTTAATATAAAGGATTTAAGAACGTAATTTGTCAGAAATTGGTGGTCGAATTATTAGTGATAGTGTAATAGAGCTGACCTGGAGGTGCGGGGTTCAATTTTCAGTTGGGGAAACTTTTTTTTAATTGCATAAATTTGTAATTAATAATATATCTTTTTAATCACATTTAAGTTATTGACAATGTAGTTTAACTAATTAAATTGAATTGATAAGGTCGAAAAATCGGTTAAAAAAATTTTGATACTAAAAAGTAGAAAATAAAATATTTAAATAAAACAAAACGGGAAAACAAAGTTTTTGACTATAAATCCCTTATAGACTGCACTTAAGACACATCTTTTCAAAATTTATTTTTAAAATTGATGAAACAACATTTCTTGTAAATGATTAACGTAGCTTATGTATAATGTATTGTAATTGTGTGTGTTTGTTGTGATATGAATGTTAATTTAATACTTATAAGTATGTTATTTCTTTCATGTAAAGCGCTGTGAGCCCAGTTCCTTACTGGGATACAACGCTATATAAATAATCAATTTATTATTATTATTATTATATATGAGACATAACTAAAAGTATTGATTATGTTCAAACGCGACAAACATTTACAGACTGAACCTGTCTTAATTTCCCTTTGCTTTTAACCCCGAAGGGGGGCGGGGGGGGGGAGGGGAAAGGTCTGGTCACCGATCGCTGGACCGAGCTCAGCGTGACACGTAAAATGTAAACAAAAGCACGCCGGTACACCTGGTTAAAACACGAGATGTGTTCACCGATGGCTGGCTTAATTAAATTAATTCATTTTTAGTTTATCTATATAAAACTATATGTAGGTCGCTTTTTTTTACATTTTACGGGTCACTTGGCTTCACGCCAGCCATCGGTGAACACATCTCGCGTTTTAACCAGGTTGTCCGACGTGCTTTTGTTTACATTTTACGTGTCACGCTGAGCTCGGTCCAGTGATCGGTGACCAGACCTTTCCCCTCTCCCACCCGCCCCCAGGGGTTATAAAGCAAAGGAAAGTTAAGACAGATTCGTCTGTAAATGTTTGTCGCGTTTGAACATAATCAATACTTTTAGTTATGTCTCATGTATAAGGGATTCATAGTTAAAAGCTTTGTTTTTACAGGTTTGTTTTATTTAACTTCTCTACCCACAGTGAGCCACTCTTCTCTACCCACAGCGGGCCACTTTTCTCCAGCCACAGTGGGCCACTCTTATCTAGCCACAGTGAGCCAATATTCTCTAGCCACAGTGAGCCAATATTCTCTACCCACAGTGAGCCACTCTTCTCTACCCACAGTGAGCCACTCTTCTCTACCCACAGCGTGCCACTCTTCTCCTCCCACAGTGGTCCACTCCTCTCTACCCACGGTGGGCCACTCCTCTCTACCCACGGTGGTCCACTCCTCTCTACCCACGGTGGGTCACAGTGCTAGAGTGTAGCAGATCAGCACGAACCACCCACCCCTCTCATCTTCACAGACACTATTGATTCTATCTCCCTATTGATCAATCAAATTGAGCCGCTCATTCCCCTGCCTACTGTTATCAAGTTATCGCGTCAGTTTTGTTGACAGAAGAAATCCTAAAGCCTGACCTCTCTAGGCTGACTTGATTCTGTAAGCAGTTTTATCCTTAAACATGACTTTATTATTATTTTTTTTAAAGTCTTTTAAAGTCGATTATTGTTATAAACTGTCGCTGATCCTTGGATAACTTTTGATAATCACTTCCCAATTTTTATTTTAAACGAATCACGTGTTTTGTGGGAAAATGAGTTATTTATTACATTATTGTCATTCTAGTGGCGGCGATGTCTTTTTTACACGCTTTTATTTAAGTCACAATGTTTGTATATTGTATCCATCCACCCTTCCTTCAAATCTTGAAACGTAAAATTAAACCACTTCTGATGGTCCTAGAGATCTAAATTTTTTTACCACAGATAGATCTTGGATGACAATGCATTGTATCAAAATTTCAGATGGATCGAATGTACCGTATTGAAATTATTGCATTTTTAGTTTATCTATGGTCTATATAGAAGCATCGGTACCCGTCTGCTTTGTTGACATCCACGAGTTCACCACGTGAAAACATCACCGTGGTATAAAACGTTGGGCGGGCGCTTATGAGGTGTTTGGTATAAAAATAAAACAAACCCGTAAAAACAAAGTTTTTGACTATAAATCCCTTATATATGCGACATAACTAACAGTATTGATTATTTTCAAACATTTACAGACTGAATCTGTCTTAACTCAAGTTTGCTTCATAACCCTGGGTGAGAGGGGAAAAGTCTGGTCACCGATTCGCTTGACCGAGCTCAGCGCGACACGTAAAATATAAACAAAAGTGCCCCGGTGCTTCGATGGGTCGCCTCAACGCGTCAACTCAAACTTTCACGTGGGTTAAAAAACAATAACATACCGTGAATTTGAATTACATACCTCATATAAGGATAAAATTAAAAATGCATTAATTTAATTACAGTACGTTTGATCGATCTGAAATTTTGATACGACGCATTGTTAGGTTAGACGGGTCCGTTTGCCAAATTTCAGCTCGATCGGATCACGGGAAGTGGGTCATTTTCGACTTTTGTTTTTCCGCCCGCCCATGAGATGATGAGACGGCCGCGAAGTTAATATAAGGGATTTAAAAAGATGTGTGGGCTTCAGACGTGAATTTTAAAGAGTTTTTATTATAAGTTTTAAAAAATAGCTGTAAAAACAAAGTTTGTGACTATAAATCCCTTATATATGAGACATAACTAAAAGTAGTGATTATGTTAAAAGCGTGTCCTTTTTAAAAAAAAGATATTCTTTTTTAGATTATGAAACTTATTACTACTGCTTTAATACTAGATTTAGGTCAGTGAATGTAAACGTGAGGTGGCTGAAATTTCATGATTCAACTAATATAATAAAAAGAAAAGTCAAATGGAGTTACGCAACTGATTATAAGGTGACCCGTCAAAACGGCCCCGGTCAAAACAGCCCCAGACAAATTGTTAGCATTTTTAAACAAAAACTTTAATATTTTTTGCATTCTAAGCTTTTGTCATTCCTTCACTCTTTAAAAAAAAGTGGTAACATTGTAAAATTATTTCTTGTGATGTTATTATATTGTTTCTTGTCAACAAACAACCGTGATTGGTACCATTTCGTGTAAAGGATATTAAATTCACTCTTGTGATGTCATTATTATTGTTTCTTGTGAGCTAAACCTGACAGTGAATAGGTGAGTAAAGATACGAATACAATAGTTGATTGTACATTTTACTATTATGTTTAAATTTAACTGCGCTGATGCTGTCAGCCATTTTTTGTTGACGTCTGCGGGTCCACATAGATTAATAAAATAAATTATAATATTACGCGGGAGAAGTTTGTACGTAAGAAAAATATATGAATTATTATTAATAATTTAATTATTTATTAATAAAATTTTAAACAATATTAGAAATATTTTCTTTAATTTTAATCGAATTTTTATCGATTAAAATAATTTTAATCAATAAAATTTTGTAACGATTAATCGAGAAATTAATCGTTAATTTACGCAGCTCTTAAATAAAGACATAAATAAATACATCATTAAATACATAATTAAGTGTGGGTTATTGAACATATCAACATTTTTTTTAAAACAAGGTGTGTGGTGGTAATGCTTATCGCCAAATCATCTCCCGGGAAATATCATCACCAAATCTACCAAATCATTTTTTAAAGTGTCATTCTCGGTCGTAAGCGATGTTCTCCTTTACCTGCGCGGCCCCGCAGATATTTAACCGACGCCGCGCAGCAGCTTAGAGATACCACACAGCAAAATTTGATAAGGATAATGCAATATCTGTGTTTGTGGGGTGTAAAATTGTGCACATAAATGGATGCTGTGCAACTTTGTACACGTGGTTTGTTACTTTGCGCATGGACCAACGAACCTTAACGGGAACTTGTTACGTTTCACGCGACTTAAAGTAAAAGTTGAGACAAACTTCAGACATTTTAAAATACGACAATGATACTCGGACTGATGCATGCTGGGACGAGGGAGGTGGGGCGATGGTTTGATAGTGAGATTGAAATGAAAAGTCATCCTCTAATTCGGTTGTACCTGATACAGAATGTTGGATGGTCAATAATTAATTTTTAAATACATAATATATTAAAAAAATTATATATATAATTTGCTATGTATGTTCGTACGCTACGTCATCGGGCAATAAAAGATTTTAGAAAACGCACCGCTAAAAAAAATACTGCACCAAAAATAACTCTTTTCGAACGTCCGCATAAAATTGTTCAATATGGAAATGAGATTTAATTTTTCTTTCTTTGTTTATACATTTTCTGATTATTTACTATACGGCTTTCAGGCAAAAGGGACAATTGCAAAAACTATACTAAAATGTCAGCTGAAATATATTTATTTTGAAAACTTCCGTCATTTTTGACGGGTAATACACTAGTATATAATATATATCAATCAATATATATAATTCGCCAGAAACTAGAGCAAACAAGACGCCGCAGTCTATATATATGTGGTAGTGTGCACACCCGCACTGCGCCGCACTATGCGCGCCCATCTGCGACGTACTATATAGAAGGAAAGGAAGCAATGCTTCAAAACAACTACCATAATGCGCACTGCGTTCCTTTTCCCCTTTCTTTGCATTATCTGTGAACAATTCTGCGGCGTATGCGGGTCGGGTCTAGTTTTTTTTTAAAGGTCTTCCAAAAAAGATCCATTGAGTTTAAATGATCTAAAAGAGGTTAAACTGATTAAAACTTAATCAAAATGCTTTACCGTTACAGGTAGAATGTCTGTGTAGAAAATATTAGCAAATTTGATTATGATCTCCTCAATCGAGTTTCGTTATCATTCCGTTAGAATATTGTCTCCACACAGTGCTCGACTGAACTGAACACAGTAGTCAACTAAACCCAACACAGTGGACTAAATAAATATTATACCCATCCACTAGCCCCTCCGACCGTCCCATTGTGATTGCATTTTATTGCACTTTAGCTCTGTTCTGTACATCACTTTAAGACATCGTTACCTTATAGCTAATGCACTACTAATAAATAATGTACAAGACTTGGGTACATTGAAACAAAAAGGCAGAAAAAAACGTGTTTCATCCATTTTTTTTTGGGGGGGGTCCCATAACCTTGTGGTCGTTTCTCGGGGCTTGGTAGACCTTGGCGGCGCCCATTTACTCTCCAGGTCAGCGGAGGACTTAAAATATTAGCAATAGTCATTCATCAATATTTTTATTGTGGCCTTAACTTGGGCTAGATCCCACGCCCCTCAGCTTGTGAGGCGAGCGCACTATTGACTTCGCTATCCAGCCTATGTTTAAGCTACCTTTAAGCTATCTTGGCTTAGATTTTTTTAAATGCCACTCTTTATTAAGTGTTTTAGCATGTAGTATATGCTTTTTCTTTTGACTCTGTTAATATTTAGAGATGATAAATAACAAATTGGTGTCAACAGTGATTGGAAGAGCTCCCTTCTTTAGCTTGTGTGAAATGAAAGTTTGCCCCATTAAATCTCAATGACAATAGTTAGACTTATTTGTATTATTATCTGAAGTTGAGATATGTCTAGTTTAAATTTGATTATCTCAACTTTTTCCAATGCCCGGTGACATCAGGTCTATACTTAGCTTATTACCAGTGGATCTCAACTGCTAGAAGAGAGGTTCGGGTAGTTATTCAGCACCACCAACCTGAAAAAGTCATCAGTTTTAACCTGTGTTAGCCCCAGGTCATACCATCTTACCTGTCCTTATGCCGCTATGTCAGTGGTCGGCCCGCCATTTCCTGCAAGGACACATACCGATACACTGTGTCAGTCTACAGTCATTTTACCTTTCTTCCCTCAGTCTGTGGTTACCCTCCTAACAAGGCAATAGTCACGACCTTCTAGTGCACTGACACCCTAACAAGGCAATAGTCAGGCCCTCTTAGTGCATTGATGACTCACTAACAAGGCAATAGTCATGTCCTCTTGGTGCATTGATGACTCACTAACAAGGCAATAGTCATGTCCTCTTGGTGCATTGATGACTCACTAACAATGCAATAGTCATGTCCTCTTGGTACATTGATGACTCACTAACAAGGCAATAGTCATGTCCTCTTAGTACATTGATGACTCACTAACAAGGCAATAGTCATGTCCTCTTAGTACATTGATGACTCACTAACAAGGCAATAGTCATGTCCTCTTAGTACATTGATGACTCACTAACAAGGCAATAGTCATGTCATCTTAGTGCATTGATGACTCACTAACAAGGCAATAGTCATGTCCTCTTGGTGCATTGATGACTCACTAACAAGGCAATAGTCATGTCATCTTAGTGCATTGATGACTCACTAACAAGGCAATAGGCATGTCCTCTTGGTACATTGATGACTCACTAACAAGGCAATAGTCATGTCCTCTTGGTGCATTGATGACTCACTAACAAGGCAATAGTCATGTCATCTTAGTACATTGATGACTCACTAACAAGGCAATAGTCATGTCATCTTAGTACATTGATGTCTCACTAACAAGGCAATAGTCATGTCCTCTTAGTACATTGATGACTCACTAACAAGGCAATAGTCATGTCCTCTTGGTGCATTGATGACTCACTAACAAGGCAATAGTCATGTCCTCTTGGTGCATTGATGACTCACTAACAAGGCAATAGTCATGTCCTCTTAGTACATTGATGACTCACTAACAAGGCAATAGTCATGTCCTCTTGGTGCATTGATGACTCACTAACAAGGCAATAGTCATGTCCTCTTGGTGCATTGATGACTCACTAACAAGGCAATAGTCTGTCCTTCTAGTGTATTATTGACACTCTTACATTTGTGTTTAGTTTGGCATTGGTGTAGATGCCTACTGTGTTGGCATCCACACATATTAAAGACAGTTTATGTCTAACACGCCAGACCCGTTGTTTAGTTTGACATTAGCGTAGATGTGAGGTCTGCTATGTTGGCATCCATATGAGTTAACACAGTGTAGGTCTAACACGCCAGACCCGTTGTTTAGTTTGACATTAGCGTAGATGTGAGGTCTGCTATGTTGGCATCCATATGAGTTAACACAGTGTAGGTCTAACACGCCAGACCCGTTGTTTAGTTTGACATTAGCGTAGATGTGAGGACTGCTATGTTGGCATCCATATGAGTTAACACAGTGTAGGTCTAACACGCCAGACCCGTTGTTTAGTTTGACATTAGCGTAGATGTGAGGTCTGCTATGTTGACATCCATATGAGTTAACACAGTGTAGGTCTAACACGCCAGACCCGTTGTTTAGTTTGACATTAGCGTAGATGTGAGGTCTGCTATGTTGGCATCCATATGAGTTAACACAGTGTAGGTCTAACACGCCAGACCCGTTGTTTAGTTTGACATTAGCGTAGATGTGAGGTCTGCTATGTTGGCATCCATATGAGTTAACACAGTGTAGGTCTAACACGCCAGACCCGTTGTTTAGTTTGACATTAGCGTAGATGTGAGGTCTGCTATGTTGGCATCCATATGAGTTAACACAGTGTAGGTCTAACACGCCAGACCCGTTGTTTAGTTTGACATTAGCGTAGATGTGAGGTCTGCTATGTTGGCATCCATATGAGTTAACACAGTGTAGGTCTAACACGCCAGGTCTGTTGAAAAATAACTGGAAAAAAAACATGAGCGACTTTTCCTCTCATCCAAATCTCTTTCTGTCCATCTATGAGTTTTCACTTGATTTAGATTTCCTGCTCTCTCCACATCTAGGACAATCTGTTGACATGCTGCAGCATATCGTCTATAATTTTGTTAACTTTCATAGAGCATGGAATAAATTGCTTCATTTCGTATACAGGTGTCCTGTGCCAAATAAACGTTATACATGCGACAAACACACGCATACCCGAACCCAGTCGTGGTTCACCTTTCGCCGCCTCGCATACTGACGAATTTTGCTCTCAATTTTTTTTTCTTCATGTCTTGAATTTCTCAGGCCGTTTTTTAGCATAAAAAACTCTCATATTGACCCTTAATGGTAAATAATGAAATGTAGCCCCCACGAATAGTGTGGGGGGGGGGATGCTATACCACCAAAGCGGATGTCTTTCCGTAATGTAGAATCTATACGAAGGCATCTCGTGCTTCAGCGCATTTCGCGTAATTTTTAAATTGTGTTTAGCCCTCACAGCTATAGTGCCAACGGTTCTATACTATCACTCACACTCCTCCTTATGGTGTATCTATTCTTACTGTGTGTATCTAGACCAGTGGTTCTCTGCTGTATGCCACACACCTTCTTGGGGTGCATCTAGAACAGTGGTTCTCAGCTTTCAGTGCCCGGTGGCGTGCAAGCAAAAGCCTCAATATTTAACTTTCAAAAATTACCAATTCCTTGAATTATTCTGTACACGAACTTTTCCAAAAGTAATTTGAAACAATCCACGAGATTTTCTTGCGCCCAGGGGGTGGCCGGATATGGTTTTTTACTATTTGCCGGATCCGGATAGTTTGGTCCGGATCCGGAAATCTCCACATTTAAGTGTAAGAGCTAAGGGGGTGTACTGTACTACTTTCTATTTAGTATTTAATACTATTTATTAAAATATTTCTTATCCAACATATGGAGAAGAGTATTTGCTATCTACAGTGACAGTCCGTGCCACTGTCAACATCAACGATGAACATTTTACAATGAATCGAATGAACGAACTTAAACGAAGTTCAACGAACTGTGTACTGTGTACCAAGCGAACAGTGTTGTACTAATTGTGTAGTGGGGTGCACAAGAAGTCGTGATCTAGAGCCATAATAAAAACTGTTCTTTTATTCAGACGATTTTAGTTTAATATGCTATTAGTTAACTTATTTTGTTATCTTAAGTAGTAAAGTAATATCTATACTTGTAACTTTTTAAACTTATTTTTTTTCCTCGTATTGAAATTGTTTTACTATATTTTTGCATGGATTTTAATGATTTCGTGATCAACGCTTGTTAATTTGTTTATTTTGTTATAGATTAACAATTTAATGTATAACTTAATTTGTTACTTTACTTATTTTGTATATTTGTAATATTCACAATAGACTAGTGACTAGAGTTAAAAAATTATAAGACTGAATAATATATAACTCGTGAGACAATCAACATTTTTACTTTAAAGTATGCAAATCAAATCACAATTGATATCCGGATCCTATCCGGATCTGCCATAAGTATTTGGCAAATCTGGATAGTGGTGGAAATCCCGATATCCGGTCCGGATATCCGGCCACCCCCTACTTGCGCATAAACTCAAAAGCAGTTTGTTTGGCAGCCATAGACTTCTGCCTATTGGAAACTAGTTGTCCTTTCATTGAACAAAGTTAAAAGTGTCCATAGTGCAGCACACCTCCATGAATTCAGTCCATTCCGATAACCTGTTGGTTCTTTTAGTTAACTCAAATTGGTTTTTGATTTTTAGAACTGTGCCCCATAGCCGTCGTTAATCTATACGGAAGATCTGGTACAACGAACAGTCTAAGATGTTATGATAATGTCCAATTTTTCAATCAGTGATACAGCTTTCCAATATCTCAACGTTTGAACAGCCATGCGTATCTCATCAGCATCATTTGTCCTTTGAGTTCCTTGTGGAACATAGGGCCTCTGTCAAAGCTCGCCACTCTACACGTTCCCTTGCCAGTCGCTTCAATTCTTCCCAGTTCTTCCAGCCTCGTCCAACATGCCCCGTCTCCATGTACGCTTGGGTCTTCCTCGTTGTCGTTTGCCCTGAGGGTTCCAATCTAAGGCCTGCCTAGCCCTGCTGTTATCTTTCCTGAGGGTGTGTCCAATCCATCTCCACTTTCTTTCCATGATCTGTTGTTCTACAGTTCTTTGTCCACACCTCTCCCACAGCTTGGAGTTTTCGACCTTGTCGAACCATTTTATTTTCAGAATATTTCTGAGGCATTTGTTAACAAAGGTCTGGAGTCTATTTTTTGTTGTTGTCTCTGTCGTTCGCCATGTCATACGTATCTGGCAAATATGTATTTTCGTTCATGTTGTATTTATGTTGAGTACTTTCAGACTTCCCTCCCCCCACCCCAAAACTAATTTGTGTGTATCTTAATAGATACATGTTTTTGTTTCTCCCCTACAGTACATTGGGACGTTCTCGGTATCTGGTAGTGACAAGGACGCCAGAGAGAAGATGATGGAGGCACAGTTAGAGCAGATGAGAGTGAGTTCAGAACCTGCGATTAACAAAAACTCTTTATTTATTGATGTCTGACCTGAACTGTTTCTTCATAAACTTCATCCCATTGTTTATTTAGCTGTATTTTTTTTTATTAGACTTTAAAAAATGCCCATCGGCTTTCCCATATCACACATTTGTATAATGACTCTAAAGTTTATTTTTTTAAAAGGTGTATTCAAACAGACTGAAATATACTTAATGAAATATGCTTAATAAATTTTAGCCCAAGAATTGAAATGATATCTATATTACTAGCAGTTATAGGTTATTTAGTAATTGTCTTCAATGGAATCTAAACACTGTATAGAAAAACCAATGACTTAGTAAGTTCTTATGTTTTATGTATATTTGTTTCTAACAGTCTGCCAAAGATAGAAGGGGGGTTAACTTGATGATATCAACACAAGGCGTCAAAGTTATACTCAAAGAAAATAATGTAAGTAACTTTCTTATACTGTACACTGTACATGTTTTCCACTGTGGATTTATTTCATATTTAACTGAGATCTTTAACCCAAACAGCTCCAGTTGCCCCATGCTCTCGAGATCTCCTGCTCCACCCATCTTCTGAGCTACCAGCCAGAAGTCAGGGAGGGAGTCAACCCCGGGAGAGAGATGGGGGGCAACAGCTCGGTCAATGTGAAAACAATTTTCTCTTCTCTCTCTGTCTCTGCAGAATGTCTTCATGGATCATTCTTTAAAAAGGATCTGGTATGCCACTTGTGACCCAGAATACTGCCAGTTTTCTTTTCTGGCCAGGGAACCCAAGACCAGTGCTGAGGTGCAGTATTGCCATGCCTTTGTTACAGAGACATCTGAAGAGGTAATACCAGAATTTGGTTTCTTTGATCTAGAGATGGTATGAATAAGATAGGATGTTTTTTTATGTTTTCTGTTTGTGTGGTGGGGAGAGGGCGCGTGACAGTACACTCTACCAAATCTAATTGACATATCCATTATTGTGGGTATATGCCACTTGTTAAATTAATCTTTTATTAGGTTTGGAGTATTTCAATGCAATTCAGGAGTGCATGCCAAATATCACCGTTTTATAGGTCAATATAATTTTGTCATAACTACCCTGTTTTAAAGTTATAGACAACTGGTTTATGAAGTCTGGTTTTAAGTTATAGATTTGTGAAGTCTGGTTATTTACAGTTTCCTACGTGGTGCCGAGAAATGTAAATGTAGACTTTATACCGGACTCTCGATGTCAAGGTCACCCTCACTGCAGGGTCCCCTCACTTCAGGATCCTCTCACTCGCAGGGCCCCCTCACTCGCAGGCCATCCTCCCTCGTAGGGCCTGGGGGCTCCCCTTCTCGCCATCCCCTATCGCCAACTCTGCACATCATGGTCTCTATTCTGTCTGGAGAAGTTGGATCCATTCTCTCTCACAGTTTACTTACAGCGATGTTTTCAGCTGTGAACGTATCATCTCTTCATTGTATAAGTTCTTTTTGTAATATGCAAATCGGTATTACGCGAATCACCCTGCACCGTCCCCACTCCAAATTGTCCCCATTTATTTTTTTTAATTTTTTTTTACAAGCAATAGATCTCAGCCCGCAATGTAAGCGCCTGTTTAAGCGCCACAATAGGCACCTGTATTTTTGACCTGATTGGTTAAAACATCGCCAGCTTCATTTTCTTCATGTCTCGACGCCCCCTTTTTCCCTCCGTCGCCGCTGGTATTTGTTGTCCTCAAGCGAGCAACCCTCAAATTTCCCTGTCAACCGCTGTGACTCGTGCGTAGGATAACAATTGTGAACGTTGCTTGTGGTGTAGACCAATATTTGGGCGAATATTTCATGGACTATAAAACATGTAGGTGTGCTAGTTGTGTGTCAGTGTGGGTGGGTGCGTATTTGTGTGCCTTTTGGTAAGTTTTGTGCGTTTATCCGTTGTATTATGCCACGAAATCGTCATTATTTTATAGGCCTTGGATTGGCGACAAGTTTTTTTTTGTGAAAAATTATTTGGGTTCTTTTGAATGTAAGACGTTTGAATCTTTTCATCAAATAATAGTTCTCACAAAAGTTTCTTGATATGATCTCATTGGTAACTCTGTGTCTGTTTGTGGGTAACTCTGTGTCTGTTTGTGGGTAACTCTGTGTCTGTTTGTGGGTAACTCTGTGTCTGTTTGTGGGTAACTCTGTGTCTGTTTGTGGGTAACTCTGTGTCTGTTTGTGGGTAACTCTGTGTCTGTTTGTGGGTAACTCTGTGTCTGTTTGTGGGTAACTCTGTGTCTGTTTGTGGGTAACTCTGTGTCTGTTTGTGGGTAACTCTGTGTCTGTTTGTGGGTAACTCTGTGTCTGTTTGTGGGTAACTCTGTGTCTGTTTGTGGGTAACTCTGTGTCTGTTTGTGGGTAACTCTGTGTCTGTTTGTGGGTAACTCTGTGTCTGTTTGTGGGTAACTCTGTGTCTGTTTGTGGGTAACTCTGTGTCTGTTTGTGGGTAACTCTGTGTCTGTTTGTGGGTAACTCTGTGTCTGTTTGTGGGTAACTCTGTGTCTGTTTGTGGACTTCCGCTTATTTGTGTCTCTACAAACAAATATTTCAAATATGCAACGTGTCTGTGTTGTCAGAAAGGCTAAAGAAAGTGGAAGAATTGTTTGCTGGCCAAAATCTGTAAAATACATACCTAAAATTGATTTCAGTCATAATTTGCATGACATTTCGTGCATAACATTGAGTTTTTGTGTTGTTTTTTTTTGTGTGTGCATTGTGTTATCTGTCATCTGTGTGAATGACAATGTTCTGATCAACGCCGCGCATCAGTTTAGAATTGCAAATTTTGATAGGATAATATAATATATGTGTTTGTGTGGTGTACAATTGTGCACAACGAACCTTAGAGGGAACATTGGTGTCCGGCATTGTGTGTATATGATTGCGTGTGGCCATGTGTTGAAACAGGAGTACGTATTAAATGAACTTTGTATGATTGCATGATTACCCCGCCAAGCCTCACCCTACCAAAGTGGTCGCTAGCTTCTTACCCAAGTACTCGATTCCCACAGGCCGTCCCTAACTAACATCGTTTTAATTGGACTTCTGACCAATCCAAATAACTGAGCCTCATAGAATGTTTGTTTATTACATTACACTATCTTCAGCCGACTATGTCCACCGGACTTCCCCCGCCACTCTGAGTCAGCGATGGCCTGGGGACATGGCTCCCCCTCCCCCCCCCCTCACTCCCGTTAAATCCCTGTATCCTATCTAGACTTGAAGGCTTTCAAATAGGGATCACATCGGATATCCCCCCCCCCAATCCTGTGACATGCCTGGACTGTCGACATCTTCCCCTGTCGTAAAGCTAGATAGTGTGTGTGTGTGTGTCTCCCCCACGCCCCCATTCCCGCACCCGGTGGGGGTAGCAGGCTGTAGGAGTGAGGAAAGCTGCCACGCAATATTAGCACAGTTGAATGGCCAATAAAAGCTGCGATGGTCCTTTCTCCATGTCATTTGTCACAGGCAACAATCTGCTTGTTAAATTCGTTTTAAAAAATATCTCTAATTAACTTCTAATTATGGTAAAAATGATGTTTTAAAAATACCCCAATTTTTTTATCATTTTCTTTGCTTATTATGAATTCAATTTGGCATTTATGGGACTATGGGAAAGTTACACTACCCAGCGTAGTTTAGAGATGATTACATCCTGTTCTTCATACCGTAATGCCTTGTTTATTTTTGTGTGGTTTGTGACTCTCTTGACTCCAACATTGCTTTAATACTGTAGGAGAGATTTTTGTTGGACTTTAGATACAGTCAACACCAGATCCTACTAATGACAGTCTAAACTCACACAGTGCATTCTTATATAGATCTCTCCTAATGATAGTCAACTCACACAGTGCATTCTTATATAGATCTCTCAGGATGAATGGCTACAATTTTTTTCCCCTTAAACCTTGATCTGTTTTCAGTTTGAACTTGTTCCAGTGTGTTACTAGATTAACAAATCAATTTTTTAAAGTATTTATATTTACATATACAGCAGCACATTTAATGCTGAAAGCTGTAACGAAGGGCAAGTAATTACCAATTATGAAACTATTATTTAGCACTTTTAACTGACAATCTTGAAAAATGTTTAATGTTTTCTGCAGGCAGAAGACCTGATTTCCATAATTGGTGAAGCTTTTAAATACACTTACCAGGAGGGCAAAAAACAGCCCACATTCCACGAGATTATAGAACAGCAGGTTTGGTTCTTTTATCTTAACTGGGTCTTCGTAAACCCATTAAGTTTCTATTTCATCTTAACTGGGTCTTCGTAGACCTACTAGGGTTCTACTCACTATAAAGGCTACTAGGTTATATCTCCCTGTAACAAAAGTATAGGCCTACATGTTTGTTTTTATTAAGTTCTTATGACCATCTTTCTCCTTCTATTTACTTACTTAGTTTTCCATGGCAAATTAGGTAAAATACAATTTATATTTAATTTGAATTAATTTTGTTTATTTATTAATTTTGATGAAGGAATTAACACATGTATTTAATAACATGTATTGTTTTTATGACACAAATCCTGAAAGTAGAACAATTTAAAGTAGAACAATTTAACACACGTCATCTACAGTATTTATCAAGCAGAAAAATCATGTGTCTTGTGCGATGTACTTTTAGTGACATTTTTAGAGTTGTCATTTGGACATTACAATGTGACATTTGAGAGGTTTTTGTGATTGGACATTACAATTTGACATTTGAGAGGTTTTGGTGATTGGACATTACAATTTGACATTTGAGAGGTTTTTGTGATTGGACATTACAATGTGATATTTGAGAGGTTTTGGTGATTGGACATTACAATGTGACATTTGAGAGGTTTTGGTGATTGGACATTACAAGGTGACATTTGAGAGGTTTTGGTGATTGGACATTACAATGTTACATTTGAGAGGTTTTGTGATTGGACATTACAATGTGACATTTGAGAGGTTTTTGTGATTGGACATTACAAGGTGACATTTGAGAGGTTTTGGTGATTGGACATTACAATGTACATTTGAGAGGTTTTGGTGATTGGACATTAGAATTTGACATTTGAGAGGTTTTTGTGATTGGACATTACAAGGTGACATTTGAGAGGTTTTGGTGATTGGACATTACAATGTTACATTTGAGAGGTTTTGTGATTGGACATTACAATGTGACATTTGAGAGGTTTTTGTGATTGGACATTACAAGGTGACATTTGAGAGGTTTTGGTGATTGGACATTACAATGTTACATTTGAGAGGTTTTGTGATTGGACATTACAATGTGACATTTGAGAGGTTTTTGTGATTGGACATTACAAGGTGACATTTGAGAGGTTTTGGTGATTGGACATTACAATGTACATTTGAGAGGTTTTGGTGATTGGACATTAGAATTTGACATTTGAGAGGTTTTTGTGATTGGACATTACAAGGTGACATTTGAGAGGTTTTGGTGATTGGACATTACAATGTACATTTGAGAGGTTTTGGTGATTGGACATTAGAATTTGACATTTGAGAGGTTTTGGTGATTGGACATCACAATGTGACATTTGAGAGGTTTTGGTGATTGGACATCACAATGTGACATTTGAGAGGTTTTGGTGATTGGACATTAGAATTTGACATTTGAGAGGTTTTGGTGATTGGACATTAGAATTTGACATTTGAGAGGTTTTGGTGATTGGACATCACAATGTGACATTTGAGAGGTTTTGGTGATTGGACATTACAATGTGATATTTGTGAGGTTTTGGTGATTGGACATTACAATGTGATATTTGTGAGGTTTTGGTGAGTGGACATTACAATGTGATATTTGAGAGGTTTTGGTGATTGGACATCACAATGTGACATTTGAGAGGTTTTGGTGATTGGACATTACAATGTGATATTTGTGAGGTTTTGGTGATTGGACATTACAATGTGATATTTGTGAGGTTTTGGTGAGTGGACATTACAATGTGATATTTGTGAGGTTTTGGTGATTGGACATTACAATGTGATATTTGAGAGGTTTTGGTGATTGGACATTACAATGTGATATTTGAGAGGTTTTGGTGAGTGGACATTACAATGTGATATTTGAGAGGTTTTTGTGATTGGACATTACAATGTGACATTTGAGAGGTTTTGGTGAGTGGACATTACAATGTGACATTTGAGAGGTTTTGGTGAGTGGACATTACAATGTGACATTTGAGAGGTTTTGGTGAGTGGACATTACAATGTGATATTTGAGAGGTTTTGGTGAGTGGACATTACAATGTGATATTTGAGAGGTTTTGGTGAGTGGACATTACAATGTGATATTTGAGAGGTTTTGGTGAGTGGACATTACAATGTGATATTTGAGAGGTTTTGGTGATCAAGTTGATGAGGAATAGAAGAATCTTTAAAAAAATTAATTTTTTACTCTGATGGAAAAATCCTACCATTTCATTTTATGGAGACAGTATGGTGACTGTAGTTGTATGTACATGTGATGGAGAGAGCAGGATGACTATAATGGTGCTCAATGAATATTTTGTTTGATCAGGTGCAACAACAGCAAGCCAAATTTCGTGAAATTGAGCAGGAAGCTAAAAATGCCCTGCAGAAGAAACTGAAAGAGATTGCCACGCCAACGCCATTTTCAGAGAAAGCTCAAGTCAGGATGGAGAGAAGGAGGCAGTCTGAAGAAATAGATGTCATCACTTCAGATAAGAAGAATTGGGTAAGTTTCAATCTGATAGAAAGGGTATCACCTGTACACATGAAGGTGTGTAAAACAAATAAAATCTTGTTAGTTTCATCTCCTTCAATCACTTTTGAACAGAATCAACAGAGTCCTAAGCAAAGGGAACATTTTTTATTTTATTTTGCCAAAAAAAATAGACAATGCTAAAGGACAATTTTTCAATTAAGAATATTTTGAATTAAAATTGTTAGCAGTCTACAGGCAGATATGGACCAGGCTTTGCATAAATAATTGTCAATGTCCACCAGTTCTATATGTTGTTGTTGTTTCTTTGTTTTTGTGGTTGTTAAAAAATATTTAATAATCATTTATTTTATTTTCATTTTTTTTTCATTTTTAGGATGTCATGCATGAATGTTTTCATTCGCTCAATATTCTTTTCTTTAGACTTACATGTATTAGTGTTGTAAAATAACCTCAACTACAATTACATTCTCTTTTCTCCAGGCCAAGGTCCAGGTGGAACGTAAGGGTGTGACCCACTTATTGTCACCAGAGAAAAATTTTAACGCCTCAGCAGCACCCAACAGACGCAGTGAAATCCCAACCCGGCAGACTGCAGCTCATTCATCACCACTGAAACGTAATTCTGTGCCACCACAGGTACTTAGTCACACGACCTGCTATTTTTAGTCATAATTCCCTGCCACCTCAGGTTCTTAGTCACATGACCTGCTATCTTAATCAATAATATGACAGTGTTGCCATTTGTTTTAGGGGTAACAAGATTAATGCCTTAAGAGCTTTCAATTTTCAATCTCTGAGAAATCTCAATTTTCTGCATTGCATTTTAGGGCTAGGGTAATTAATGATTAATTAATCCCGTAATCATTAAATTTTTGTAACTATTAAATTTTGATTTAACAATTAATCGAATCCCAATTTTCCGCCCATCACTAACAAATGTACTGGAAATCAGGAGGCAATAATGTCAGTAAATAATGTAAGATGAAGTGCTTGTCAGCAATGTTCCCTCTAAGATTTGTTGGTCCGTGTGCAAAGTAAAAAAAAACTCGTGTGCAAAGTTGCACATCATTCATTTTTTGTGCAATATTCTACAAAATTTGCTGCGCGGTAATTCTAAACTGCTGCGTGGCATTTTTCAAACATCTGCGCGGCTGCGCAGCCGTGCAGCTTAAAGAGAACATTGCTTGTCAGACGATTCAAAGAACAAACCTGGTCACTTAGTGGGCAGCAGTTAGTCTGAATGACGATGAGTTACAGACTAATGATGATACTGACAGTGACAATGAAACCGCATGCAAACCTAAATCAAAGCATATTAAGCTGATGGTGTCTGACTCAGACTCAGAAGAAGGTGCTGAAAGTGAAAGTGCTGCTGATGTACTGCACCGCTATAAAAAAAATGAGAAAAAAGGTTGCTGAATCAGTTGACCCACTACAATGGTGGAAACTTACTGAACACATATATCTGAAGTTGGCATTATTAGCAGAGACTTGTCTGTGCATATCAGCTACCTCAGTTCCGTGTGAATTTTTATTTAGGTCTGCTGGATGCATTGTCAATAAGACATGTTCATCACTGGAACCAAATACCAATAATATGCTTATGTGCTTGGGTAGTTGGATATCTGATGACATTCGAAAGGGAGAAATAATAATAACCCCCTTTCCAGTCCATGCCGGACTGTGGGGCATGTGAAGTAGCGTTCACACGTTTTTATTTAGCCACCACTAACGAGCAAGGGATTGTGTGGCTAGCACAATGCCCCGGGGGCCTTGCCAGTACCGAGAATAGAACCCGTGACTCTCTTCTGTCTCGGTTCGGCAGTCCAGCACGCTACCGCTATACCACCGCGGCCCTGTGAAAGGGAGACACTTGTGCTATTTTGTTAGATTAATCTCAAATATTTGTCCATAGCTGTAACTACAGACTTTTTGGTTTAACTGGAATTAACCGTTAATCAATTGTTACAAGAGTGCTGGTACTGCATCAACATACTGATAGTTTGCTCACAGTTCTAGAGAAACAAGTTACAAGTTGAAAATGTGCAGTACACATTCGTTTTTTTTGAGTTAACATGTGGTGACAATTTTCATGTGGCAGAACTTGACATGTAGAGGTGACAGATGTTGACAGATATAGACATACAGTCGAACCCACTTAACTCGAGCTCGGTTAACTCGCCCACCCTATTATGGCGACGTTTTTTATTGGAACCGCCAAATTCTCTCTTTGTCTTAGCATTTTCTCGTCGTTTAATTCGATTTTTTAAGTCGCCGAAACCTCATAACACGAGCACAAAAAAGGGTCAAATTTGCCACTTAACGTTGGTTATCTCGATCCCCATGACCAATCGCCAGCTTTTGAAAATGTTAGATGTGATTTTTTATAACCAAGTGAAGGCATAAAATTTCTGCCTCGCTGGTGACGTCACAGCCCGCTTGCTCACAGCGCTGTGCTACTAACTTAAATCGACAGCTTTTGAAAATGTTTTTATCGATAGGGCTGAACCGATCGGTTTGGCTACTCTGCATCGGCCGATTTTTGTGTACTCTGGGATACTCGGCAATCGGCCGCGTAAGTGATGCCGAGCATTACGTAATTGCTCCAATAGCAAAGATGCACACAGAATTGCATGTCTAAAACATTTCGTTGCGTATGGAATAACAAAATGTACCGTGTGCAGACTTGTTGTCATTGGCAACCATTCATCCTTCAACCTCATTTGACTCTATTTTTTTTATAACCAAGGCATAAAATTTCTGCCTCGCTGGTGACTACACAGCCCACATGCTAACAGCGCTGTATTACTAACTTAAATCGCCAGCTTTTGAAAATGTTCTTATCGATAGGGCTGAACCGATCGGTTCGGCTACTCGGCATCGGCCGATTTTTGTATACTCTGAGATGCTCGGCAATCGGTCGCGTAAGTGATGCCGAGTATTACGTAATTGCTCCAATAGCAAAGATGCACGCAGAATCGCATGCCTAAAACATTTCGTTGCGTATGGAATAACAAAATGTACAGTGTGCAGATTTGTTGTCATTGGCAACCATTCATCCTTCAACCTCATTTTGACTCTATTACTACTGCTTTGTTCTCATTGTTTCATTCATAAGAAGTGGCCGTGTGCAAAAGCCATTTAACTATTGGTTAGAATTAATTAAAATGTGTCAAAGCTGAAGGTTCAAAAGGAGTTCCTAATTTATTTGTGTACGTTTTTATAGAGAAGAGTTCGCTTTGTCATGAGTCATATATAGGTCATGATAGACAAATAACAGCAACGCCGTTGTGTAAAAAAAAACACCCAAAAACACGTGCATGTGCAATCTCATTTATTAATGCTAGTGATGGGACGATACCAAAATCATAGGCTGCTTACTGTAAACAAGGCTCTCCAGATTTTAAAATATCTCTATATATATAAGACGCATTTGTTGTCTGTCTGTTCCCTAATAACTCAAGATCCAGACAACCAAATAACGTGAAATTTGGTACACGTACACAAAATTATACCGGAAAGGTTATTAAACAGGTTTCGTTCCATATATATAAGATACTGGGGGCCGGGGGCCCAAAATGTAGTTTTTCCCTATATGAGCTATATAAAATAAAAATTATTGAAAATTAAGACGTAAAATAATGACGCAAATTAATAAACATTTTGGTGTCGAGATTAACAAGAAGGCGATTATCGCCATAAAATAATTTTTTTGTTGTTGCTTTGTTGTTGTTGCTTTTGTTGTTGTAGTTGTTGTTTTGTTGTTGTTGCTTTGTTGTTGTTGCTTTTGTTGTTGTAGTTGTTGCTTTGTTGTTGTTGCTGTTGTTGTTTTTTTGTTGTTGATGTTTTTGTTGTTGTTTTGTTTTTGTTGTTGTTGCTGTTGTTGTTTTTGTTGTTGTTGTTGTTTTTGTTGTTGCTGCTGTTGTTGTTTCTGTTGTTGTTGCTTTTGCTGTTGTTGCTTTTGTGTTGTTTTTGCTGTTGTTGTTGTTGTCCACATCCCTTGCCCTGCGACGACAATGCCCTTCATGTTGTTGTTGCTTTGTTGTTGTAGTTGTTGTTGCTTTGTTGTTGTTGCTGTTGTTGTTGTTGTTGTTTTGTTGTTAATGTTGTTGTTTTGTTTTTGTTGTTTTGTTGCTGTTGCTGTTTCTGTTGTTGTTTTTGTTGTTGTTGCTGTTGTTGTTGCTGTTGGTGTTGTAGTTGTTGTTTTGTTGTTGTTGCTTTGTTGTTGTTGCTTTGTTGTTGCTGTTGTTGTTGTAGTTGTTGTTTGTTGTTGTTTTGTTTTTGTTGTTTGTTTTTGTTGTTTTGTTGCTGTTGTTGTTTTTGTTGTTATTGCTGTTGTTGTTAAACCCGGGCATAGCCGGGTACTTGCCCCTAGTATAATATAACAGACTACAGATAGTTTACCCACCCCCACTCTCAATCTCCCACACCATTGTTGTTGGTTAGTCCGATTAGCATCAAGTTACCGAAGGAATTCTAAGTCCATTGTAAGCTTAGGGGATGGACCCAAAGAAGATTATTAGGAAGAGAATGGTTCGAGGACAATAAGGGGATGTGTAGGTTACTTATTTGTGTAGCTTGTAAGGAAAGTCCAAGGCACAGTATCACTCAATCTGGGAATCACCGCGAAACGGCGCGCGCGCTGCGGCGTGGCGGGCAGGAGTATATGACTCCGTTATAGTTATGTTCTAGGGAAAAAAGGGTTATATTTAAACTTAAACGGTCCTTAAAAACGAACGGTCTTAACAACCTTAGGAAAGAGTGAAGAAATACGGTCCTGATATTCCGATACGATTCTGATTAATCGTCCCATCACTAATTAACACACAACACGTACATAAAGAAATTTCAAGCGCATGTTAATATTTTGCCGCCATATTGGTTTTCGTTTTAACTCGATCATCAGTTATCTCGATGCCATTTTTCATACCCCAACGCCGTCGACTTAACCGGTTTTGACTGTACTTCAATTTAAGAAACGTCCCATAGACATACTTTAATTTAAGAAACGGCCCATAGACATACTTTAATTTAAGAAACGTCCCTTAGACATACTTTAATTTAAGAAACGTCCCTTAGACATACTTTAATTTAAGAAACGTCCCTTAGACATACATGTACTTTAATTTAAGAAACGTACCATAGACATACTTTAATTTAAGAAACGTACCATAGACATACTTTAATTTAAGAAACGTCCCTTAGACATACTTTAATTTAAGAAACGTCCCTTAGACATACATGTACTTTAATTTAAGAAACGTACCATAGACATACTTTAATTTAAGAAACGTCCCTTAGACATACATGTACTTTAATTTAAGAAACGTACCATAGACATACTTTAATTTAAGAAACGTCCCTTAGACATACATGTACTTTAATTTAAGAAATGTCCCTTAGACATACATGTACTTTAATTTAAGAAACGTACCATAGACATACTTTAATTTAAGAAACGTCCCTTAGACATACATGTACTTTAATTTAAGAAACGTACCATAGACATACTTTAATTTAAGAAACGTCCCTTAGACATACATGTACTTTAATTTAAGAAACGTACCATAGACATACTTTAATTTAAGAAACGTCCCTTAGACATACTTTAATTTAAGAAACGTCCCTTAGACATACATGTACTTTAATTTAAGAAACGTACCATAGACATACTTTAATTTAAGAAACGTCCCTTAGACATACTTTAATTTAAGAAACGTCCCTTAGACATACATGTACTTTAATTTAAGAAACGTACCATAGACATACTTTAATTTAAGAAACGTCCCTTAGACATACTTTAATTTAAGAAACGTCCCTTAGACATACATGTACTTTAATTTAAGAAACGTACCATAGACATACTTTAATTTAAGAAACGTCCCATAGGCATACTTTAATTTAAGAAACGTACCATAGACATACTTTAATTTAAGAAACGTCCCATAGGCATACATGTACTTTAATTTAAGAAACGTACCATAGGCATACTTTAATTTAAGAAACGTCCCTTAGACATACATGTACTTTAATTTAAGAAACGTCCCTTAGACATACATGTACTTTAATTTAAGAAACGTCCCTTAGACATACATGTACTTTAATTTAAGAAACGTCCCTTAGACATATATGTACTTTAATTTAAGAAACGTCCCTTAGACATACATGTACTTTAATTTAAGAAACAACTTGATTTGTTGACTGCCGCAGTATGTCAATGTAAATGTTGATTTCATTTCCAGGCAGCTCTATCTACCAATCTAGTGCCTTCTTCTCCACCACCTCACCCCCTCTCAGCCATGGCAATAAAAGAATCCATGGAGACCAGGAATTCAAATGCAAAGTTTAAAGGTTGGTTTCCATCCAGCCAATAATAGTTTAACTCATGTTTACCTTAGTTTTAATAGTGCCGCCATGGAATTTAAAGGATTTTCTTTTGCTGATCTAAATTTCATGTCTGTCTTAATGTGATCACGACAATTAATGAGTAGGGAGGTAAGGGTGTAAGGATAACTGTTATGGTCAGGATAACTGTTATGGTCAGGATAACTGTTATGGTCAGGATAACTGTTATGGTCAGGATAACTGTTATGGTCAGGATAACTGTTATGGTCAGGATAACTGTTATGGTCAGGATAACTGTTATGGTCAGGATAACTGTTATGGTCATTATATCTGTCAAGGTAAGGATAACTGTTATGGTCAGGATAACTGTTATGGTCAGGATAACTGTTATGGTCAGGATAACTGTTATGGTCAGGATAACTGTTAAGGTCGGGGTAACTGTTACGGTTAAGTAGGAGAGTTGATTTAGGTTATCTGGGAAGGTTAAGGGATAGAGTTCACGAGAGTTGATGTGAGGATATGAGGAGAAGTGTTGAGATAAATGTGAGGAGAGTCATGTGATCGCCCATCTTGGTCACCAAAGCTGGTGCTCAATAAATAAATAAAGCTTATTACTATTCCCTAGCTGTAATTGGTTCTAGTGCTCAATAAACAAATAAATCTTATTACTAATCCCTAGCTGTAATTGGTTCTACAATACCAACTGGCGTGTCAGCTAACAAATATTTTTTACTTGTTTGCTGAGGACTCAACTGCCCCCGCCCTCAGCTAGCCGTGGTGTTTACCTGGTTTTATTTGAAGCCTTGCTCATTATTTTCTAGGCTCACCAGTCACAGCCTTGAAGAATGAGATTGACCGTCGTTTGGCCATGAGCAATGGATCAGATATACAGCCAGCGTTAGATCACAGGGATTTTATCAAAGAACAGGTTAGTTCTGAGACAGATGATCACAACTTAGCTGAAAACTATTCTTATTTTATTTGTTACTATATTAAAGAACAGGTTAGTTATGACCTCAGCTTAGCTGACAACTATTCTTAATTTCATGTCTCCTAAAATTTTTATCTTATCTGTTACAGACGATCCTTCTATACAGAAGATTATTGCGTCCTACGCTTATCTTTTGACAACTTGGAAGGGTTTTACATGATTTTATTTTTTTTATTCGACAAATCAGACAATTATTGGAAAAGGGGAATAATTGTTAAAATAGTTTATCAGTCTTTAGATGTTTTTACAATGAGTTTTTTATTTTTAAGGGTAGCAGTTTGATAAAATTTGGTATTAAGACTCGAAAAATGTAATCAGCCACACAGGCAGAAAGGGATAAACAGCAATTCAGAAAGTGAGACAGACAGTAATACAGACAGAGACTTAGTTATGATTAGCACTGTTTAAAGGCACTGTGAAACCAACATATTTGTTTTCATCCAGTGCATTCAGCATTCCCGATGTCTGCTAATATTTGATGAAAGTTAAAAGTGCCACAGAAGAACTGTTTGGCAATTTGACTTAGGAGCACTTAGAAGAAGAAAGACATCAATGAAAACCTGAGGATTTAAAATAAAGACAACAAATGCTTGAAACTACTTGGATAATCAGTGGGTCTAGAGTTTGAAAAGGTGTATCTTTGATAATCAGTGGGTCTAGAGTTTGAAAAGGTGTATCTTTGATAATCAGTGGGTCTAGAGTTTGAATAGGTGTATCTTTGATAATCAGTGGGTCTAGAGTTTGAAAAGGTGTATATTTGATAATCAGTGGGTCTAGAGTTTGAAAAGGTGTATCTTTGATAATCAGTGGGTCTAGAGTTTGAAAATGTGTATCTTTGATAATCAGTGGGTCTAGAGTTTGAAAAGGTGTATCTTTGATAATCAGTGTGTCTAGAGTTTGAAAAGGTGTATCTCTTTGATAATCAGTGGGTCTAGAGTTTGAACAGGTGGGTGTATCTTTGATAATCAGTGGGTCTAGAGTTTGAACAGGTGGGTGTATCTTTGATAATCAGTGGGTCTAGAGTTTGAAAAGGTGTATCTTTGATAATCAGTGGGTCTAGAGTTTGAAAAGGTGTATCTTTGATAATCAGTGGGTCTAGAGTTTGAAAAGGTGTATCTTTGATAATCAGTGGGTCTAGAGTTTGAGAAGGTGTATCTTTGATAATCAGTGGGTCTAGAGTTTGAAAAGGTGTATCTTTGATAATCAGTGGGTCTAGAGTTTGAAAAGGTGTATATTTGATAATCAGTGGGTCTAGAGTTTGAAAAGGTGTATCTTTGATAATCAGTGGGTCTAGAGTTTGAAAAGGTGTATCTTTGATAATCAAAAGGTCTAGAGTTTGAAAAGGTGTATCTTTGATAATCAGTGGGTCTAGAGTTTGAAAAGGTGTATCTTTGATAATCAGTGTGTCTAGAGTTTGAAAAGGTGTATCTCTTTGATAATCAGTGGGTCTAGAGTTTGAACAGGTGGGTGTATCTTTGATAATCAGTGGGTCTAGAGTTTGAACAGGTGGGTGTATCTTTGATAATCAGTGGGTCTAGAGTTTGAAAAGGTGGGTGTATCTTTGATAATCAGTGGGTCTAGAGTTTGAAAAGGTGTATCTTTGATAATCAGTGGGTATAGTGTTTGAAAAGGTGTATCTTTGATAATCAGTGGGTCTAGAGATTGAAAAGGTGTATATTTGATAATCAGTGGGTCTAGAGTTTGAAAAGGTGTATCTCTTTGATAATCAGTGGGTCTAGAGTTTGAAAAGGTGTATCTTTGATAATCAGTGGGTCTAGAGTTTGAAAAGGTGTATCTTTGATAATCTGTGGGTGTAGAGTTTGAAAAGGTGGGTGTATCTTTGATAATCAGTGGGTCTAGAGTTTGAAAAGGTGTATCTTTGATAATCAGTGGGTCTAGAGTTTGAATAGGTGTATCTTTGATAATCAGTGGGTCTAGAGTTTGAAAAGGTGTATATTTGATAATCAGTGGGTCTAGAGTTTGAAAAGGTGTATCTCTTTGATAATCAGTGGGTCTAGAGTTTGAAAAGGTGGGTGTATTTTTGATAATCAGTGGGTCTAGAGTTTGAAAAGGTGTATCTTTGATAATCAGTGGGTATAGAGTTTGAAAAGGTGTATCTTTGATAATCAGTGGGTCTAGAGTTTGAAAAGGTGTATCTTTGATAATCAGTGGGTCTAGAGTTTGAAAAGGTGTATCTTTGATAATCAGTGGGTCTAGAGTTTGAAAAGGTGTATCTCTTTGATAATCAGTGGGTCTAGAGTTTGAAAAGGTGTATCTCTTTGATAATCAGTGGGTCTAGAGTTTGAAAAGGTGGGTGTATCTTTGATAATCAGTGGGTCTAGAGTTTGAAAAGGTGTATCTTTGATAATCAGTGGGTCTAGAGTTTGAAAAGGTGTATCTTTGTTAATCAGTGGGTCTAGAGTTTGAAAAGGTGTATCTTTGATAATCAGTGGGTCTAGAGTTTGAAAAGGTGTATCTTTGATAATCAGTGGGTCTAGAGTTTGAAAAGGTGTATATTTGATAATCAGTGGGTCTAGAGTTTGAAAAGGTGTATCTCTTTGATAATCAGTGGGTCTAGAGTTTGAAAAGGTGTATCTCTTTGATAATCAGTGGGTCTAGAGTTTGAAAAGGTGTATCTCTTTGATAATCAGTGGGTCTAGAGTTTGAAAAGGTGGGTGTATCTTTGATAATCAGTGGGTCTAGAGTTTGAAAAGGTGTATCTTTGATAATCAGTGGGTCTAGAGTTTGAAAAGGTGTATCTTTGATAATCAGTCGGTCTAGAGTTTGAAAAGGTGTATCTTTGATAATCAGTGGGTCTAGAGTTTGAAAAGGTGTATCTTTGATAATCTGTGGGTGTAGAGTTTTAAAAGGTGTATCTTTGATAATCAGTGGGTCTAGAGTTTGAAAAGGTGTATCTTTGATAATCAGTGGGTCTAGAGTTTGAATAGGTGTATCTTTGATAATCAGTGGGTCTAGAGTTTGAATAGGTGTATCTTTGATAATCAGTGGGTCTAGAGTTTGAATAGGTGTATCTTTGTTAATCAGTGGGTCTAGAGTTTGAATAGGTGTATCTTTGTTAATCAGTGGGTCTAGAGTTTGAAAAGGTGTATCTTTGATAATCAGTGGGTCTAGAGTTTGAAAAGGTGTATCTTTGATAATCAGTGGGTCTAGAGTTTGAAAAGGTGTATTTAATTCCTGATTTCTTTTAGATATGTAGAACTTGGACATTGGTTTTACCAATATTTAAAAGAAGTGGGATGTCATTTAGTTAACATTGGTCTGGCAACAGTTGTCCATCTACAGATTACTGTCAAACATTCTACTAGTGGCTCTTGTTTACTGTTGCTCCCATAAATTACTGTCAAACATTCTACTAGATCTGCTTTTGTTTACATATAGTTACATTCTCAGGTTTCAGATAAAACGTTCCTTTCCAACTGCACATTGTATCTGATATGATCAATGTTTTTAACAAATCCTTCAAACTTGTTAAAATTCCAATAATGTGAATATTGTTCTAGTCGGAGACTTAAAGAAACTCTCATCCAAGTGCTGATTTCTCTTCAAATTTAATGACTTAAGTTCCCAAACAATGTCTTCAAATTTAGTGAGTACACAGTCTCTTCTGACTTAAGTTCCCAAACAATGTCTTCAAATTTAGTGAGTACACAGTCTCTTCTGACTTAAGTTCCCAAACAATGTCTTCAAATTTAGTGAGTACACAGTCTCTTCTGACTTAAGTTCCCAAACAATGTCTTCAAATTTAGTGAGTACACAGTCTCTTCTGACTTAAGTTCCCAAACAATGACTTCAAATTTATTTAGTGAGTACACAGTCTCTTCTGACTTAAGTTCCCAAACAATGTCTTCAAATTTAGTGAGTACACAGTCTCTTCTGACTTAAGTTCCCAAACATTGACTTCAAATTTATTTAGTGAGTACACAGTCTCTTCTGACTTAAGTTCCCAAACAATGACTTCAAATTTAGTGAGTACACAGTCTCTTCTGACTTAAGTTCCCAAACAATGACTTCAAATTTAGTGAGTACACAGTCTCTTCTGACTTAAGTTCCCAATCAATGACTTCAAATTTAGTGAGTACACAGTCTCTTCTGACTTAAGTTCCCAAACAATGTCTTCAAATTTAGTGAGTACACAGTCTCTTCTGACTTAAGTTCCCAAACAATGTCTTCAAATTTAGTGAGTACACAGTCTCTTCTGACTTAAGTTCCCAAACAATGTCTTCAAATTTAGTGAGTACACAGTCTCTTCTGACTTAAGTTCCCAAACAATGTCTTCAAATTTAGTGAGTACACAGTCTCTTCTGACTTAAGTTCCCAAACACTGACTTCAAATTTAGTGAGTACACAATCTCTTCTGACTTAAGTTCCCAATTAATGCTTTCAAATTTAGTGAGTACACAGTCTCTTCTGACTTAAGTTCCCAATTAATGCTTTCAAATTTAGTGAGTACACAGTCTCTTCTGACTTAAGTTCCCAAACAATGTCTTCAAATTTAGTGAGTACACAGTCTCTTCTGACTTAAGTTCCCAAACAATGTCTTCAAATTTAGTGAGTACACAGTCTCTTCTGACTTAAGTTCCCAAACAATGTCTTCAAATTTAGTGAGTACACAGTCTCTTCTGACTTAAGTTCCCAAACACTGACTTCAAATTTAGTGAGTACACAATCTCTTCTGACTTAAGTTCCCAATTAATGCTTTCAAATTTAGTGAGTACACAGTCTCTTCTGACTTAAGTTCCCAATTAATGCTTTCAAATTTAGTGAGTACACAGTCTCTTCTGACTTAAGTTCCCAAACAATGTCTTCAAATTTAGTGAGTACACAGTCTCTTCTGACTTAAGTTCCCAATTAATGCTTTCAAATTTAGTGAGTACACAGTCTCTTCTGACTTAAGTACCCAAACAATGACTTCAAATTTAGTGAGTACACAGTCTCTTCTGACTTAAGTTCCCAATTAATGCTTTCAAATTTAGTGAGTACACAGTCTCTTCCGACTTAAGTTCCCAAACAATGACTTCAAATTTAGTGAGTACACAGTCTCTTCTGACTTAAGTTCCCAAACAATGACTTCAAATTTAGTGATTACACAGTCTCTTCTGACTTAAGTTCCCAATCAATGACTTCAAATTTAGTGAGTACACAGTCTCTTCTGACTTAAGTTCCCAAACAATGTCTTCAAATTTAGTGAGTACACAGTCTCTTCTGACTTAAGTTCCCAAACAATGTCTTCAAATTTAGTGAGTACACAGTCTCTTCTGACTTAAGTTCCCAAACACTGACTTCAAATTTAGTGAGTACACAATCTCTTCTGACTTAAGTACCCAAACAATGACTTCAAATTTAGTGAGTACACAGTCTCTTCTGACTTAAGTTCCCAAACAATGACTTCAAATTTAATGATTTAAGTCCCCAAACACTGACTTCAAATTTAGTAAGTACACAGTCTCTTCTGACTTAAGTTCCCAAACAATGTCTTCAAATTTAGTGAGTACACAGTCTCTTCTGACTTAAGTTCCCAAACAATGTCTTCAAATTTAGTGAGTACACAGTCTCTTCTGACTTAAGTTCCCAAACACTGACTTCAAATTTAGTGAGTACACAGTCTCTTCTGACTTAAGTTCCCAAACAATGACTTCAAATTTAGTGAGTACACAGTCTCTTCTGACTTAAGTTCCCAAACACTGACTTCAAATTTAGTGAGTACACAATCTCTTCTGACTTAAGTACCCAAACAATGACTTCAAATTTAGTGAGTACACAGTCTCTTCTGACTTAAGTTCCCAAACAATGACTTCAAATTTAGTGAGTACACAGTCTCTTCTGACTTAAGTTCCCAAACAATGCTTTCAAATTTAGTGAGTACACAGTCTCTTCTGACTTAAGTTCCCAAACACTGACTTCAAATTTAGTGAGTACACAATCTCTTCTGACTTAAGTACCCAAACAATGACTTCAAATTTAGTGAGTACACAGTCTCTTCTGACTTAAGTTCCCAAACAATGACTTCAAATTTAGTGAGTACACAGTCTCTTCTGACTTAAGTTCCCAATTAATGCTTTCAAATTTAGTGAGTACACAGTCTCTTCTGACTTAAATTCCCAAACAATGACTTCAAATTTAATGATTTAAGTCCCTAAACAATGACTTCAAATTTAATGAGTACACAGTCTCTTCTGACTTAAGTTCCCAAACAATGTCTTCAAATTTAGTGAGTACACAGTCTCTTCTGACTTAAGTTCCCAAACAATGTCTTCAAATTTAGTGAGTACACAGTCTCTTCTGACTTAAGTTCCCAAACACTGACTTCAAATTTAGTGAGTACACAGTCTCTTCTGACTTAAGTTCCCAAACACTGACTTCAAATTTAGTGAGTACACAGTCTCTTCTGACTTACGTTCCCAAACACTGACTTCAAATTTAGTGAGTACACAGTCTCTTCTGACTTACGTTCCCAAACACTGACTTCAAATTTAGTGAGTACACAGTCTCTTCTGACTTACGTTCCCAAACACTGACTTCAAATTTAGTGAGTACACAGTCTCTTCTGGCTTAAGTTCCCAAACACTGACTTCAAATTTAGTGAGTACACAGTCTCTTCTGACTTACGTTCCCAAACACTGACTTCAAATTTAGTGAGTACACAGTCTCTTCTGACTTACGTTCCCAAACACTGACTTCAAATTTAGTGAGTACACAGTCTCTTCTGGCTTAAGTTCCCAAACACTGACTTCAAATTTAGTGAGTACACAGTCTCTTCTGGCTTAAGTTCCCAAACACTGACTTCAAATTTAGTGAGTACACAGTCTCTTCTGACTTACGTTCCCAAACACTGACTTCAAATTTAGTGAGTACACAGTCTCTTCTGGCTTAAGTTCCCAAACACTGACTTCAAATTTAGTGAGCACACAGTCTCTTTTCATTTAAACTCCCAAACACTGACTTCCACAACTTGGTTGCACTGAAACAAATTTAGAAGCCCTCATTTGTCTGGCTTGTTAAATCAAGTTGTTTGCATTTCTCAAGTAGGGCAGAGGTTTTCCTCTCTGGGCAAACTCATTTGTTAAATTGGGCCCAGAAGGCAATGAGGTGAAGGCCTGCCATTGTGAGACCACGACTCCATGTTCAAGAAAAGGATTGTATGTCTTTTGCAGATACTTTTATTAACATGGAGGATTCTTTGAGTTTAAAAAAAAACGGAAGTTATTTCTACTAGCTGTCTGTAATGTGATGATTTAATGTTGTGTGGATTCCATTGATGTGTAACGTGTATGTCCACACTTCTAACAACTTAAACCGTGTATCTTTGCCTTATCTTTGACTTCACTCTCATAAAGTCTCTTTGCCTTTATGCAATAAATAATTTTATAAATTCTATTTCACGTTTCCCTTTTTGCCTAATCCTACCAGATAAAACTTCAGCAGCAACAAAACGCAATGGCCAACCGGCCCCTACCTCAGCCCCCGGATGTCAGCGGCAGTCCCCACAGACACAAGCCAGGGGCCCAGCAGCCCCCACACGCCCCCCAGCAGCGCAGCCTTGATGACCACCACTTACCCCGCTCCACCAGCTCCCAGGTCCCTCTGTCATCTTCTGCGGCCAACAGAAACGGAATGGGTCACGTCAAGCTGAGGGACTCACCTCGGAGGAAGCAGCCCCGCCCACACAGCGAGATAGCCACCTCGTCCAGTGGCGCCGCAGGGACGGGCGGTGTCGGGGGCAGCAGCTACTACGAGCAGCAGAGGCAGTCGTTGCTGAATAACTTTACCGCCAGCTTCAATCTGCCTCCTCACTTTGAAGGGGGCAGCGATGGAATGTACATCTATGGCCCTCCATCTAATGATAGAGATCAGATCAGAGACGAAATAGGGGAGGGTTCATCTGAACAAGATGTGCAGGCCAGGGGTAGAGATTTTAACAGGAGAGCAGAAGCCGCGGGGAGAAGGAGTGCTGAACTTAAGAATGGAAGAGGTGACACAGGGGTTGTGTACGACCTGCAGAGAACAGAGGTCGTCCGTCCAGTTTACTCTAGTCAAGGTGAAGGCCACCAGCTTCAGGGGGGAAATTTAAGACAAGTTGATAGATCACAGAGTCCAAGAACTGGGAGTCTAATCAACCAAGTCCCGGCTGAAGCTGCTGTGCCAAGATATCAAAACGACAGCCCCTTTCAGAATGACAGGCCAGAGAAAGGTGTCAAGCCACCAGGGTATGTATCATAGACTGGTAGAAGATATTTCCTAAGGGTAATATTATAGAGTAGATTTTTAAATCCTCTGCAATGCTATTGAATCAAGACACTTTAATAAACTTTTATCAGCATTGAAAATAACACCAAATCACCTGCAGTGTAGGGGAAAAGTGCATCTATACTATGGGAAAAAATATATATAGTATTGAAAAAGATATAGGATTCCTGGTAGCAAACCATTGCTTTAGTCATTGAAAGTTGGTGAGTACAAAGGTGAATGTATGGACCACAAGGATCACATCATCTTATGGCACAATAGTGGATGCTAATGTAGCTGTTTAATGCCTACATTCCAAGATTTCAATAGTTTTAAATACATTTAAAGTTTGATCAAACCAGAATCAGGCCCAGGGAAAAAATGAATAGTGGCAATATGTTTGATTTTTGTATCATATGTTCAAGTCTAAATACTTATTCCTCTATAAATTTACTTATTTATAAGACCTTGATTGAATGAAGATTTTCATTGATTGAGTTATGCTCTAAATTACTGAATTATTAGGAAAGATAACTCATAAAAAGTTTAGGCTATTAAAAATATTAATTTTTTCCCCTGAAGAGTAAATTGTCAAAAACAAATTTATTAAAAATATATTTTTTTAAATCGTGTAGATATCCATAGATAATCAATCTTAAGGCTATTTCTCATTTACTCTACAAGACAATTTTATATTAAGTACGTGGGGACCTATATTCATATATTGAGTGGATAGGAAACTGCATTCCTGCATTAAATAAGTATTTAAAAAAAAAGAACAAGGTATGGAAGAAATAGTTTCACCTGATAAGGTTAAAAGCATTCTCACCTGTATTAAGTTTGGCTACAGGTGAAAAAGTTGCTGATTGCACCATGTATTGGTTTCGTAAATATTTTGTATTCTCTATGGAGCCAATTGTATGGAGCCAATTGTATAGGTTTCAACCACCCAAAATGGTAGCCGTTTATTATTGGAAAACTTTATTAAAAAGCTGTTTTTAAAATGTTTTTTAATTTTGTTTGAACTTTGATCTCAGTTTGGCTCTCCACAATTTCCTAACGTTAACTTGGATATCAGTTTGGCTCTTGAAAATTCTCTAACTTAAACTTGTATTGAGAAATCATGGATCCATGGCCGGATTTAGACTTGATGGGGCCCTAAGCTTTTTGAGATATGAAGTCCAGATATTCTATGTCAGTGCCAAATATGAAGAAAAAAATTCCTGGGGGCCCCCAAGAAGGCAGGGTCACTAAATTATAGCTTGCCTCCCTCCTTGTTCAAATCAGAATTAAAACCCCTCTTCAGCTTGTATCTCCTAAAACCAATGGGGGGATGCCCTAAATAAGAGGAGCCCTAAACTATACTTAATGTCTCTGTGGGGCGGATTTCAAGCCCTTAAACATGAAAGCATGGGACAAATCATGTTAAATTATTGTACAGAATTTAGTTTGTGTTCCCCTCTAATGACAATATTTACATAATGAACTATATAGGTGTTAAATTATATTTGTAGATCTATTCTGTTTGAATGTAAACAATAATATTAATATTTGTTTAAAGCAAAATTGGAATACCTTAATAAATCTATACGTACTCATACCAGTCAATCTGCCAGTCACTTGTAAATAAGATGGAGTTTATTCAAACAATATTTTTTCCTCAACTTATAAAATGCTCTTCCGAACTGCATTCCCGATCTAATATTATGTCCCTTTAAAATGTTAACCGTGATCGATCTGAGTTCTCCTGAGCTCTCCGCCGCTAGCCAACAAGAGCCGTTAAGTTCTGATCACAACGGATCGCCGTAGCTCCCGAGTTGTCTGCCGCTATCCCACAAAGGCCGGTATGTTCTGATCACAACGGATCGCCGTAGTTCCCGAGTTGTCTGCCGCTAACCCACAAGGGCATGTAAGTTCTGATCACAACGGATCGCCGTAGTTCCCGAGTTGTCTGCGGCTATCCCACAAGGACCGGTAAGTTCTGATCACAACGGATCGCCGTAGCTCCCGAGTTGTCTGCCGCTATCCCACAAAGGCCGGTATGTTCTGATCACAACGGATCGCCGTAGTTCCCGAGTTGTCTGCCGCTAACCCACAAGGGCATGTAAGTTCTGATCACAACGGATCGCCGTAGTTCCCGAGTTGTCTGCGGCTATCCCACAAGGGCCGGTAAGCTATGATCACAACGGTTCGCCGTAGTTTCTACGCTACCGCCGTCACCTACCGTACGGCTTTTGTAACAGACGTGAATAGACCATTATAGTGGGACCAATGGCAATGCTGGAATGCCACAACAAGCGTCAACACTAGAGCGGCTAACATTTCACCTGACAGCTAGAGAGTGAATTCCCCCTGGATATAGCATTGTTTTCTTGTTGTCGCCGGAGTCTCTGACCAAAAAGGATGACACTTTTTTTATACGGCAATTATCATTCGTGAAATTCCTTGTGAAGGAACTATTTAGTTTTCAGTGGTTAAAAAAATTGGTTAGTTTGTGTATTATTATTTAATGTGCATTGTGTTATCTTTTGAATTTCATAGGCCCCAATAGTGAGCGTATCAAAAGTGTTGATGTAACTGAAACAGTACATTTATTGCTGCTGGCTTCAGAGTGTGTTATTTTCAATCTTTTCTTAGTGGTGGAGTCGGTTTAAGATGCGCGCCTTTCACTGTGAATGTGACAATGTTAAAAAAATCTAGTAGGCTTAGTAGGATACTAAAGGAAGTTTAAATTTACAATATCAAATCGAGACAATGCAGTTCACACTATGGACATTTTGACGCGGACACATTTTACCTGTATGTATCCACACTAACAAAAAAAGCGTTAGAGTTAGTGGGTTTAATTCGTCAGCTCGAGTCTGGGCGTATCACTCGGATTGCCCAGTGAAAGTGTAACTATCGTAGGTAGATACAAGGCCGTCAGATATCCATTGGTATCAAGATATAAAACTGTGAGATATCCACCGGTATCAAGATATAAAACTGAGATATCCACCGGTATCAAGATATACAACTGTGAGATATCCACCGGTATCAAGATATAAAACTGTGAGATATCCACCAGTATCAAGATATAAAACTGAGATATCCACCGGTATCAAGATATAAAACTGTGAGATATCCACCGGTATCAAGATATAGGCTAGATCTGTGTGGTATTCCCTGAGATCAAGTTACTCCTGAGACTTGGCTGTTCGGAGCCTGAAAGCCCTGAGTCGTTTCCTACGAACATTACTCTTTAGGTAGCATTGTGTAATAAAAGCCAAACTAGTGGCTATGTGCAGTATTCTGTGTTAAAATCCCCAGTATATTAATATAATCATGATGATCCGTAATCATTTTAAGAAAGACTCGTACGGTTAAGTCCGCACTTAGAGCACCATTGCCCTGGTTTGGACATAATGTCATTGTGGCCAACGCGAATGGTGCAACTGTGCAGCCCCACGGGCTATATGGAGCCCTCGTTTTGTGCTCAAGCTGTTTGGGACAATGTAGTAGCAGTAAATTTTTAGCCGACCCACTGTTTGTCAGAAAATCGATCGATGATGAAAGACGATATAGGGCCGTGATGGTGGTGGTAGTAAATAAATCGCTGCAGATGGAGTGCGCGGCAGGTAGGGATGAACACAATCAATCGTTTGATGACTTCAAGTTGATTGGTGTGGTATCAATTACCACATCCGACCCCTGTCCTAAAGGAAACGATCAATCAACGTGTCCAGCCCCCGCCACCCCATACCCACACCCACCCTCAACACGTTTTCTTTACCCCAACCCGCTGCCCTAACTTTTTTAGTAAAGCTTTATCTAACGGGCATCAATGACGAAAAGTAAATAGGTACATTAAATCAAGTGTATATATATATATATATATATATATATATATATATATATATATATATATATATATGTATGTATTGATAATTTATATAGCGCTGTATCCCAGTAAGGAACGGGGCTCACAGTGCTTTACATAAAGATAATAACATACTTATCAGTATTAAGTAAACATTCATGTCATAACAACCATATAAATGACAGTAAGTTACACATACACATAAGCTACGTTAATCATTAGAAGAAATGTTGTATCATTAATTTTGAAAATAAATTTTGACAAACCGACTCAGAGAAGTGGTGTTTAGAATTCTTACAAAATCTCTCAGAGAAGGGATGTTTAGAGTTCGCACAAAACGACTCAGAGAAGTGATACATATATTTAGACTTCGTACAAACGGACTCAGAAAAGTGATGTTTAGACTTCGTACAAACCGATTCAGAGAAGTGATGTTTAGCGCTCGTACACAAACGACTCAGAGAAGTGATGTTTAGAGCTCGTACAAACCGACTCAGAGAAGTGATGTTTAGACTTCGTACAAACCGACTCAGAGAAGTGATGTTTAGACTTCGTACAAACCGATTCAGAGAAGTGATGTTTAGCGCTCGTACAAAACCGACTCAGAGAAGTGATGTTTAGACTTCGTACAAACCGATTCAGAGAAGTGATGTTTAGAGTTCGTACAAACCGATTCAGAGAAGTGATGTTTAGAGTTCGTATACAAACGACTCAGAGAAGTGATGTTTAGCGCTCGTACAAACCGACTTCGTTTGAATTTCTTGTAACCACAACCTTGTTTTTCTTAACCATCAAATACCGCCATTCAAACACAGTAACCAAGGCAATGCCACTGCGCCGTTTAACAATTGATCCCCGATCTGAAGGATGTTGACTTTTCTAATCTGCCCGGCGTGCTGGCTTTGTTCCGGGTCAAGTATTATCAAAGGTTAAAGGGAATGATCGGAACCCCGTTGAAATTTGCCTGGGAACGCGGTGAGATTAAATGCGGAATGATGGTTCGTCATTCTATCGCGCCTAGCATTCCATCGGTAGTTTTGTCGTCCCGCTCATTTCAATGGGTTGGCGTAACTGTATAGAGGGCACTGGTGGTCAATGATACGATGTCCGGTGGTAATAATAAACCGACCCCATCATGCTACCTGAGCTGCTAGACTTTGAACATTGCCATTCCACTGTGGTCGGTGGTCGGATATTAAAATAAATATAAGACGCCGTAACAATAGCATGTCGACACCAAGACAGTGGGGGCAATCACGTGGTGTCTAAACACCGATACATCGGCATGTGATCGATTCGATCAGTCAACTTCCCCATCAATTGGTGTAATAGAAATAAATGCCCCACGTGAGATGTTGGGGTGGGGGGTGAAACATGTCTGTCTTTGACATAGGCACGGCGGACGGCGTCCACATTTGCTGCTTAAAATTTTGAGTTGAACGTGAACTCGTCAGCGCTTCCATATATGGACCTGGTTGTTTTGACAACATTCTTCACTCTCTTCCGTGACCTAAAATAAACTACAGCTGTGTGATTCGGCTGTAAGATTGTATGTCAAATAGCGTGACTTAAACAACTTCTGTGTGATACGACTAAGATTGTATATCAAACAGTGTAACCTAAACTGCATCTGTGTAATGCGACTGTTAGATTGTATATCAAACAGTGTAACCTAAACTGCATCTGTGTAATGCGACTGTTAGATTGTATATCAAACAGTGTAACCTAAACTGCATCTGTGTAATGCGACTGTTAGATTGTATATCAAACAGTGTAACCTAAACTGCAGCTGTGTAATACGACTGTTAGATTGTATATCAAACAGTGTAACCTAAACTGCAGCTGTGTGATTCGACTGTTAGATTGTATATCAAACAGTGTAACCTAAACTGCATCTGTGTAATGCGACTGTTAGATTGTATATCAAACAGTGTAACCTAAGCTGCATCTGTGTAAAGCGACTGTTAGATTGTATATCAAACAGTGTAACCTAAACTGCATCTGTGTAATGCGACTGTTAGATTGTATATCAAACAGTGTAACCTAAACTGCATCTGTGTAATGCGACTGTTAGATTGTATATCAAACAGTGTAACCTAAACTGCATCTGTGTAATGCGACTGTTAGATTGTATATCAAACAGTGTAACCTAAACTGCATCTGTGTAATGCGACTGTTAGATTGTATATCAAACAGTGTAACCTAAACTGCATCTGTGTAATGCGACTGTTAGATTGTATATCAAACAGTGTAACCTAAACTGCATCTGTGTAATGCGACTGTTAGATTGTGTGACGAATCAACAAAAACTTAATAGAGCCGTAGATATTTCCAAGCTAACATTATAATTATTATTCGGAGTCCCATCGATGTAATTTTAGAGAATAAATATTAACGTTACGAACCGAAGCACACGACTTCCCCTTATATATCTTTCCTACAAGGGGGCCGTGCTATAGACATCCTGCCATAAACCCTACATCCACATGTCTTCCTACAAGGGGCCGTGCTATAGACACCCTGCCATAAACCCTACATCCACATGTCTTCCTACAAGGGGGCCGTGCTATAGACACCCTGCCATAAACCCTACATCCACATGTACCCACATCATACCCCCCCCCCAAAGCCCACAGTGGACACGTTTAGACGTGTGTGCGTGTCTCCCAGGGTACACGTTGACATTGACGCATGGTCTGGGCTGCACGACGTTGGACCAACAGAAATAATAGTAGGGGTCTCTAAAGGACTTTCTATTCGACCCGGAGAGCAAAAGTGCTCAGTCATGCGAGCGACATTGCCGTGTTACGCTTGCTTGGGTAGGAAACTTACATGCGGGTACCTATGAAGAGGGTTTGCGTTGTTACGCGAGTAGAGAAGTGTTGTTTTAACGGGTTGAAGTATGTTAAAATATTTGTGTTGCATTTCAATACGTTGATCAAGAATGTGGACGGGTTTTCATAGTTTCAAGGCATTGTGATGACCATCACTTCCGGTCATTTTTTTTTGTATGTCTTTACACAGTGTTTGTCTTGAACTGTGAATCTGTGAACACGATGGACGGGTCCATTTAAATTTTAACTATTCATGATTATTCCTAATAACCCTTAACCATCCCTCAATTACCCAGCATGCCATGGGGGTTTTCCTTGTCCATTTACTGGTGGGACACCCTGACCTCACTCACTAAATTGGCGAAAATCAATGTGTTTTTTTTAATTCCTTTTTTTTAAGGTAAATGATAAAAATGTAGTTTAAATGATATTGTCCAACTCAAACAAACTTATATATTCCATAACCCAAGAGTTGCTCTATGTTGACTAGTTAACTGGTTTATTTGGTCTATGAACATTCCGAGTTGAAACCGATATAGTAGATCTCACATACGCATCTGGTCTTCGGTGCATTAAAAAGTGTTGCTTGCATCGTGAATAGCATGACTTTCGGGCGATCGTAATATCAGGAGAGAATGGATCTCAATCGTACTGTGACATGACAACACAAACATAACAGTAACTGCCGTGTGAATATTATCTTGAGTGTCATCGAGTGTGGAGAATGACCCCCGCGAGATGCCCTATTACTACGACCTGAGGATATTTCACTGGTTCGCTGGAAGAAGTGCGAGGAAGAAACTGGACAACTACAGAGCACATTACAGGCCCAGGTATAGGTGAGTCTAAGGCTAGAAGATAGAATAGTAGAGCTGTGGATGTAAGCTTCAGGCCCAGGTATAGGTGAGTCTCAGCCTAGAAGATAGAATAGTAGTGCTGTGGATGTAAGCTTCAGGCCCAGGTATAGGTGAGTCTAAGCCTAGAAGATAGAATAGTAGAGCTGTGGATTTAAGCTTCAGGCCCAGGTATAGGTGAGTCTCAGCCTAGAACATAGAATAGTAGTGCTGTGGATGTAAGCTTCAGGCCCAGGTATAGGTGAGTCTAAGCCTAGAAGATAGAATAGTAGTGCTGTGGATGTAAGCTTCAGGCCCAGGTATGGGTGAGTCTAGAGAAAGTGTAGTAGAGCAGCAGAGCTAAGCTTTACTAGTCTTGGACACAAAAGTTGTCTATGTCCTATAACTTGACCAATAATGCAAACGTGCCATTTTGATCTGTACTTAATTCCCATATAGCTCTAAAATATCAACATGATTGTTTGTACTTACATATATAACGCTAAAATATTGACATAATTGCTGTACTTACATTTCCATATAACGCTATAATATCAACATAATGGCTTGTACTTACATTCCCATATAGCTCTAAGATATCGACATAATGGCCTGTACTTAATTCCCCGATACTTCTAAGATATCAACATAATGGCCTGTACTTACATTCCCATATAACTCTAAAATATCGACATAATGCCTGTACTTACATTCCCATATAACTCTAAGATATCGACATAATGCCTGTACTTACATTCCCATATAACTCTAAAATATCGACATAATGGCCTGTACTTAATTCCCCGATACTTCTAAGATATCGACATAATGGCTGTACTTACATTCCCATATAACTCTAAAATATCGACATAATGCCTGTACTTACATTCCCATATAACTCTAAGATATCGACATAATGCCTGTACTTACATTCCCATATAACTCTAAAATATCGACATAATGGCCTGTACTTAATTCCCCGATACTTCTAAGATATTAACATAATGGCCTGTACTTAATTCCCCGATACTTCTAAGATATCGACTTGTCTTAAACCTAACTGCTCCTCATCGCTAATGAAATCACCACAGCCAAAGAAACAAACCTCCTCAAACAGATGGGGGACATGAATGTTTGAAAACTCTCCAGACCAAACAAACGTGATAATGTGTGATGTAGGCCCATGACGAGATGTTGCCTCCCAGAGACCGAACTGATCCACAGGTGCTATCTATGTTTGATCAGCAATCACCTTCCGGCTCCGTGTTGATGGGGAATTGATTACTGCTTACCAACACCGTTTACCGACCTGATTAATTCAATAGTTGCCAGACTGTTTAGACTCAGACCTGCAGGCTCCCTGGCTGGTCTAGTGGCTGGGTGGTTAAAAGACTAGATACTACAATCCATCGGTGGCTAGTCTGGTGTCTGTTAGCTTACAGTAGATACGACATACATCGGGACCAGACGATTGATGCTACCCAACAACTGATGCTACCCAACAACTGATGCTACCCAACAACTGATGCTACCCAACAATTGATGCTACCCAACAACTGATGCTACCCAACAACTGATGCTACCCAACAATTGATGCTACCCAACAACTGATGCTACCCAACAACTGATGCTACCCAACAATTGATGTTACCCAACAATTGATGTTACCCAACAACTGATGCTACCCAACAATTGATGCTACCCAACAACTGATGCTACCCAACAACTGATGCTACCCAACAATTGATGCTACCCAACAACTGATGCTACCCAACAACTGATGCTAGCCTACACTTGCTGCTACCCAACAACTGATGCTAGCCTACACTTGCTGCTACTCAACAACTGATGTTAGCCTACACTTGCTGCTACCCAACAATTGATGCTACCCAACAACTGATGCTACCCAACAACTGATGCTAGCCTACACTTGCTGCTACCCAACAACTGATGCTAGCCTACACTTGCTGCTACCCAACAACTGATGCTAGCCTACACTTGCTGCTACCCAACAACTGATGCTAGCCTACACTTGCTGCTACCCAACAACTGATGCTACCCAACAACTGATGCTAGCCTACACTTGCTGCTACCCAACAACTGATGCTAGCCTACACTTGCTGCTACCCAACAACTGATGCTAGCCTACACTTGCTGCTACCCAACAACTGATGCTAGCCTACACTTGCTGCTACCCAACAATTGATGCTACCCAACAACTGATGCTAGCCTACACTTGCTGCTACCCAACAACTGATGCTAGCCTACACTTGCTGCTACCCAACAACTGATGCTAGCCTACCCTTGCTGCTACCCAACAATTGATGCTACCCAACAATTGATGCTACCCAACAATTGATGCTACCCAACAATTGATGCTACCCAACAACTGATGCTAGCCTACACTTGCTGCTACCCAACAATTGATGCTACCCAACAATTGATGCTACCCAACAACTGATGCTAACCTACACTTGCTGCTACCCAACAACTGATGCTAGCCTACCCTTGCTGCTACCCAACAACTGATGCTAGCCTACCCTTGCTGCTACCCAACAATTGATGCTACCCAACAATTGATGCTACCCAACAACTGATGCTAACCTACCCTTGCTGCTACCCAACAACTGATGCTAGCCTACCCTTGCTGCTACCCAACAACTGATGCTACCCAACAATTGATGCTACCCAACAATTGATGCTAACCTACACTTGCTGCTACCCAACAACTGATGCTAGCCTACCCTTGCTGCTACCCAACAATTGATGCTACCCAACAATTGATGCTACCCAACAACTGATGCTACCCAACAATTGATGCTACCCAACAATTGATGCTACCCAACAACTGATGCTAACCTACACTTGCTGCTACCCAACAACTGATGCTAGCCTACCCTTGCTGCTACCCAACAACTGATGCTACCCAACAATTGATGCTACCCAACAATTGATGCTACCCAACAATTGATGCTACCCAACAATTGATGCTACCCAACAATTGATGCTACCCAACAACTGATGCTAACCTACACTTGCTGCTACCCAACAACTGATGCTAGCCTACACTTGCTGCTACCCAACAACTGATGCTAGCCTACCCTTGCTGCTACCCAACAACTGATGCTACCCAACAATTGATGCTACCCAACAATTGATGCTACCCAACAATTGATGCTAGCCTACACTTGCTGCTACCCAACAACTGATGCTAACCTACACTTGCTGCTACCCAACAACTGATGCTAGCCTACCCTTGCTGCTACCCAACAATTGATGCTACCCAACAACTGATGCTAACCTACACTTGCTGCTACCCAACAACTGATGCTAGCCTACCCTTGCTGCTACCCAACAACTGATGCTACCCAACAATTGATGCTACCCAACAATTGATGCTACCCAACAATTGATGCTACCCAACAACTGATGCTACCCAACAATTGATGCTACCCAACAACTGATGCTAGCCTACCCTTGCTGCTACCCAACAACTGATGCTACCCAACAATTGATGCTACCCAACAATTGATGCTACCCAACAACTGATGCTAGCCTACCCTTGCTGCTACCCAACAACTGATGCTACCCAACAATTGATGCTACCCAACAATTGATGCTACCCAACAATTGATGCTACCCAACAACTGATGCTAACCTACACTTGCTGCTACCCAACAACTGATGCTAGCCTACACTTGCTGCTACCCAACAACTGATGCTAGCCTACCCTTGCTGCTACCCAACAATTGATGTTAGCCTACACTTGCTGCTACCCAACAACTGATGTTAGCCTACACTTGCTGCTACCCAACAACTGATGTTAGCCTACACTTGCTGCTACCCAACAACTGATGCTAGCCTACACTTGCTGCTACCCAACAACTGATGTTAGCCTACACTTGCTGCTACCCAACAACTGATGTTAGCCTACACTTGCTGCTACCCAACAACTGATGTTAGCCTACACTTGCTGCTACCCAACAACTGATGCTAGCCTACACTTGCTGCTACCCAACAACTGATGCTAGCCTACACTTGCTGCTACCCAACAACTGATGCTAGCCTACACTTGCTGCTACCCAACAACTGATGCTAGCCTACACTTGCTGCTACCTCACACTAGATTCTACCCTATAGCATTCATGCTCTTGTGTCATCTATAAACCATGACGGTGTTACTACTAACATATTCTGCTACTTAAGAGTAAGACTTTACCAATCTCAAGACAGTGAGCAAAATGTATGACTAAACTTACTGGCATCGTTTACTTTCAACGGATATACGTCGGGCATGTCTTTGTTTGTGAATGGTGGATCGTAGGGACGCCCTTGTCCGAGTGAGTGTGGCAACTATAGGTGGTGCGGGGGCAATAAATGCCCTTGTTCGAATAAGTGGGGCAACCATTGGTGGGGGGGCAATGTGTTTGAAATGGTGGGGTGAAGGGATGCCCTTGTCAGAGTGAGTGGGGCGGTCGCTAATGGTGTGGAAAGTTCCTTGCAACACGATCATCTCTAGTAGAGTGGTATGTGGTTGTATCACGATCATCTCTAGTAGAGTGGTATGTGGTTGTATCACGATCATCTCTAGTAGAGTGGTATGTGGTTGTATCACGATCATCTCTAGTAGAGTGGTATGTGGTTGTATCACGATCATCTCTAGTAGAGTGGTATGTGGTTGTATCACGATCATCTCTAGTAGAGTGGTATGTGGTTGTATCACGATCATCTCTAGTAGAATGGTATGTGGTTGTATCACGATCATCTCTAGTAGAGTGGTATGTGGTTGTATCACGATCATCTCTAGTAGAGTGGTATGTGGTTGTATCACGATCATCTCTAGTAGAGTGGTATGTGGTTGTATCACGATCATCTCTAGTAGAGTGGTATGTGGTTGTATCACGATCATCTCTAGTAGAGTGGTATGTGGTTGTATCACGATCATCTCTAGTAGAGTGGTATGTGGTTGTATCACGATCATCTCTAGTAGAGTGGTATGTGGTTGTATCACGATCATCTCTAGTAGAGTGGTATGTGGTTGTATCACGATCATCTCTAGTAGAGTGGTATGTGGTTGTATCACGATCATCTCTAGTAGAGTGGTATGTGGTTGTATCACGATCATCTCTAGTAGAGTGGTATGTGGTTGTATCACGATCATCTCTAGTAGAGTGGTATGTGGTTGTATCACGATCATCTCTAGTAGAGTGGTATGTGGTTGTATCACGATCATCTCTAGTAGAGTGGTATGTGGTTGTATCACGATCATCTCTAGTAGAGTGGTATGTGGTTGTATCACGATCATCTCTAGTAGAGTGGTATGTGGTTGTATCACGATCATCTCTAGTAGAATGGTATGTGGTTGTACCACGATCATCTCTAGTAGAATGGTATGTGGTTGTACCACGATCATCTCTAGTAGAGTGGTATGTGGAGAATGTGAACAATCCCTCAAACGATGTGAAAGGTCAGATGCCAAAGGCCGGACGTATTGTTTATCACAAGTAATGTCAAGCAATACTTTGAACGTGGACCGGGAAGGAGGCGGCTTTAACAATGTTGTTGGTTGACCGCTCAGGCGTGTGTCCACTGGCTTGTTCGCCCCAGTGATCCCGCGTTGTGGGAGGGGGGGGGGCAACGACTATGACCCCAATGTAAAAAGATACCGTAGCCCACATTGCCAGCATTGTTGCTGGTATGTGTCTGGAATGTTGGTACTCCAGTCTGATGAATGTTGGTACTCCAGTCTGATGAATGTTGGTACTCCAGTCTGATGAATGTTGGTAATCCAGTCTGATGAATGTTGGTACTCCAGTCTGATGAATGTTGGTACTCCAGTCTGATGAATGTTGGTACTCCAGTCTGATGAATGTTGGTACTCCAGTCTGATGAATGTTGGTACTCCAGTCTGATGAATGTTGGTACTCCAGTCTGATGAATGTTGGTACTCCAGTCTGATGAATGTTGGTACTCCAGTCTGATGAATGTTGGTACTCCAGTCTGATGAATGTTGGTACTCCAGTCTGATGAATGTTGGTACTCCAGTCTGATGAATGTTGGTAATCCAGTCTGATGAATGTTGGTAATCCAGTCTGATGAATGTTGGTACTCCAGTCTGATGAATGTTGGTACTCCAGTCTGATGAATGTTGGTAATCCAGTCTGATGAATGAATGAATGACTTGTGTCAGTTCATCTGGAGATTCTCTAAAAATTCATTAATTTAATTACAGTACATTCGATCGATGTGAAATTTCGATTGATCATTTTTATCGTCGCGACGAGTCTGCATGCAAAATTTCAGCTCGATAGGATATCGGGAATTGGGTTAAAAATTGATCCAAAGTTTTTGCGGCAGACAGACAAGCAGACGCTACGGGTTAATATAAAGGATTTAAAAAGTGGATATAAAGAGCAAGGTTTACATTTAATTATGAGTTGGTGAAAGTCTGAAAAAACTTCCCTCTATGTTACAGTATATAGCCTACCAGTAATATTCTGAGTCAGTTGTGTAGTAATACGAGGCGAAAAAAGTAGCCAAGTAGAAACAAAAATTAAACTTTAAGTCAGTTATAAGAAAGTAGTAGAAAGTAGAAAGCTTCACTAAAATCTGGCTGTTATGATTTCATGCCCTTTAGTCTAAGTTCCATAACACTTAAATTATAAGTCAATGATTTGATTTTATGCGACAAGCTTGGTGGTGTTACTGATCTTTTTGGGGTGTTACTGATCTTGTTATAACTGGTGTTATTGATTTTAGTTGTGGTCATCATGTTATTGATTTTTGTTTTAGTGTTGTTACAAGTTTTGTTATTTACAGGTTTTTCTTGTTTTCATTTGGGTTTGGGGGAAAAATCAACTACCATTCTGGGTGAAGCATTGCTACATCACGTCTCTCATGTCATGTTAGAATCAACTACCATTCTGGGTGAAGCATTGCTACATCACGTCTCTAATGTCATGTTAGAATCACTCATGTGCTTACAAGTCTACTTGCCTTGCATAGTTAATCAAAAGTCACTAAATGGGATATATATGGTCAATTAAATACTAGTATCTACCCTCTTGTGGTCATGCTAGCATATGTATGTGCTATATGTAACTCTCTCTTGTGTTCATGCTAGCATATGGATGTGCTATATGTAACTATCTCTTGTGGTCATGCTAGCATATGGATGTGTAATATGTAACTATCTCTTGTGGTCATGCTAGCATATGGATGTGCTATATGTAACTCTCTCTAGTGGTCATGCTAGCATATGGATGTGCTAACTCTCTCTCTCTCTCTCTCATCACCAGGTTAGAGTCACTGATGTGTTTGGACAGAAGTCACATCCATGACGAAACACTCCGCCACACACCCTGGTATCAAGCAGGCCTACCAAGGTAATGGAGATTACAGTTTTGTCTGTTTGGAAACTTTAAAATGTTTACACTATTCCACCATGTACACTTATGCAAATTGTTAAATTTAAAACTTGAGTGAGTTGTGTCAGCCATTAGTGATACAAGTACATGGAACGGTCTCATCTTCTAATTAAGAGGTAAACTTACTCTGAGAGTCAACGTCTGTCTGTGCATTCACTAGTTAGGGGCACCCTGACTTGAGATGATGTTCTTTTCTTGAGTGTCTTGATACTGAGGTGCTAATTGAAAGAAGCTTGTGGTGACCAGTACACCTTATTGTAATAAAACGAGCAAGAGTTGATCTCGACACATTAGCAAATTTATGTTTCTAAGAAAGTACCTTAATTATTTCTTACTTTTTTAGGGTTACATTGAATTAATGAGACCTTTGATATATAAGTAATTTGTGCTACAATTTTTGTTATTTGTTGCATTGTCTGGTGAATAAAGGCATCAGGTCATAACAATAAAGGCATCAGGTCGTAACAATAAAGGCATCAGGTCATAACAATAAAGGCATCAGGTCATAACAATAAAGGCATCAGGTCATAACAATAAAGGCATCAGGTCGTAACAATAAAGGCATCAGGTCATAACAATAAAGGCATCAGGTCGTAACAATAAAGGCATCAGGTCATAACAATAAAGGCATCAGGTCATAACAATAAAGGCATCAGGTCGTAACAATAAAGGCATCAGGTCATAACAATAAAGGCATCAGGTCGTAACAATAAAGGCATCAGGTCATAACAATAAAGGCATCAGGTCGTAACAATAAAGGCATCAGGTCATAACAATAAAGGCATCAGGTCGTAACAATAAAGGCATCAGGTCATAACAATAAAGGCATCAGGTCGTAACAATAAAGGCATCAGGTCATAACAATAAAGGCATCAGGCAGTAACAATAAAGGCATCAGGTCATAACAATAAAGGCATCAGGTCATAACAATAAAGGCGTCAGGTCGTAACAATAAAGGCATCAGGTCGTAACAATAAAGGCATCAGGTCATAACAATAAAGGCATCAGGTCGTAACAATAAAGGCATCGGGTCGTAACAGTAAAGGCGTCGGGTCGTAACAATAAAGGTGTCGGGTCGTAACAATAAAGGCGTCGGGTCGTAACAATAAAGGCATCGGGTCATAACAATAAAGGCGTCAGGTCGTAACAATAAAGGCATCAGGTCGTAACACTAAAGGCGTCGGGTCGTAACAATAAAGGCGTCGGGTCGTAACACTAAAGGCGTCGGGTCGTAACACTAAAGGCATCGGGTCGTAACAATAAAGGCATCGGGTCGTAACAATAAAGGCATCGGGTCGTAACAATAAAGGCATCAGGTCGTAACAATAAAGGCGTCGGGTCGTAACAATAAAGGCGTCGGGTCGTAACAATAAAGGCGTCGTGTCGTAACAATAAAGGCGTCGGGTCGTAACACTAAAGGCGTCGGGTCGTAACACTAAAGGCGTCGGGTCGTAACACTAAAGGCGTCGGGTCGTAACAATAAAGGCGTCGGGTCGTAACAATAAAGGCGTCGGGTCGTAACAATAAAGGCGTCGGGTCGTAACAATAAAGGCGTCGGGTCGTAACAATAAAGGCATCAGGTTGTAGCATCTGCTGAATTTTCAAACCTAAACTTATATGTCACTATTTATTAAAGTTTATTAAAAAAAATAAATTGATAACTTTGAAAGCTTGAAACTGGGCTCATTGTGATTGACATAAATAGTTATACATATACGTATGCATTCTATTTAAAAATTTCATATCCTAATTACAAATAACATAATAACATGATGGTGCACACAAGCTATGTTTATCAGTCAGAGAAATATTTGATTGTTAATTTGGAAGGTAACGTTTTAAAAGATTGTTTTTTTAGTGCAGTCTTGAAGGCCTTTGTATATATTGATATTTATATTTATTTCTAAATATATAGTTTTCAGCCCTAAACATCTCATTTCGGTATTTATTTGCTTCAAATGAATATAACATCCTTTATTTATTTTAGAGTTCATGGTAAATTGGTTGTGTTTTCATAAGAGCACCAAGACAGGATAATTCCTTGTAAAATAAGGGGTTTGATATCTCGAGATGCCGGTAAGTTTATCAACTTGCTATCTTGTATTCCAGAGAAATAGCCCTAGAGATTCTCCAGCAAGAGGAGGTTGGAGGGTTCATTGTCCGAGACAGCTCCACTCACCCTGGCTGCTACGCTCTCTCTGTCCGAGTGCCCAAATATGAAAATGCATCAGGAATTTCCCATTATTTGATACTACGAACACACAGAGGAGTTAAGTTAAAGGTAGCTCAACATGTCTTTTACTTTTTTAAAACTCAGAGCTTTTTTTTTGTGTGCAGTTTTTCAATACAATCCACCACCAGAAATGATCCATACTTATTGTACCAGAAATAGTCCTTATTGACTGTACCAGAAATAATCCTTTACTGGTTATACCAGAAATGGTCCTAACAGATTGTACTAGAAATGGCCCTACTTATTGTACCAGAAATAGTCCTTACTGATTGTATCAGAAATGCTCCTTACTGATTATACCAGAAATGGTCCTTACTGATTATACCAGAAATGGTCCTTACTGATTATACCAGAAATGGTCCTTACTGATTATACCAGAAATGGTCCTTACTGATAGTAGCAGAAATGGTCCTTCCTGATTGTACTGGAAGTTCTGATCTTACCAAAAATAGACTTCACTTGATTGTATATTGAATTAGTCTTTAACGATTGTTCTGAAAGTAGTAGAGTTAAATTAAGACCATTTTGTATGGCTTCAACTTCAAAGGTAATATATTTTAAAAAACTTGAGATATCTGTTGATATAGTTTTATTGTCTGAGTGATCCGACAGGCTTGAAGTGAATGTAAACACTGAAGTATTCACTATCCTACAGAGTGCAAACAGGGCTGAAGTAAAAGCAAATACACTTGGAGATTAGTTTAGATTCCCAGGTGGTAATTGTGCTATAACATTTCTCTATTCCAGGGCCTTGAGAAAGAGTGGTCTACCCTCACAGCCCTCGTCACACACCACACAGTCATGAGGGAGATGCTGCCCTGCACTCTCAAGCTACCCAAGGTCAAAGGTCAGCCCCCTGCACAGGATGGTCCAGGGGAGAGCGCCAAGGAGAGAAGTGGCCTTGACAGTGATACATACCACCAACTGGCTGATATGACGGGCCTGGTGGGCAAACTGAAAATGTGATTTATGGCTGCTACAACAAGTGTCTTGTGTGTCTGTGTGTGAGAGAGAGAGAGATGAAATTCTCAACTGAGCTTATTTATTAAGAGACCAAAAATCAAAACATTCTGGATGACACAGGTTGGAAAATGTAACCAAAAAAAAATATCCATGGCAATTATGTTCAGAGTTTATTTTTTGGTTTACCGAGTTTATTTTTTTTTGGTTTACCGGAATTTACCATTTAAATAAACTGTCTGAGTATAATGATATGTTTAGTTAAACTTGCCAGAAATATTAAAATAAAATTGAGCAGGAGTGCTGAGCAATGTTCCCTCTAAGGTTCGTTGGTCCGTGTGCAAAGTGAAAAAACTTGTGTGCAAAGTTGCACAGCATCCCTTTTTGTGCAATATTTTACAAACTTTGCTGCGCGGTAATTCATAACTGCTGTGCGTCGTCTGTAAAATATCTGCGCAGCTTAAAGGGAACATTGGTGGTGAGGTATTCAAAATTGTATGGATCTGATTAGTATCAAAACATTTTATTTTACAACTATTATCTAGTGGAAGTGAAATGTCTGATTTAAAGGATTTACTTTAAAAAAATGTTTGTCCTAATTTATTTACCTTTTTTTTTACTAAGTTATTTTTTAATTGTGAAGAAATCAAATCAATTTAGTAGTAAGTATTTTTGAGTTTTAAAGAAAGACTAAAGAAATTAATTGGATCCCTTTACCTTATGGACTTGTGTATCTATTGCGCTCAAACTAAATTCTCTTCATGGAAGATTTGATCTCTGCACTAGGAAGTCTGTGTTTGGGAATACTTGCCTAGTATATCTTGTTACAGTCTTTTGAGATTGTTCTGACTTGTAATACTCCTGAAGTGAATCCCATAATGTTTCTGCTGTTCAGCTGTCCAAGAACAGCTGTGTACTCCTGTACAGCCCCCTTCCCCAAGCCACGCTGTTTCCTCGTTACATAAGTGTGTTTACCACTGCCTCCGCCGTCATTGTTCCGCAGCTCAGGGGACCCCAACATGGATAATAAGTCTAGAAATGCTTGCCTAACATCCTCATAACCGTGGTATCATTGGATGGAGATATGATAATGCCTAACTCAAACAAACACACTCATCAGAGGATGTTACTGAACATGAAAAATCATGTAACTTAAAATGATGTTAGGGTTTTAAAATCTGTACATTTATAAAGAGGGTGTACGCAATTTCAACAGAATGCAGGCTTCCCCTAATCCCACTTTGTTCGCCTCAGCACCATCTGTGGTACAGTTGTTGCTGCCCAATATTTCACTACCAGCACCTTTAGCTATAAAACAGTCCTATTTTATATCAATCTCAATTTATTGGGGTAACAGCCTTAATCAGATAAAGAGTTCATGCTAATGATTATTTGTCAGTGATTTAGTCAAAAGATCCACCAGTAGTTTAAATGCATTAAAAAATATATTTTGGCTGAGAGAAGAGCACAATAAATATTTTCCTTGAAGGTTTTCTTTATGTCACTAACAAGTTGAAGACCTTATAAATCATGAGTGGTTTAGTAGATGAAATATTGTACAATATTTCATCTCATGCTTTTAAGGAAAATCTCTATATTGAATATTCCATTTGAAAGAGAGTAAATGATGGTTGACTGAAGAATGTAAGGGTTCTTGATAAACTTGCTTGACTGAAGTTGTAGAATGTTTGGCCATATGCAAATTTATTTTAAAAATTTTGACTACTGCATTTTAATTCAGACTCCTTGTGACACTAATATTTACATAGTTCTTGTCATTAAGCCGTAGGAGTTGAGACTTTTGATACAATCCATCCGTCTGGCTAGGAGAGTGATCCACCTTGACTCATTGGGTCCGGCCTACTTGAACTGAGTTATCACATCAAACACATTTTTAAACATCGGAAACATCACTTCATCGTAATTATAAATTTTTAACGGTGTTGAAGGTGTCACTCAGTAATCTCAACAACATAATGCCATCTCAACAATTTAATATGTTGTTTTTTCCCCCTCTTTTTGAATGCAGCAACTCATCATTGAATGCCTTTCAGTAGCAGCTTAAAAACAAATCAGATTTTAACTCAATGTACATTTGAAATAACCTTGACCTTACCTTGTATATTATTGAGGTCACCATGTAGCTATGCAGTATTTCCTCATTTATATTGAGTTAAATTTCTCATGCAATATCATTACTGACATTTTCATGAAATTTGTGAATATTTTTAAAAGCAGTGCAAAGAGTCATGATGGTTGATTCTGAATTGTGATATGATAAAAGATGAGTTTAATAAGTTGTAATGGAATCACCTATCCTGATGGCTGGTTTGTCACATGGCTACATCATATTGGATTGCTATTGATAGAAGAACTGTGATGAAATATTTGTATTCGTATCTAATGTCTAACTGAACCAAGCAACTCAAGTTTTTAGTCTAAGAATTCACATCTGCCGCTCAGATACACCAACCAAATGAGTTCAAAAGGTTCATTTAGTTTTAAATATCTGAATCTGAATGGATCTGTTGATGGTCTTGTACTGGAATTCATAGAATAAATTCTCTGAGACCAAAATGATTTGAACCATTAATGTCATGATCACTTTTGCTTATCACCATAATAAAATTCTTGAAATAAAAATCCATGACATATGCAATACACACAGCTTCAGCTGTTTGATGCAATACACACAGCTTCAGCTGTCTGATGCAGCATAATCATCACAAGCCTTAATAGCAATACAAGAGAACATTCAGTTTTTTTAGAGGAACCCTGATGGTCTCCCCTTGAAAGTGGTGGAGATGAAGTCGGCCTAGACCTCGAAACTATATTTAATTATTATTATGTTCGAGATTTTCTTTGAGCACAGGGAAATGTTAAATGTGACAAGAAGACAGGAATAAAGTCATGAATGTAATGTAACATTGCCAGGACTTGGATGTAGCATTGCCAGCACTTGGCTGTAACATTGCCAGCACTTGGCTGTAACATTGCCAGCACTTGGCTATAACATTGCCAGCACTTGGCTGTAACATTGCCAGCACTTGGCTATAACATTGCCAGCACTTGGCTATAACATTGCCAGCACTTGGATGTAACATTGCCAGCACTTGGCTATAACATTGCCAGCACTTGGCTATAACATTGCCAGCACTTGGCTATAACATTGCCAGCACTTGGATGTAATATCTTTGTTTTCAATTCAAATAAATCTGTTTAGCATCCGGCAACAGTTAATAAAAACTATTTACATGTAATACATTTTTCTTGTTCTCCAAGTTATCCACGGCATAATTTGTTTACATGTTGATTCACCACCATGATGATAGTTTAGGATTTAGTCTATACAATGAGAGCACAATGCCTACAAATTCAAGTCGTTTCGACAGTTTGCAAGCAATGTTCCCTCTAAGGTTTGTTGGTCTGTGTGCAAAATAACAAACTCATGTGCAAAGTTGCACAACATCCATGTTTTTGTGGGCACAAAAATAGATATTCAAAACTGCCGCGTGGCATCTGTCAGATATCTGGATGAACGTGCAGCTTAAAGGGAACATTGTTTCCAAGATTAATTCTTCTATCACTAACCGGTAAGTAGTCTAGTAGTAGTATCCAGGCATAATGCGCTTGTGTGTTGCCACCATTTGCTGTAGAGGCCCTACACTTGTACTTAGAAGCACTTCAATCCTTTTATACGGATTTTCATGGGAACCATGAGAAAGACAAGTTTTTTTTAAATCAGATGATAAAATTTTTTTTAATGCTATTGGAAATGTGTATTTTTCAGCCTATTTTATTGCAGGGGTGCTTGCAAGTCAGTGAGGAAGACTAAGTTAAAATGTTGATTAGAATTTCTTCATTGTTGTGATTGCCAGTTTGTATGGTGTCAAAACAGAATTGAGTTTTAGGAACTAAAAATACATTGTTGTCAGGGTTTTTTTTTGCCTTGTAAAAATGTTATAAACCACTGTATTATATGCTAGAGTTTCTGGTTGGTAAGCAATATCTGGTGTGGCTGATTTTAATATTGATATAGTTTTTAGTGCTTGTAGCTTTTAAAATAGGCTGTGTTGTTTTACAACTAAACTTATTGAGTACATGGGGCCTACATGTTGTTTGACAACTATACTCATGAGTACATGGGGCCTACATGTTGTTTGACAACTATACTCATGAGTACATGGGGCCTACATGTTGTTTCACAACTATACTCATGAGTACATGGGGCCTACATGTTGTTTGACAACTATACTCATGAGTACATGGGGCCTACATGTTGTTTCACAACTATACTCATGAGTACATGGGGCCTACATGTTGTTTGACAACTATACTCATGGAGTACATGGGGCCTACATGTTGTTTCACAACTATACTCATTAGTACATGGGGCCTACATGTTGTTTCACAACTATACTCATGAGTACATGGGGCCTACATGTTGTTTGACAACTATACTCATGAGTACATGGGGCCTACATGTTGTTTGACAACTATACTCATTGGGTACATGGGGCCTACATGTTGTTTGACAACTAAACTCATTGAGTACATGGGGCCTACACTGTCTTACTACATCAGGTTTCTCTTTTCAGGGAAGTAACAAAATTTCTTAGTAAATATACTACTTAATGATTCAATGTATATAATCTATGGTCAACATAATTGAAACATTTACACAAATGTTATGCATGGAGCTTTATATTAATAATATTCAATTTCTTATAGATGACATTTATCTTAATTAGTTTATAGTTCGGTTTTTTTCTACAAGCAGTTTGAACAAAAATGAATTTTTGTTATTGGAAAGATCCCCTTTGTTAAAATGTGCATGTCGCCCCTCCTGTAAAATAGTGTGCTTAGTACGACCTAGTGTGTATAGACAACCTTGATTTGTTGCTTAGAATGACCTAGTGTGTATAGACCACCTTGATTTGTTGAGATTTTATCCATTTCTATTGAGTGATATCTACAAGAAGCAATAATTGGTCAGACCATATGTGACACACTGTGGTGTCAGTATAATTTATTTCCATACTGTGTTACTCTCATTTTTTTTTATAAAAATTTTTTAGTATTTGCTGAGTCTTCAAAAACAACAGATGATGAAGATTTTAATTATTTTTTTTAAATATTGACTTGAAAGGTTTCTTCCAATTTCTTAAATTTGCTTTGAGAAAAAATCTTGTTTTAAAAGTAAATCCATTACTTGTATAATAGTAATGCAGCATGCTACTGAATATAAAAGTCTGGAAAGCCCTGTTCAATCTTTGGTTGACAAAACTTAGAAATAAAATTATCATGGAAAATTCTTGAGTGTTTTATTTATTCTTATATATATATATATATATATATATACGAGCAGCAAAGCCCGTCCAAGGCATGTTGTTGTAACTCCCCCCCCCCAACAGCCGTCTCGACCGGCATACATGTGCATCACGTTAAAAATACCATCCATTATAGTTAAAATAAATAACTCGTGAAAACATAGCCTTTTGACTATAAATCCCAACGCGCATAACTCAAAATAAAGTCTTGGAAGAAAATACTGCACCAAAAATAACTCGATTTGAACGTCCGCGTAAACGTTTTCAATATGATTGGCTGTAGGAGTCATATGTATTTGAGGGACCAATCGCTATAGATGACGGGACAGAATGGACAGAAAATTGCCTTTATTATATAGGCTATTTTTTTAATAATCAGAGCTAGATTAGATAATAATTCAAGATAAGACTGTGAAGAAGGAAAATGTGTTACTGTAGTTTCAAAGTTGTAAATTAATGTATTCTTTTAAAATACTTTGACATGTAAATACAGTGGTACATCTAGCTTCAAAATTAATCTGTTCCAGGGTGGCCTTCGTATCCTAGATTTTTCGTATGTCGAAGCAAGCTTTACATGTAAAATGTCTAATTGTTTCCACGTAAATAGCAACTGTTTTGGGGTAATTTTTTTTAGGAATTCGTTCCCCTTTTGAGTCACTCTCTAGAAAATAAAGACAATGACCTTTCCTCTATACATCAGTTCAACGAAATTATATAAGGAAAGAAAGGGAGCTTTATATTTACAGCATCGTGTTTGTTTGTTGTTTGCTTAAATTTGTGGAGATTTGTGTTACAGAGAGGTTTGTTATAATAAGGGAAGTAACTGGTAGTCATTTCAATAAGTAAAAATTTAATTTGTTACCTACCTTTTACAATCTACGCACTACATGTGTCGACAACCCGAGGCTCGCGAGCCGCATGCGGTCTTTCGATGTCAAGTTGCGGCTCTCCAGTTCCATGCCCAAATACTAATACTTATATCATTTGATGTTCAAAACTCATGTTAGTGGCTCTTTAAAATACTGGGGCATTTCGTAAATTGTAACTTTGGCTCTTTCTTCTCAACAGTCTGCCGACCCCTGATGTAGTCGAATTATGAATAATGCATCGCACAAATAGTTATTTTTTCTTTCAAATATTTTTTTTTCATATACGTCAGATAAAATAAAACTAATGACCAAGTTCTCATACTTGGACACTCCTATATTCACCCGTTCATAAAACGTAACAAAGAAATCATTTAGATTCTGGTAAAAAATTCGTTATGATAAAAGGCTTTAGGATTTTCAATTATCGGCCAAATAGGAAATTTGAGATATTTATACACTGGACAATAGGAGGGGGTGAGATATTTACACACTGGTAAATAAAGATCAGGTGAGATATTTACACACTGGTCAATGGGATAAGGTGAGCTATTTACACAGTGGTCAATAGGATAAGGTGAGATATTTACACACTGGTCAATAGGATAAGGTGAGATATTTACACACTGGTCAAAAGGATCAGATAAGAATGAAACAGTGCGATATTTTATTTCTGAAACTGTTAAATACGAAACATAAAAAGCTGTGTAAAAAAAAATAACAAAAATAAACAACTTATAATAAGTAAATCTTGTGGAAAAATAAATTGGCAAAAATAATTTAAACAAAATAATCTCACAAAAAGGGAAACCTGTGTATCTATTCATCAGTGATTAATTTGTTATATAATGTTGTCGTTTGTCCGCCGTTATTCCCGGTGACCATTCTCGTCACATCAGCCGTGTGCTTTGGCAGCTTGGTGTGTTCTTTGATGGCTCATAAGACCTATCCTTGTCCGAAAGGTGCGACCACATGTCGGACAAGAGATGGTTCGGAAGTAATCAGGAGGATTCTGAGCACGATCCTTGGAAGCCTGTTGTCTGTTTGCTTCACCGGCTGCTCGTTATGTAATATTGGTCATCACAAATAACAGAGATACCTGGAAGTTTGAACTGTTTTTGTGAGAAGCTGTTAGATCAATGTGTGCCTGACATTGTGTATCGTCAATTACACGATTGATTGTCACGGTGAACGCCTGTTACCGAGTGATTTGGTGGTTGGAGGGCGCATGAACAAAGTAAACGATAAGGCGAGTAATTCATCGGGAGTTTAGCCGACCCAATTTGAGTCACACGACAGATGCTCTGAAGTGTTGTTTTTTTCTTTAATATAAAGGAAATCTCCTGGAAAGTCACTTATCGATATACATAATTTGCAATGTATGTCACGTCCCGTCTGTCTGTCCGTGACTCTATGCGAGGTAACTCCCGATAAAAAAATATGAAAATATAGAAGCAAAAATGTTGCTTTCAAGATTAACAAAATATGTTTCTCGCCATAAAATATTGTGACGTGACATCATTATTTGAGCTTTTATTAATGTGTGAAGGGAACGAAGTAAAAAGAGCCATGTTTTCTTTGATGTGATCAATATTATAATATTTTTTTTGGTATTAAATGTCCGTTTTTGTGTATGTGTCCATGTCAATATTATGTACGTAATTATAAATTTAATTTTCCATATCAATGTATAACATTCGTTTTTCGGTTTATGAAATTTACAATTGGTTGTCGTTTGGTTGTCAAGTTTCGATGCGTTTTGAACTACAAAGCCATTATTTGAAATTTGTCAAATTATGCTTCAGTTTAGCGGTTTTTTTTCTTTTAAAACTTCGAGATTGCATATTTGTATGTTTTAAAAAAACATTTAAAAATCGACTCCTCCAACAATAGTTTTTTTATTGCTATTTACATGTAATATTTTAAAAGACTAATTTTGAATTTAAAAAATCGTTGCTTTTAAGTTTTAATATAGAACCGGAAGGGGTGCTGACTTGACAATAATGAAAACCTTAGTTCAATTCCTAAAACGTGTATATTAAATTGTTTATACTCTTAACTGTTCATACTTTAATATTTTATTTTATCCAGTGATAGACTTTACTTCAAAGGTTTCATGAAAAATAAATAGTTCTTTATTATTCATATTTGTAAATAGCTACAATTTTTTGTTTACATGTTTTTGATAATGTAGGGGTAATAATGTATGGACCAATGGGCGCATAAACTGACAAGTCATAATAGATCTCGAAAGGGTGCTGACTTGACAATAATAAAAACGTTTATGTGAATTACTAAGACGTGTATATTAAATTGTAAATATGATTAACAGTTGATAATTTAATATTTTCTGTTATCCTGTGACAAACTTTGCTTACTACGATTCATGCAAAATGAATAGTTCTGTGTTGTTAACATGTGTAAAAATTACATTTTATTTTTTACATGTTTTGGTAATGTTGTGGTAATAATGTATGGACAAATGGGTGAATAAACTGACAAGTCATAATCATCAATGAAGCTTAAACCGCTTCAAATCACAGATGTGCTTGATGTGGATCACATTACAGTCACATAATTTATTTTTAACGCACTGTACATTCTTAATTGGTGCGCACTATTAAATGCCGCAAGTTAACGTCCGGCTGACTCCTCAGCAATATTTTGGGCCGTCCATAAAGTACGTCACGCTCCAAAGAGGGGAGGGGGTGTAAGAAAGTGTGACAGTTTGTGACAGGGGGGAGGGGGTTCCGGCCATGTGTAACGTCACGCTTTTTATATTACATTTTAATTATTTTATTAATAAAAAACCAAATTTTTGTTCGAAAGTGTGACGTACTTTAGGGGGGGGGTCCTAGATTTGTGACAGTTTGTGACACGGGGGAGTTAAAAATGGTCAAAAATAGCGTGACGTTCTTTATGGACGGCCCCTTTGTTAATACTTCGAACTTCAAACTTCTTTGCTGTAGTATCACCTTATGCTGTGTGTAATTCACTATGCATTTACTATTATCCTAATTATATCATTATTATTCATGCAAACTTATATAACGCGAAGCCTAAGCTTGGAGGTTTTCTCATAACACATATATTTGTATATATAATCAAAATATAGACTCTGCTATGTCCGTTCGTAACGCTAGAGTTTAGAAAGCGCACCGCTTTAACAAAATAGCCTTGAAAAAGTACTGAAAAAAAAGAAAAAAACACACGCTATTTTCAAACGTCCGCATAAAATTGTTCAATATGGAAAATAGATTTAATTTTTCTCTCTTGGTCTCTACATTTTCTGCTTATTTACTATGCGGCTTTCAGGCAAATGGGACAATTACAAAAACTGAAATATATACATTTTGAAACCTCCTGTCATTTTTGACGGGTAATACACTAGTTTATTTATAATATTCTCAAATTTCTTATGTTGCTAACTACACTCAACATTTATTGCATAGTTCGTAGCAGTTTAAAAACGAGCTAAAACACAGAAAAATGGCAGCATTATTTATTTTCAGAGCATTACTAAAATTACTTAAACACATATTTTGCCACTGTAGACTTTTTAAACGCATCAGACGAATATTGAAAATAATCTTGACTTTTACACTTTGGAAAAACCTGCATAGAAAACCTACAAAACAAGTTTTGATCTATTAGAGGATTTTTACCACGTTTTTATTAACTCACTTTCGTTCCTATTTGTGTGTCTGTCCACAATTTTTCAAATCTACCAACGTAAAATTAAACCACTTCTGATGGTCCTAGAGATCTCAAAATTTTACCACTGATAGATCTTGGATGACAATGAATTGTATCAAACTTTCAGATCGATCGAATGTACCGTTATTAAATTATTGAACTTTTTAGTTTATCTATATATAAGCCTATGTATTATCCGTCTGCCCTTGTTTACATTATTTCAGGTGCCGAGTTCACACCAACCCCGACCACAAAAACCATGTTTAACATCAAGGGGAGATCAGTCATTTCCAGTCTGTAAATGTTTGTCGGGCAATGCGAATTATATTTGAACATAATCAATACTTCAAACCTCACCATAGCATACACTTAGACTAAAAAGAATAAAATAAATAGAAGTAAAAAAAAAGATTTTAAAAAAACACGTTTTTTTAAGCGGACTAAAAAGAAGAAAATAAATTTTAAAAATTTTAAATATGTACTATGAAGTAATATGACTTAAAAACGTTGGCGGGCGCTTTTTAGGCGTTTGGCTAAAATGATTAGGATTTACAAAGGACGATTAAGAAAATGAGTGAATTGAATTAGTTAAGCCTGAGAAGCGCCCGCCCCACGTTTTTAGTCATATTACATCATAGTACTTATTTTAAATTTTAAAAATCTATTTTCTTCTTTTTAGTCCGCTTATAAAAACGTGTTTTTTTAAATCTTTTTTTTTACTTCTATTTATAGTCATATTACATCATAGTACTTGAGCATATAAGTTTGAAATTTTTATCAATCCAGAAAAAGATTTTTCCTCCACAATTCTGTGAAAAAAAATATATTTTCTTCTTTTTAGTCCGCTTATAAAAACGTGTTTTTTTTCTATCTTTTTTTTTACTTCTATTTATTTATCATTAATTATATCTTCCAAAATAAGAGAATGTTCGCCAAACATACGATTTAAAAAACAACAACAACGTTTTTGACTATTATTTTTAAAATTGATGAAACAACATTTCTTGTAAATGATTAACGTAGCTTATGTATAATGTATTGTAATTGTGTGTGTTTGTTGTGATATGAATGTTAATTTAATACTTATAAGTATGTTATTTCTTTCATGTAAAGCGCTGTGAGCCCAGTTCCTTACTGGGATACAACGCTATATAAATAATCAATTTATTATTATTATTATTAATCCCTTATACCTATATATGAGTCATAACTAAAAGTATTGATTATGTTCAATATAATACGCACCGCACGACATACCCCTGTGACTTCTCGAAGGCTGGAGTGAAACTACAGTGACCCGTGGAGGTCAACTATACCAGACGCTACACATGCTACATAGATATCAACTGAAAATTCATTAATTTAATTACGGTACATTCGATCGATCTGAAAGTTTGATACAATGCATTGTTAGATGACACAAGTCTATGTGCAAAATTTCAGCTCGATAGGATCATGGGAAGAGGGTCATTTTTGCCTTTTGTTTTTCCCCGTGTGGGAGCAAGAGAATGATGTTGAATTCGACTGCCAAGACGTGTACCTGAGATGTCCCTCAGGAGTGAGAGGTCACTGGGTAACTCTGACCCAGAAGGCTTGGGAGTTGGCCATCAGGAGATGGTGTTGTACAAAACTCGGGAGTTGGCCATCAGGAGATGGTGTTTTACAAAACTCGGGAGATGGTCATCAGGAGACGGGGTTGTACAAAACTCGGAAGTTGGCCATCAGGAGATGGTGTTGTACAAAACTCGGGAGATGGCCATCAGGAGACGGGGTTGTACAAAACTCGGAAGTTGGCCATCAGGAGATGGTGTTGTACAAAACTCGGGAGATGGCCATCAGGAGATGGTGCTGTACAATCTTTTGAGCCCATTTGGAGATCGGTTGGATTATAGAATTTGAGATACAAAAGTAACATTAACCCCGATACATCATTAAAGAGTTGCGCACGTATTGACCAATTTACGGTGTTACATTTTATCGAAGCGAGTAAGTGTATAAAGTTTGAATGCAGATGGGATTTAAACATTGATTCTCAAGCTTGATCGCATTCACTGTTGTCCTATTGTCTGTTCTATCGGCATTGTAACAGAGAAGTCATGCAATGTTCAAGTTTTTTTGTTTTTGTTTTTCAATTATTTTTTTTCAAGTCAGTTTATCAGGACACCGATGAACGATAACCCCTTCCTACCCAGTACGTCAGCGTACACGTTCTTCACGCCCTTGAAATTTACTAATAATTTACGTCTCCCAAATCCTTTTAAACGACATATTTATTGGATCATTAATTACAGTTGGCAATCAAACATAAATACATAATATGTACTCAATTTTATTTACATTACAAACAAATATTTAAAAATAGTTAGGACCGAAGGAAATAAGGTAAGTCAAAGATTTTATCGAGGTTTATTATAAAACGTTTATGGTTCTAAATTACATTCCTCAAACGCAATAAGGATATTTGTAGAGCGCGCCAGCGTGAATGGATAAGTAATAATTGTAAATAGAGAACTTTTTGAATTAACGTTTAAAATAAAATGATTAAAACTTCTCATATACTCTTTTCAAACAATAATAAACGCAACAATAAGCAAACACGCTTATGGAATGTTTGCAAAGTTGGCAGAATCAAAGTTGGCAGAATGCAGGATGCTATCCTACTCTAACAGAGACTGACTTCAACCTGATAACATATGATTTTACTCAAAAATAATACGTTATTATTTCTTCTTTCTTCATCATATAAAAGTACCATGTACATTCATTGACAACATTGAAAGCTATGAATTAGATTATTTTTGTTTAGATTGTGGTGTTACGACGCAAAGCACACTTAGCTTCCATATTTCATCTCTGCTAAAATACATGCAATAAAATACTTCATTTAAATCTTATTTAATGAAAAGATAATCTAACTGTAATTTTGATGCTTGAGAATTGTATCATTAAATTATGTGTCCCGCGTGTGAATGGGGCCCGAATGTAAATATGCCCCGAATATGAATGAGGCCCGTATGTGAATGTGGCCAGTATGAAAAAATGCGTCTACTAAAACAGGAGGTATATTTATTGTATGTCTAGTTAAGGGGATTAGACGAAAAAAAGCTCGACTCCCACGTCAACCAATGCAGATCTGGATCCTGAGTAAAAACATCAAAAGAAATAAAGAATACATGGAACAGAATTTTCCCTACAAAACAACAGCAAAACGAACTACGCAAAATTGTGTACAGAACATTACAAGCATGCGTCAGTTCGTTAAATTAAATCATCTTTAGCATATAAACGAATGAAAGAAGGAAATGTGTTTGAAACGAAGACACGACTTTGTTTGTTTGTTGTTGTTTTCTAAACGATAGAGAAGTTCTGACCCCTGAAACACATTTTAGCGTCAATACGTTTGTTCCTGGAACTAAAGGTTCTACCCGCCCATCCGCACTTTACAGCTTTCAATGATAGGCCTATCTCCTGGTAATCGCTAAACCTTAGTGGATTCTTTTTAAGGAGGATGGGGTAAGGGGCGGGGGATAAGTCAGAGAAATGTGTTTACACCAGGGAATATTAGATTCAGATTGTCTTTATCCGATGCCAGTCTTCTTAAAATTATTGTTTACGAACCATTCCCTCTAGATACTTAAAACTAGACAAGGTATACAGAAGCTCACGAATTATAGAAATTTTAAGTGTAAACGTATACATCACTGGTTTAGACAATATTTTACAGCATCGCCCACCTCACCCCTGCTCTCCTCTCTCTCTCTCTTCAACCCCAACACGCGAGAAACGAATAATTCCATTTATTCTGAAATTCCAGTCCACGTGCGACTACTTACTAGCAGAAGATGCTCCACAAAACTGGTGCATTACCTGGGAACTTCCTTGTATGGGCGGCCCCGTGTGCCAGGCATTAGGAGGGGATCTGGCGAGCAGAAGAAAGAAAAGAGGAGAGAATTTTATCACGAAATCTGGCAGTTGCTTGGATGTGTGATGTTGGAATACGGAGAAAAGAAACGAATTGATGAAAGTGTTCTACGACCGCAGAGTAGTTAGTATGTGAGTGTGCATGATCAAACCAAAACTTTTTTAACAGCTGAAGGTTGGCATTAAGTTTCTCAGACATGTGACTGTGCTTTCTTCAGCAGAAGTGTGTGACTTGTTGATTTATGCGTATTTTTTTTATCATATCAATACGGCGATGTGTGCGTTGTATAAAAAATGAATAAAATACATTGTTGTGTAAGAAATACAATACGTAATAATACAGCTTAAAACAAATGTATGCGAGGTCAAATTCTTGTTAACTTCATTGTAAATAAAGTCATACATTTTCAACACATCAAATAGTTCTGCTGGAAATTAATTGATTTCAAACAAGTGCTGCATCTGTGTTTTCATTTGCCCACGGATATAAGTTTTGCCATAACAAAAAAAGTTTAATGTTTTGACGGCAACTTAAAACGTTGAATTTGTAGAGGAGTCTGCTGTCGTCTGTTTCTTGTTGTTTACTATGGCGTCACGCAGGAAGAGCGCAAGGCCGACGATAAAAATTCGTCAACAACAAGAAGATGAAGACGACGATGTGGATGATGAGAGCAACACAGAAACACAGATAATAGTGGTGAGTAAACAACAACACATTAGATACAAAGATAATAGTGGTGAGTAAATAACAACACACTAGATGCAAAGATAATAGTGGTGAGTAAATAACAACACATTAGATACAAAGATAATAGTGGTGAGTAAATAACAACACATTAGATACAAAGATAATAGTGGTGAGTAAATAGCACATCAGTAACACAGATAATAGTGGTGAGTAAATATCAACACATCAGATACACGAATAATAGCGACGAGTTAACATCAAGTCTGCCATCAAAGTTTGAAAATATTAAAATTAAAACACGCCAAAAACCCAAGCCCCACCCCACCTTAAAAAATGTGATCTTTGTTTTTTATTTTATTTTTTAAAATATAAATTTTGCCTGATGTTTTTTTTTACTCATTCAAGTTTGTTGCGTTAGATTTTGTTTATAAAATGAAAAAAAATTAATATTACTTCTATGGGCAACGATTTTTAATTTATTTCAAGTTTAATTTACATTATCTAAACAAAATATTTTAATAGAATTACAATTTTAACTTAAGTCTGCAAATGCCTGGCGTACAGTATCGTTTATTTATTTATTCTTTTAAAAAAACGAGCATTTGGAAATGATCATAAATCTAGGTCAGTAGGTCAAAGTCTGTAAAACAAAATTTCTTATACCTGAAGTGGTCGGGATGCCGTGATTCAAACAACAAGAGCAATCAGTGTTTAGCTTTCTAAAGATTTTAAGTTTTACCAGGTACCACAATAGCCATGTATATTATTAGGAAAGACAATCATATACCAAAACAGCATTATGTTGTGACAGAAAGTAACTTTACTCTGGAGCTCTGTGACAATTTTTTTAAAAACTTATGTTGATTAGTAGTTACATGTTAAATAAAGTGGGGAAACTGTCACTAAACTGTCTCTGTCACTTTTAAGACATGAATTCTCTGTCACTTTTAAGACATGAATTCTGACTAGGTTCGAAGAACTTTTGATATAAAGAAATCATTACAGCAACAACAAAACAACAACAAAAACAATAAAAACAACCAGACTGTGTATTATGTAAAGAAGAGGCTACATGTACATGTACACGCAATTAACATTAACTTCATGAAAATAATAAGACAATTAGTTAATGAACATTAAATAGGTCTATGGTAAGCAACACCGGTCACATACAATTATATGAACTACGACTTTCATTCCATAATTTAAAATGTGTTGGTTTGTTCATAATCACCATATAACCATCCGATAAAGCCCCAGTACCTTGAATAATCTCCATAACCGGAGTTTTCAGAACATCATTTGAATAATAAACAATTGAACAAGATCTCTTATGAAGTGTCAATTAAGTCAATGGAATTATTTCATTGCTAAAATTTCAAATTCCATTTACTTTTATATCCCGTTAATCTAATAGATTGAGATACAATTAAAAAATAGTTCATACATACATACATTTCAAACTAATACACATAGTATGCATTCGATTTAAATAATATTTTATTGAGACATTCAGTGCACAGAGTATTGACCAATTTAAATTATTTCTGAAACAATTACATTCCATCCGACTTCTATTTTATTATCGCACCTCACCTTCGTAACCATGACTACGAAAGGTGTTTCTAATCTTACAATACAATATCTACGTCTGGGTCACCGTCTGCGGTTCACCTTCCCATCTCCTAAAATTCACTTACTCACGATAACAACACAGGCGATACCCGTAAGTTACCATGCCAAACCTCGGGGCACACAAGCTTCTCTACCGTGAGCACGTTACGAGCACGCGGACTATTCCCTTATTTGGAACGGCTTTGCTCCCATGCCAAACTGGCAACCGAAATAGAACAACTGCGTTATTTCCTTTAACCTGTTCACAAACTAAGGCACGTTAGAGTTATTCCCCTTTCATCCTGCATCTATTCTTTATTTCTTTATTTAAGGGTGGCGTCGAGAAAGTAGTATGCATAAAATAGAGGCAGGAAGGGGAGAAAAATAGCGAAGAATACATTGAATTACTTCCCTTTAAATGCGTTTCCTGTTTTATGTCCAACGTTTCTGTTAACAATTAAAACATGATCAAATTACTACAATGGCGGTTTGCTGTATCACGTCAAAAACTTCTATTACAGATTGGAACAGTGGCGTAGCTAGAACTATTGCCGCCCGGGGCGGTCTCCAATTTACCGCCCTTTTTAGGGGCCGTCCATAAATGATGTCACGCACCTGAGTCACATACGTTTGTGTCGATGTGTAACGAGGGGGGGTGTTTAAGAAATGTGACGTCACGTCAAAACGCGCAACTTTAAATAAATTCCCACTTAAATATTTGATTACTGACACTTTATTTAATGACGTTTATGTAAAACGCGCGTTACGATATTAGACTGCAGCGTTACACTTAAAACATACTTAAATGGCAAAACTTTAATATCGAAACATGCTCATATTCAAACAGAAAATACGACTTTTATTGGGGGGTCAAAGCTTTGTGACGTCTTTTTGAAGAAGGGGTCTAAGTTTTTGTGACGACGTGTGACGAGAGGGGAGGGGTGAAGTATCAGCCAAAATAGCGTGACGTCATTTATGGACGGCCACTTAATCGATTAGATTGTGGATTTTAAAAATTAATAAACATGTTTAAATAATTGTAATTGAAACGAAGTAAAGGTGGGGAACATGTTTACCATTGAATGCCATATTTATGTAAGCAGTAATAAAAGAGGCCGCATAAGATTTTATACCTATAAATACACATTTATAAAAATATAAGATACTTTTTTTAAAGGCCACAAGAAAGTAACTGAGGTCGCAGGTCATGAGACAAAACATATTCCAAATTTACACCCCAAAAAGAACATTACCAAATACTATTCTTTTATTTTGTATTTATAAATAAATGATTTTTTTTTACAAATAAAGAAATTGTATACATTAGCAGTGGCGTAACAACGGCTTGGCATTGGGGCAGTTGCCAAGGGAGCCGGCCTGTGTGAGTTCAAAAGGGCGCCGCTAAATCTCTAATTTTAAAACTTTTATTTAAATAAAAGGCGCCAAAAACAAATTAGGCAAGGGCGTCAAAAACCCAGTTACGCCTCTGTACATTAGTATGTAAACATATTAACATTTACTTGCCTAACTTTCATAATAAAAAATCGTGTATTGTGCTGTTGAAATTAAAATTATTTAATATCTTGTTCTATGGAACAGTATTGCAAGATTTTGTTGTCTTTAATCGCTCATTGTGGAACAAAGATAATTTTTTATCAACTTCAGTTTGGAGAAGGTCCTTTCACAACTAGCGACACTAATAGCAATAGTTGAAAAAATTCAAAGCAAAATTACAATATTGGGTACAGAATTTTCCAACATGTACTGTTGAATAAATTTTAATAGATAAGGGGAACTTCTTCCCCCTTTTTCTAACATAATGCCTCTTCTTGTAGTGTAGGTACAGCCATAAAAACATGGATCCTTTTTCTTTCCATATTGAACTGTCAATGTCAATAAAGTAATTTATTTGATGTTCAAATGCTTCATATAGTAGGTTACATGGTATTACATGTATATACGAATATTTGCTTGCAAGGAAATGCAACTCATCAAAGCGTTATTTTATTTTATAATTCCAGCCATGGATAAAAACATTTCTCGTTGTACTTCTTTTTCTAAAAATAGAACCACGTCTTCTGAATTTTCCTTACTGATATTTTTTCTCCTTCTAACTAGGCATTCAGTTGATATCTCCATCTCTTCACAAATTGTTTGGATCATATAACAGCATTTTGTACTAGCACATCTCTTTGTTCCGTTGCATTAATTAAAAAAATGACGGGTTCCCATAAATTGAGATAAAATAGAAGAGAAAAAGATTGCATTGAATTGAGTAAAATTCCAGAATCTGATCTCGTGTTCCTAGTTACTTCTTCAGATGTCAATTTTTCCAAGACGCTTGAAAGTTTAAAGGTCTTTTTCTAAATTATTAAATGCCTATTGTGGTATTTATTAACAGATAAATTTGAATATTTACATATTCTTGTCATAAATCTTAATAATTTTCCATAAAATAGATGAATTCAAACTATTTACTAATTAGTATTACTTTAATTTGATGGGCGTAACATGCTTACTGAATAACAGTATTTTAATTAAAAACGCAAATTATTTGTGCTACTTTAATGCAATAAAAACAAAATAAATTTAATTTTTAATAACTGACCTACAATAATTTATTGAAAACTGAAACAGTAATATAAATTACTACTTGCAAGTTAAACACAATATTTGAACCACCATGTCATTGGTACTGGGAGACCATTTCCGAGGAGCGCGCCTCCTGGCGGGCAAAAGTGCGTGAGGGCATTCATGTCGCGGAAGCATCCCTCATAGCTTTGAGTGAAGAGAGAAGGGCCAGGAGAAAGGGCAGGGGTTTAGAGGAGCAGGAGTACACGCCATCGTCCCATGAGGACGGACAGTTGCCATGCCATACCATACCATGCCTTGTAGGTACTTTTTCGCGCATCATTCTGCGAATGTCGAAATTCCACGCAAAAACTGTCGTGGCGATATTAATAGCACAAATTTTTCGGCCCAGCGGTGGTGTGTTTTGGGGTAGTTTTCTTATGAAAGCGTCATCTGTGACTTATATCGCTTAGTTTTCCAAACAAATGGATACTTTTTTTGAGCGATTTAAAATTTTTGAACGGGTTTGCGTTAGTTATAATATCCACTATGTAATCAAACAAATGTTGTGCGAATCCGTTAATTAAGACTCGAAATTACGAATATTTTTGTTTCAACTTGGTTTTCCCCTTTCAAAAGAACAAGGGCGTTTGTCAGAAATGGTTGTACTTTTCAAATGCCCACAAATGCCGCCCCTAAATGAGTGCCGCCCGGGGCGGACCGCCCCCCTAGCTACGCCACTGGATGGGAAATATAACAGTCAATGAAATTGTTTCCTTTATAACGATTTTGATGGCGATTTAAACGAAATGGAATTAACAATAAAGACACTAAAATATATTTTCAAGACAAATTTACATTATAGAATACCTTACTCAGGTGAAGCATATCACAATCGCATATAATAGAAATGATATAATAATTGCACATCGAGGCAACGATGGCCATGTCAAAACAAATGTTATCACAGGCGTAACTAGGGTTGGTGTTAACCATTGCGGACTGCAACCCCCGCATCACCTAGTAACGCCTCTGAATTTTATCAGTCATTTTATGATCAAATACCAAAATAGCCAGATTAGTCAATGTTACTATTTATCTTTGTCGATATTATTTAACTTTTAAATTGACTTAAGTTTAGAGAAGCAAGTTTCATTTTTTTTAATAGGAGTAGTATGGAATATCTAAAAGTAATATTATATATATTATAAAAACTTGGAGCTCTAATATTATAAGCTTAAATAAATCAAGTGACCTTGAATTCATTGACTCATTTTTATTGCCCGTGAGTTTCACAAAAATCACAACCTGTCAAGATCATATGAGATATGTACTCAAATTTGAAGTCATGGCCCTCGATGTCTAGTAGATTAACTGGTGTAAAGAAAACAGTTATGATTTTTCTAATTCTTTATGTCTCAAACACTATCATGAATGTCTACAAATAAGCTTATCAAATGAAGAAATCAAATTTATTCTAAAACACAAAGTCATGCGACAAGGCTGAATCTTCGCTTCCATACCCCAAAATTTTCTTATTTGCTTTTTCGTCTGGGAGGTTTAATAAAAAAATCTTAAAGATTTCACATACAATTTTTGCATACGTAATTTCCATTTCCGTTCACTTCTTTGTGTTTGCAAAGCAATTAATTTTCAAACCCATTGCAGAACGTTAAGTTTCTCTGCCTGTAAACAATATCAGGCAGCATTGACATAATCACGTACAAGTTTTCAGAAACCCAATAACATGGAAGAGAAAAAGATTTCAATGGGCCTATGAAAGTTCTTTCGTCTGTTCACAAGATTTAGTTTTCATTAATTTGCATGCTGACAAACTTAACTTAAAATGGCTCCAAGTATTATAGGTTTGATTTATGTGGTCTATTCTATTAATACTTTGTTATACTTTGTAACACGTTTCATTTTTGTTTCAATGAAACTTCTAAAAGTTTCTACAACTTCTGCTTTCTGTATAATTACTTAACGCACAGCTTGTCTTGTTTGATTCGTATATTAAATATCCGTAGGCTATTGACTATCATGGAATAATAGTGTGTCTTGTGTACTGTACCTTAAAGATGTTTTTCGATGAACTTTATCCCCTAAAACTGCAATGAGCTTGTTTTTAAATTTTGTTGGTATATAAGTAAAGGACTGTCTTTGATTCACTGTCACAAGATTTTCTCGGAGTATGTCATAACTAGAGTTGCGGGTTCGAATATCGGTGAAAATTGTGTGTGTGTGTGCTTGTTCCCTGAGTCCACCCAGTTCTGATGGCTACCTGACATTATTTGAGGTAAGGCAAAGATTGCCTTGCATTCTGCTAGCAACATCCCCTCGTATGCCATGGCTATAGAAACTTATGAACGCTGTTTGCCCCCTAGGCCAGCCAGGTCTGAAAAGGGAACTTTATTAAATCGTTCTTTGCAAGCGGATGCATCAGTTCCAAAATAATACCCATTTTTGCACCAGTGGTGTCGTATCTATAGCCATGAAAAGCCAAATTCTGTTTTGTCACGAATTGTGAGGGTTACCATTTTAACCACAGCATATCGACATTTTCGTTAGCCATAAAGTATTGCTGTTTTATTGTTTATCCGTTTTGATGTCCGGCTCATGATTCATTCCCTTCGCAAATTGTTTTTGTGTTATGAGCGCTTGATTCATGAGTGGCTTCTTTGGAGCAGAGTTTCTGCTTGTTATTAAATCGTTTAGAAGAGCTAAAATTTGATTTTTTTCCAGTGTGTTTATATTGCAAAATAAATGACATTAAAAGTAATGATGCTTGGACAATAAGCCATCAAGTATTTATCATTTTTTTCCATTAGTTTGCAAACGGTAAAATTATTCTCACTGTTGCTGCCGTATCTCCTTTTGTTGTGAGTTTTGCGCTTGATTTTTTAAAGTTAAGTTTTACATGTGGAACAGTTTCCGATCTCACTGCCCTAACAACAATCACAAATTTTCATCTGTACTTTCGAAGCCATTTATGTGTATTCACTAAATAAAATGTGTGAACGCTACTTCACTTGCCCCATAGTCCGCCATGGACTGGAAAGGGGTTTATATTTATATATGCGTTTCCATTAAGTCTATGTATGATTTAGACATTTTCAATTGGTTGCTACTGGAAATTTCTCGCTTCTACATCAGGAGCGGCTGACAAACTTGAATGATCAATTACAAGTATCAGCTCAACATTGTCAGGTTCTTAAACTACTTCAGCCCATTGGTTCTATAGATTTTGTTTTGTTCCATCACCTCGTTCTAATGTTTCCATTAGAACTTTCTCGTAGCTTGTTGGACTTGACGGGGTCAAAGTCAGCGGAGGACTTTTGTTTCGACAAAAGTCATTCATCAACATGTTTTATTGTGGCTTAAACGTGGGCTAGATCCCACGCACCTCAGCTTGTAAGGCAAGCGCACTATTGACCTCGCTATCAAGCCGCCATCTATAGCTTTAGTTTACCCTAAATCACACCCAATAAGGAGTCTGAAGTTTAACAGTGGGAAATCAGAAATATTTTATGGTCGTGCTTTCATTTATTTTATTAATTTCTTCCTCAGTTTTTCCATTAAAATTAAAAGCTAAACTTTCTGTCATCCATTTCATTTTCAGAAACTATCTAACGATGAGAAATTTGCAACCCCTAACAAAGTGCCACCCGGGGCATTTGACCCTCCCGCTCCTCTTAGCTACGCCCCTTGGCACCTTCCTCTACAAATCTACTGGTTAGCTTCAAGCTAACCTTACATTAGCTATTAAAATTTGTATTTACTGGTCTATCATATCCCAAAGAATTTTTTAAAAATGATAATTAATTTTCTCTTGAAATTGCTCCAGGTTATATAACAGAGATGCATATAACTTTAATCAAAGATAAATATCTACTTGTTAGGCCTTTGTTGCATTTAAAAACTTACTCTCCCAGGAAACGAATCCGGTTACATCAATTGGTAGCACTACATCTTACCACATCGTCATTTGGTAGCACTACACCTTACCACATCATCAGTCGGTGGCACTACATCTTACCACATCATCAGTCGGTGGCACTACACCTTACCACATCATCAGTCATTAGCCCGTCATCTCATCACAGCCCTACAGCCTCAGATAATACTATGGCACGCTATGAAGGTACATGTATTGATGCAGATCTGTCCCGACAGAATCGCGAAGTCACTCATTTTCTTCCTCAACCCATCTAGCAGCGCAACCTTGACGTGCCACAAACCTCAGCCATGCTCCACACAGGTGGATGATGAAGCTCTACTTAAATTTTTTATTCAAAGAGGAGATTTCCGAACTGTGCAGACAAATTTAAAGATGAGTCTAAATGATTTGGACTGAGGCGTGTGGAGGTTACCACGCCGTCAAAAACAGCGTACATTTGAGCCGTCAAAAGCAGCGTACATTTAAGCCGTCAAACACAGCGTACATTCGCCCCATCAAACACAGCGTACATTTGCGCTTGTCAAAGACAGCGTACATTTGAGCCGTCAAACACAGCGTAGATTTGAGTCGTCAAACACAGCGTACATTTGGGCCGTCACACACAGCGTATATTTGGGCCGTCACACACAGCGTACATTTGAGCCGTCAAACACAGCGCACATTTGAGCCGTCACACACAGCGTACATTTGAGTCGTCAAACACAGCGTACATTTGGGCCGTTAAACACAGCGTACATTTGGGCCGTCACACACAGCGTACATTTGGGCCGTCACACACAGCGTACATTTGAGTCATCAAACACAGCGTACATTTGGGCCGTCACACACAGCGTACATTTGGGCCGTCACACACAGCGTACATTTGAGTCATCAAACACAGTGTACATTTGAGCCGTCAAACACAGCGTACATTTGCCCCATCAAACACAGCGTACATTTGAGTCGTCAAACACAGCGTACATTTGGGCCGTCACACACAGAGTACATTTGAGCCATCAAACACAGCGTACATTGGAGCCGTCAAACACAGCGTACATTTGGGCCGTCACTCACAGCGTACATTCGCCCCATCAAACACAGCGTATATTTGAGTCGTCAAACACAGCGTACATTTGAGCCGTCAAACACAGCGTACATTTGAGTCGTCAAACACAGCGTACATTTGGGCCGTCACACACAGCGTACATTTGGGCCGTCACACACAGCGTACATTTGAGTCATCAAACACAGTGTACATTTGAGCCGTCAAACACAGCGTACATTTGCCCCATCAAACACAGCGTACATTTGAGTCGTCAAACACAGCGTACATTTGGGCCGTCACACACAGAGTACATTTGAGCCATCAAACACAGCGTACATTGGAGCCGTCAAACACAGCGTACATTTGGGCCGTCACTCACAGCGTACATTCGCCCCATCAAACACAGCGTATATTTGAGTCGTCAAACACAGCGTACATTTGAGCCGTCAAACACAGCGTACATTTGAGTCGTCAAACACAGCGTACATTTAGGCCGTTAAACACAGCGTACATTTGGGCCGTCACACACAGCGTACATTTGGGCCGTCACACACAGCGTACATTTGGGCCGTCACACACAGTGTACATTTGAGCCGTCAAACACAGCGTACATTTGCCCCATCAAACACAGCGTACATTTGAGTCGTCAAACACAGCGTACATTTGAGTCGTCAAACACAGCGTACATTTGGGCCGTCACACACAGCGTACATTTGAGCCATCAAACACAGCGTACATTGGAGCCGTCAAACACAGCGTACATTTGGGCCGTCACACACAGCGTACATTCGCCCCATCAAACACAGCGTATATTTGAGTCGTCAAACACAGCGTACATTTGAGCCGTCAAACACAGCGTACATTTGAGTCGTCAAACAGCGTACATTTGAGCCGTCAAACACAGCGTACATTTGGGCCATCACACACAGCGTACATTTGAGCCGTCAAACACAGCGTACATTTGAGCCGTCAAATACAGCGTACATTTGAGCCGTCAAACACAGCGTACATTTGAGACGTCAAACACAGCGTACATTTGAGCCGTTAAACACAGCGTACATTTGAGCCGTCAAACACAGCGTACATTTGGGCCGTCACACACAGCGTACATTTGGGCCGTCAAACACAGCGTACATTCGACACATCAAACACAGCGTAAATTTGAGCCGTCACACACAGCGTACATTTGAGTCGTCAAACACAGCGTACATTTGGTCCGTCACACACAGCGTACATGTGAGCCGTCAAACACAGCGTACATTCGCCCCATCAAACACAGCGTACATTTGGGCCGTCACACACAGCGTACATTTGAGTCGTCAAACACAGCGTACATTTGGTTCGTCACACACAGCGTACATTTGAGTCGTCAAACACAGCCTAAATTTGAGCCGTCAAACACAGCGTACATTTGAGTCGTCAAACACAGCGTACATTTGAGTCGTTAAACACAGCGTACATTTGGGCCGTCACACACAGCGTACATTTGAGCCATCAAACACAGCGTACATTTGAGCCGTCAAACACAGCGTACATTCGACCCATCAAACACAGCGTAAATTTGGGCCGTCACACACAGCGTACATTTGAGTCGTCAAACACAGCGTACATTTGGTCCGTCACACACAGCGTACATGTGAGCCGTCAAACACAGCGTACATTTGAGGCGTCAAACACAGCGTACATTTGAGCCGTCAAACACAGCGTACATTTGGGCCATCAAACACAGCGTACATTTGAGCCGTCAAACACAGAGTACATTCGCCCCATCAAACACAGCGTACATTTGGGCCGTCACACACAGCGTACATTTGAGTCGTCAAACACAGCGTACATTTGGTCCGTCACACACAGCGTACATTTGAGTCGTCAAACACAGCGTACATTTGAGCCGTCAAACACAGCGTACATTTGAGTCGTCAAACACAGCGTACATTTGAGTCGTTAAACACAGCGTACATTTGGGCCGTCACATACAGCGTACATTTGAGCCATCAAACACAGCGTACATTTGAGCCGTCAAACACAGCGTACATTCGACCCATCAAACACAGCGTACATTTGGGCCGTCACACACAGCGTACATTTGAGTCGTCAAACACAGCGTACATTTGGTCCGTCACACACAGCGTACATTTGAGCCGTCAAACACAGCGTACATTTGAGGCGTCAAACACAGCGTACATTTTGGCCGTCAAACACAGCGTACATTTGGGCCATTACACACAGCGTACATTTGGGCCGTCACACACAGCGTATATTTGGGCCGTCAAACACAGCGTACATTTGGGCCGTCACACACAGCGTACATTTGAGTCGTCAAACATAGCGTACATTTGGTCCGTCACACACAGCGTACATTTGGGCCGTCAAACACAGCGTACATTTGGGCCATTACACACAGCGTACATTTGGGCCGTCACACACAGCGTATATTTGGGCCGTCAAACACAGTGTACATTTGGGCCGTCACACACAGCGTACATTTGAGCCGTCACACACAGCGCACATTTGAGTCATCAAACACAGCGTACATTTGAGCCGTCCAACACAGCGTACATTTGAGCCGTCCAACACAGCGTACATTTGGGCCGTCAAACACAGCGCACATTTGAGTCATCAAACACAGCGTACATTTGAGTCATCAAACAGCGTACATTTGAGCCGTCCAACACAGCGTACATTTGGGCCGTCCAACACAGCGTACATTTGGGCCGTCCAACACAGCGTACATTTGGGCCGTCCAACACAGCGTACATTTGCGCACAAATCTGTATAATCCTGACAACATCTCGACAGTGCTCGGTGTTCAGCCAAATATAAGTTGACAGTAAAAATACAGAGATAGTCTTTTACAATTTACTGACAACAACCGGATGAGGAAACTATCATTTCATAAAGCCTTGAATAGTCCGCAATGTTCAGTCATTTCATTTAACGTTGAGATTAAATGCTCTAAAGACAGTTGTGGGGACATTATCACGTGACAGTGACCGCTTCCTAAGCTTTTCCTTGTCCAACATTGGGGCAGTCGGAAATCTCACAAGGAGATATACTTTCAATGAATAATTTGAAATCTAAGAACATTGATTGTTACGGGTGTAATCTCTTGTAAAGTAGGATTTTACGGGTGTAACTTCTCCTTTTAACTGATGATTTTACAGGTGTAACTTCTTCTTTTAACTGAGGATTTTACGGGTGTAACTTCTTTTAACCGAGTAGTCTTACGGATGTAACTACTTTTTGTAACTGAGGGGGTTGCCAGGTTGTATGGTTTGCACTAATCCTGGCCACACCACTGCAGCTGCAATTGTCAATGGTCAACATTTGACTTTTTACTTAAACACTGGAGGTGATATTGCCTATATGTTTTATTTTTTGCGTCAGCTTCATTTAGTATAATTTGACATTTGTAACGTTTTTCGTACAATCACATCTTACTGCGTTGTTGGTACATTCCTAAACATTTCTCCAACCCTTACCCTAATCCCCAATCTAACACATGACCTTAATCCTAATCCTAACCCTAACACTAACATCATTTTAAAATTACTGCACTGTTTCTTTTAGCAAGTTGTCGTAATTTTTATTTGTGCTTGTGTTTGTGTCTCACAGTTTCCCACAAGAAGCCCGTTGGCAGTGACTGGCGGCCCTGGACAAGCCAATAGTGCTGCTACCCCCAAGACCACACCTGGTCCTGCCACTGCCAGAAAACTGTGTGTGTCCGAGCCGTCGTCTCGCAGTGAGCCTCACATCGCGATACCGTCAGACGTCTACCAGGACTTCGAGGCCCTCAAGTCAGCTACGAGACTTGACACACCCGAGCTGATGAGAAAATTGCTCAAAGATTATCAAAGGTATTGACCTAGATAATTGTTATCAAAGGTATTGACCTAGATAATTATTATCAAAGGCTTTACATAGATAACTATTGACCTATATAAAAATTATCAAATGGATTGACCTAGATAATTACTATCAAAGATATTGACATAGATAACTATTATCAAAGATATTGACCTAGATCAGGGGTCTCCAAACGTTTCTACCGGAGGGCCACATTAACTGTCAAACAGCAGTTTTGGGGCAAACTACACACAGTTTTGTGGTAAACTATAGGTAAAAATAGTATATTTTTTGGAGACTAAAAGGTCTCCAGGGGCCGGATGAGAGGGCATCGCGGAGACCCCTGACCTAGATAATTATTATCAAAGGTATTTACCTAAAGAATAATTATCAAAGATATTGAATCATTTTTAAAAATAGTGATATTAAAATACAATTCTAAAAAAAATTAGTTGAATAAAATTTCGTATTGTCTATTTTTAGAGTATCTGCTGTGTCTCAGATATCACGTGAAAAAAGGCTCGATCATGTCATAGGGGATATTGTAGCCGCCAAGTCTTCAAGCGTCCTTGACCTATCCAGAAACAACGAAACATCTGGACACATTGACAGCTGTCACGATGACCTCATGGTCGTGGGCGTAAACTCGGACGATGACGTCAACGATGACGATGACAATGATGATGACGAGATGGAAGACGACGTCAAGCCGTTGGATCTGACTCTCCACAGACAAGATCAGTTGGCGTCACCTGACTCGGCCATTGTTGAAGACATCCACATCAGGGTTCACGCCCCGGCCTCTCCGTGCGTTACGCCGACGCCCCTGGGCCCGACTCATGACATGTCAAGTCAGGAAATGAAAGTCATGTCTACGCTTAAAGGCACGGGGCCGTACATCATAAACCTTGAGCCCGGCGCTGACAGCAGCCCACAGTCTGGTTCGATGCTGGCCCAGACTCTAACGTTGGACATACCAGCTCAAGGATTCAACACGACATCCAGTAAATCACTGGCAGCTTCCGGTGCATTGTTGGGGAGAGACGGCACCCTTTTCAACAAACACTCTACAAACGTGAACTTTGAGTTCACAAATGACGCCTCTAAACGCTCCAGCAGCAATCAGTTTAAAAGCAATACCTTAATAAGCACGTTGCCGTTTAGTCACAAACCGTTGGATTTACCAACAAACCTTGGGGGACTGCCGTCTTATTCAGAAGCTCTCAGCTCTGTGCTCAACTCCCACAAAGTCTCAAGTAAACAATCTCAAGTAACCAAGACGACGAATGCTTTCAACGCGCCGGTGGATGCTTACAAGACGGACAGCGATTATCAACGAAACTCGTCGCCTTTGTTTCAAATTAATCCTGAAGATCCCGATATTAAGTTCATTCCATTTAATCTGAATTCACAGCACGGATTTTGTGGACAGCAGCAAAGTGAACAACACAACAGCCCCGAACAGCAACTCCAAAATAATTTCAACTCAACACAACAATTGACTCAATTATCACAGGAACAACAAGAGATTGCACTAAAAGCGTTCTGTTCCGCACACGTCCCACCGCTTCAAATGTTGTCTCTTGTACCAACCAAACATGAAACATCAGACACTAGTGTGTTGAACAATTTCCTTAAGAGTAGTGACGCTTCGTATCCTAACTTTCTGCTAGATGCCCAGAGCATGAATCTTTCAAAAACATCCGCGGTCACCAGCAACTCTCCCTCCAATGCGACCATGCAGATGCCGGCATTCTTCATGACGACCTCAGCCAATGGCGTCAGCAAGATGGTCGCCATACCTGTCCTCCACACGTTGCCCGATGGCGTCACGGGGCTCCAGCCTTTTGCCTTCGCCCCGCACCCCGTTCAACCGTCATCCTCGAGCACATCGGTGCCTTCAAGCCCATTCACCACTGACATGATCTTTACCACACCAACATCACTGCCTGGGGGGAATCTCACCCAGTCAGTTGATACTCCTGTTGACCAAAGCGTCTTGAACCAAGCCTCGCTTATGTCCCCTCCAATGCCCAGCCCGACCAAGCCTAAACCAGGGCGACCTAGGGGCAAAGGGGCAAGAGGTCAAACGCAGAGGATTCCAAATAAAGATATGAAGCTGCTCACCGAAAACACGCTGTTCCCAGGAGTGTACACGAGTATTCTGAAACTGCCATGGAGTCGACGGTCTCGGAACAAAACCAAGGTGAAAACGATTAGTGAACTTAAAAAGCAAGCTCAAATGATCGCTCAAGAGAAGATAAGTGAGCAAACTACAGACTTCTTAGGTGGCCTTGTTAATAGCAACAGCCTAGATCCACTTGAGTCGCAAGAGGACACTATGAGGTACACCATAGACCTCAGCAACGCCAAACAGGCTGATGACACTATTTTCAGTGGGGCTCTTTTAGAAAATCAACGAGGTCGTGGTGATGGTCAAAATGAATTCCAACAAAGTGTCCAACTTCAAAAACAGAAGGATATAGAGCAGCAGCAGCGTCTACATGCACAGTACCATCTCAGACTTCAAGAAGAACAGCGGAAACTGACAAAACAAATAGAGTTGTCATATCAAAGTAGTAACGAGTCACAGATAGCGGGGCCAGTTCCCATAAATTCACATGACGTTGATTCAGTCAAGCAAGAAGTAATTTGCCACGACTACACAATGTCACGGTGTCCCATCCAAGATTTGTCCACTACAACCACTGTTAACGCTGACCTAAATAAACGCAAGCTGGAAACGAGTGATTCCTTTAGTTATCCTACCCCTGAGTGCGTCATTGGTGCCAAGAAATCCCCCAAAAAACGAGGGCGCCCTCCTAAAATATCCGCCCTCCTGAAATCCTCAGATGACAAAGTTATAAACGTCACGATTACGTCTCAGAGACAGGATCATGAGCCGGATAATTTTCTGAACATTTCAACTGCAGCAACAACAGCAACAGAAATACCATCAACAACATCAACAGCATCAACATTCTCAATACTAAAATCAGCGCTGTCTAACAACAACTCTACTGTCTTCTCCACCAGCCCAGGAGAGTTCACATTTGAACACAATGAAGACATCGCTGATGGTGCGATGTTCCTCAACAAGAAACCAACGTTCTTGACATGTAAAATGACGAATGAAACCTCGAGCCCTCTCATGGCGTCCCCGCTGTCATGTAGCTCACTGCCACCATCAACAAACACGACAGACAATAACGGGGAGTCTCACGAGGAAGAGCCCCACTACTCCAAATCGGTGTTTTCAAACACAGCTAATTTTGACGTCAAGCCGCGACGGAAAAAAGTTTCACGGCTTCTAAAGTCGAATGAGAATTTCATGTACGCCACGTTTAAAATTAAACCCAAGAACGGAAGCTTGGCCCCACGTAAGGCGAGGCGAAAACGCAAAGACGTCTTGGCGAGCACAGCTGCGGCAGCTGAGACCATCGCTAATCTCAGACACAAGAAGTTCCAGGAATCTCTTACCAATGAAGGCGGCAGACCCTCGTCAATGGTGGCTTGGAAGTTTCATGAACAATATCCCTGCCCCAGCGGAGACGGATCAGATAAAATGATGCTGGACAAAAAATCCGTTTGTTCCACTTGTGGTAATGAGTTCCCCGTCGATAACGACGAGTCTGTTCCCCAGGTTTGCGGCTCGTGTCTGTACGGGACGAACTTCGCAGGTTTTATTGAGCACGGCGCAAAGAAACTTGGAGATCCCGAGCTGAGGGCCGAGTGCTGTGTCACCTGCGGCAACATGTTTCAAAAACATTACTCGGACACAAGCTCTCGGTGTGATGGTTGTCTGCGGAACAATCCTTCGTCTATCAAGTCGTCAAAACTTTTCTCTTTTTGTGACTCAAATTTACCAGCGCTTTCACGTTCAACACCTTCTTTAGCACAGCCACCTACTTCATCGAATTTATTCAGTGCATCGCCGTCACTAGCATCAGCACCTAATTTATCTGCATCTTCCAAAGAACACCGCGACACGAAGGAACCGCCGCATCGGGAGGTATTCCCCGCGAGACTCAATAACAACAACCACCTCTACTGCAGCATGTGTCGGATGGAGTTTACTAAAATATGTGACTACCTGCATCACATCAGAGATGTCCACGAGAGCAAGCCAGCCGCATCTCAGACCTGGGACAGCGTTCGATCACCGAGTGACGTCATATGTAAACTGAAAGGATCAAAGACGAAGAAATCGTTGGCGCATAAGACCTTGACCTGCCCCGTTGAGGAGTGTCCACACTTTTTCCGTGAGCCAAAAGATTTAAGCTTACACCTGACTAAGAAACATGCCAACTTTGGGACAGGTAAAAATGTTGATTTGAGCTCCTCGTGCCCGGCACAGGATCCTGTGGTCAACACCCACCAACAAGACCAGGAGATCTTATCTCAAGAAGACTCGTTGGCCTGTGAGTACATCGAAGATTGCCCTAAGCAAAATGTCCCTGACAAGTCCAGCACAGCTCTTCAATGCGGAAGTCAGAAACCTCTCCAGTGTGAATTTTGTGATTATCGATGCAGGCAAAAAAATGCTCTCACCTGGCACATGAGGAAACACCCAGAGGCTGCCTCACAGTACAGAAGATACAGTGGTGTCAGTAGTGTCAGTGCCGAATAGACACCTGTCAGTAGTGTCAGTGCTGACTAGACACCTGTCAGTAGTGTCAGTGCTGACCAGACACACCTGTTAGTAGTTTCAGTGCTGACTAGACACACCTGTCAGTAATGTCAGTGCTGACTAGACACACTTGTCAGTAGTGTCGGTGCTGACTAGACACACTTGTCAGTAGTGTCGGTGCTGACTAGACACACCTGTCAGTAGTGTCAGTGCTGACTAGACACCTGTCAGTAGTGTCAGTGCTGACCAGACACACCTGTTAGTAGTTTCAGTGCTGACTAGACACACCTGTCAGTAATGTCAGTGCTGACTAGACACACTTGTCAGTAGTGTCGGTGCTGACTAGACACACTTGTCAGTAGTGTCGGTGCTGACTAGACACACCTGTTAGTAGTTTCAGTGCTGACTAGACACACCTGTTAGTATATTCAATTATATCAGTATAGTCGGTGCTGACTAGAGTCGTCTGTAACATGTATTGTCGAGAAAAATTTCAGTGGTGTAATATTTAGTAAGTTATCAGTATCTAGTAGATACACAATAGCTATGAAATGATTAGAACCAAGTTTGTGTGTTCCCAGAGTTCAAAAAGTGTCCTAGAAAAGAAAGAAAGTTTAAGTCCTACTAACAATTTACTGAAAACTTGTCACCAATGCATGAACGTTAGACTGACAGAATCATGTGACCTTAAAATTCATCAACATTTGACGCGACCCAAATCAAAGTTTCAAGTAAGCTATAAAATTAGTCACTTAAGTTGATCTTAGAATTAGTGAATAAATGAAACATAAAGTCCATTCATTATTGAGCTTCAGAAAGACATTGAGGTCAGTATATTAGTGAACTTTATCAAGAAATAATTATCAGCACATTGGCTACTTTAAACAACTTTTAAAAGGTTGGATCATATTGTGTTGATAGGATATGTTTACCCATGTGGATCATATTGTGTTGATAGGATATGTTTACCCATGTGGATCATATTGTGTTGATAGGATATGTTTACCCATGTGGATCATATTGTGTTGGTAGGATATGTTTACCCATGTGGATCATATTGTGTTGATAGGATATGTTTACCCATGTGGATCATATTGTGTTGATAGGATATGTTTACCCATGTGGATCATATTGTGTTGGTATGATATGTTTACCCATGTGGATCATATTGTGTTGGTAGGATATGTTTACCCATGTGGATCATATTGTGTTGATAGGATATGTTTACCCATGTGGATCATATTGTGTTGATAGGATATGTTTACCCATGTGGATCATATTGTGTTGGTAGGATATGTTTACCCATGTGGATCATATTGTGTTTGTAGGATATGTTTACCCATGTGGATCATATTGTGTTGGTAGGATATGTTTACCCATGTGGATCATATTGTGTTGATAGGATATGTTTACCCATGTGGATCATATTGTGTTGATAGGATATGTTTACCCATGTGGATCATATTGTGTTGGTAGGATATGTTTACCCATGTGGATCATATTGTGTTGGTAGGATATGTTTACCCATGTGGATCATATTGTGTTGATAGGATATGTTTACCCATGTGGATCATATTGTGTTGATAGGATATGTTTACCCATGTGGATCTTATTGTGTTGATAGGATATGTTTACCCATGTGGATCATATTGTGTTGATAGGATATGTTTACCCATGTGGATCATATTGTGTTGATAGGATATGTTTACCCATGTGGATCATATTGTGTTGATAGGATATGTTTACCCATGTGGATCATATTGTGTTGATAGGATATGTTTACCCATGTGGATCATATTGTGTTGATAGGATATGTTTACCCATGTGGATCATATTGTGTTGGTAGGATATGTTTACCCATGTGGATCATATTGTGTTGATAGGATATGTTTACCCATGTGGATCATATTGTGTTGGTAGGATATGTTTACCCATGTGGATCATATTGTGTTGATAGGATAGGTTTAAAGGCTGGATCATATGGTGTCGATAGGATATGTTTAAAGGCTGGATCATATTGTGTTGATAGGATATGTTTACCCATGTGGATCATATTGTGTTGATAGGATATGTTTACCCATGTGGATCATATTGTGTTGGTAGGATATGTTTACCCATGTGGATCATATTGTGTTGGTAGGATATGTTTACCCATGTGGATCATATTGTGTTGATAGGATATGTTTACCCATGTGGATCATATTGTGTTGATATGATATGTTTACCCATGTGGATCATATTGTGTTGGTAGGATATGTTTACCCATGTGGATCATATTGTGTTGATAGGATATGTTTACCCATGTGGATCATATTGTGTTGGTAGGATATGTTTACCCATGTGGATCATATTGTGTTGGTAGGATTTGTTTACCCATGTGGATCATATTGTGTTGATAGGATATGTTTACCCATGTGGATCATATTGTGTTGATAGGATATGTTTACCCATGTGGATCATATTGTGTTGATAGGATATGTTTACCCATGTGGATCATATTGTGTTGATAGGATATGTTTACCCATGTGGATCATATTGTGTTGATAGGATATGTTTTCCCATGTGGATCATATTGTGTTGATAGGATATGTTTACCCATGTGGATCATATTGTGTTGGTAGGATATGTTTACCCATGTGGATCATATTGTGTTGGTAGGATATGTTTACCCATGTGGATCATATTGTGTTGGTAGGATATGTTTACCCATGAACGTAAGCATTTGTGTGAATGATGCGCACTGATCGATTTACTTAATGCTTGACAACGCTATTCTTAGTTTATTTATTATTGTAGTAAATGAACGCTTTTAATCTAATTATGTACAAAAAAATTCGTATAATGTATGTATGTAAAAAAAATTAATTAGACTGTGCTAACATCAAATAGTAAAAATGTTTTTTATTCTTCTATTTCGTTTGTATTGTTGTTTGTTTTTTAAACATTATATGTTTTTCATAATTTTTGTTTTTCATGTTAAAAAATTTAATTTCAGTTTTATATCTGAGCAGTTTTTGCGGTAACTAAAATAGTTACGTTTAGGGTTAGAGTGAGTGCAAAGGTTTGGCAAGACTTATGGTGAATTTTTAATTTTTTTGTTGCATTTATTAAACCAACTTTTTATATTTAAAAAATAGAATGAATTTAAAATGCATGCAACTATTTTAACAATTTATTATTCCAGAATTTAGGCAGGACTGGTAAACCGTACAGGAGAAAAAGTATAACAGTTACAATAATTTGTAAAATGTTTTAAAGGAACAAAATGTTGTACAGGGTAGCGAATGTATCATTCAGAAACATTTAATCATTAGATACTTAATTTTTTCCCTTTAAATAATTATTTTCTTTCAAAATTTCCCGCAAACTCCTTTAGAATTAATAAAGTATATCGCATAAATTCATCGGAACCTCTTGAAACAGAAACGTTACAAGTATATAAAGAAAGGGAAACTATTAAAACTTTCTTACATATTTACATTATCTCCCTTGTTATTATAAATAGAAATGAAAAGCTGATGGATTCAATTAATACACAAATGAAGCAAACTTGCCTTGAAATATAGGACTGATTTACGAAAGTAATATTTATCTAAAATCACAATGTCATGCACAGAAATTAAAAATATGATAGGACATTTCTTTTGGGCAATCGTCGGTGTATATTTATTAGAGCAACTACTAGATGTGGATTTTCAGCATGTGTATCCACTGCAACTATTGAATGTGGATATTGAGCAACTGCATCCACAGCAACTGCTGGATGTGGATTTTGAGCATTTGTATTCACTGCAACTATTGCATGTGGATGTTGAGCAACTGTATCTACAGTTTTCAAGTTTAAATAGTTAATTACTTTTTTATATCTATGCAGCTTTTGTAGTAATAAAAGGGTTACGGTTATGGTGAGTTTAATGGCTGGCTAGATTTATAGGGAAGTCTTCGCTATGGGAAATGTGATAAATCTGAAGGATGGGTTCTGGAAACACTGCATTGCGAGTTTTTAGTTCATTTTTGGGGCGGGTCATTATTTGTTAATGAACTTTTAATCGCAAAACAACAGGATGAATTTAAAAACCGGATGCAACTATTTAAAAAAAATATTGTCCAGGTTTTAGTCATAATTAGAAATAACACAGTAGAAAAACTTTTTATTATGGCGAACCGGCGTGAATTTTTCCATTACACCAGGGACCGGTGAACAATTTTCTTTGTACTGACGTGATAACGAAATTCAATTTATTTTATTTTGTTTTTCAATTTATGTGCTTATTGCCGCAAAATTGAAAAATTGACATATTCTATAGGTTTTGTAAAAATGGTTACAAATGGAGGATTATAATTATATTTGTCTGTCCTTTCTTGATAACTTCTGCGGACCGGCAGCGGATGGCCCACGGACCGTCACCGGTCTGCGGACCACCAGTTTGAGAGGCACTGATTTACAGGATTGTGCTACAAAATATAGTACAGAATGTGTCATTCGGATTTATTAAATCTTTATTATTTATTTATTTTTTTCCACTTGAATAACTATTTTCTTTCAAAGTTTCGTGCAAACTCCTTCAGAACTAACACATTATTTCTTATAAATTCATCAGAACTTCTTGAAACAGAAACATAACAAGCAATTCAAGAAAGGGAAACAACTGAATTTTTGCCTGGACATTTAAAATATCTCACTTGTTATAATAAATGGAAAAGAAAATCTTATAGATTCAATTATTACACAAATGAAGCCAAATTGCCTTGAAATGTGCGACTGATTTACGAAAGTAATATTTATCTAAAATCACAACGTCATGCATAAAAATTTAAAAAAGATAGGACATTTCTTTTGGGCAATCGTCGGTGTATAATTATTATATCAACTGTAATAACATCAACTGCCAGTTATGGATTTTGAGCATTTGTATCCACTGCAACTACTGGATGTGGATATTGAGCAACTGTATTCACTACACCTACTGGATGTGGATATTCAGCAACTGTATCAACAGCAACTGCCAAATGTGGATATTTAGAAGCTGTATCAACAGCAACTGCCAAATGTGGATATTTAGCAGCTGTATCAACAGCAACTGCCGAATGTGGGTATTGAGCAACTGTGTAAACAGCTACTCCTGGATGTGGATAGTAAGCAACTGTATTCATTGCAAATACTGGATGTGGATGTTGAGTAACTGTATCTACTGCAGCTACACGAAGCGGATGAAGAGAGCTGCATGAGCAAAAAATAAAAGCATTAACATTTTCTCAAGGTCGGTCAGTAACTAGGACACTTTACCTCTAGCAAAAAATATACTGATGGACCAGTGGTTCTAAACTTTTACATTTATTTGTGTCCCATAACAGCGTAGTCGTAGGGGGTTCTAATGTTTCCATTAGAGCTTTCTAGGGGCGGCGCCCATCTCCTCTCCAGGCCAGCGTAGGACTTTTTTTTTAGCGATAGACACTCATCAACATTGTAATTGTGGCCTTAACGTGGGCTAGATCCCACGCCCCTCAGCTTGTGAGGCGAGCGCTATCCAGCCGCCAAACTTGCACATATTCATATATTATTCAATACAAATAGTCCGATCTCTTGTAGTCTGATGATACCCACATAAGCTAAGAAAACATGCCATCCCAATGGCATACTAAGGCCACCTAGGACAACTCAGAAACATTTAGGAATATCTGAGGCCTTTTGCGTCTATCTATGCTTTTAGGACTACCGAAAAAAGTTCTACGAATATCTATGATATCTTAGGACTATCTATACTTATAGGACTGCCTAGAAACATCTAGAACCATTATAAAACATTATTTCTGAGGCATGATTCATTTACTGACAGTTATAAATTCCAAACCTGACACAAACGATAGGATATATATATATTAGGTCTGTTAACGATTCATTTAAATTTCATCGTTTAACTTTTGAAAAACTTTTTAGGCAAACGATTTCTCTCAATGGAAACAATAACCCTCATCAACATTTTGAACATTCACGTCAGTCAATAGTTTAAATCCAAAATGTTCGTGTAATCGTCATTTTGGGATGTAATCGTCCAGAAATTAGTTTATATTTATCGGCCGAAATATTTTACTTTTTGACTTCCAGGACTTTTTTAAGTGGTGAGTCGATTAATCGTTAAAAAAATTAAATCGTTAAATTTTTAACGGTTAATCGAGAAATTAATCGTTAATTTCTGTAGCCCTAATATATATATCAGTGAGATGTGCATTGTTCCACACTCTTTGATCACTGTGTACCAGGCCTGCGTGCTCAGCACACTCCTCTATGGCAGCGAGTGCTGGACGACCTATGACAAACAAACAAAGCAACTCAACAGCTTCCACTTACGATGCTTGCGCAGGATTCTGCACATCAAGTTGGAGGACAAGATCACGAATGTCGAGGCACTCAGAAGGAGTCATATGCTGAGCATACACTCAATCCTGAGTGAGAGGCGCCTGCGGTGGTTGGGACATGTCCGCAGGATGAGCTCGGAGCGCATTCCAAGAGCCTTGCTTTACGGCGAGCTGGCAACTGGTATGCGGAAGAGAGGACGCCCCTGCTTGAGCTTCAAGGATGTCTGCAAGAAAAACATGACTCTGGCGCAGATTGACCATAAAACGTGGGAGACCATTGCTGAGGATCGCACCTCCTGGCGGGCAAAAGTGCGCGAGGGCATTCAAGTCGCGGAAGCTTCCCTTACAGCCAGGAGCGAGGAGAAAAGGGCCAGGAGAAAGAGAAGGGGTGTAGAGGAGCAGGAGGAAGCGCCATCATCCCATGAGGATGGACGGATGCCATAGCATAGGAATATATATATATGTATATTTATATATGTATATATTATATATGTATATATTATATATGTATATTATTGTATATATATATTTCTATTTATTAAATCTTACTTTTTCCGTGGAATTTTGCAGAAAATTATTAATTGTTAAAATCGTGTTTAAATAATTTGAAATCAAGGTAATAAAGGAAATTAAAATTTTGCAACAAAAGAGACAGAAAAAAATAATATCTGATTCTTTTAATTTATTCAGCTTGGAAGATACGACTACTATTGAACCGGTTCCTTAAAGAAAACGCATGCTATAAATGTGCGTAAATTATTTGCTATTCAGCTTGATGAGACCGCTGATGTCATTAGTAATTCTTATGGTATATGTTCGCTGCAAAGGTTTTCAAATATAATTTATAAATGAACAGGAAAAGTTTTTCTCTCTTCTCGAATTGCGATGTCAATGAATTGATGTATTTAATAAAGTCAATGAATACTTTGAAAAAGTTAATTTAAAATAGGAAGACTGTATTGCTGTGTCTGTTGATGGAGCTCAAGCTTTCTTGGGTCGTGTACGTGGTTATTTGACCTTCGCAAGAGAGAGAGGAATCCCAAATTTAAAGTTAACCAATGTATGATCCATCGTCAAGCTCTGCTTTTGAAACATTTGGAACCTGAACCGGAAATTGTCATGCATGATATTATCCAGATCGTAAATTTCATTAAAGGACATGCACTGCAAACACGACTGTTTCGTGATTTATGTAAAGATGGTGAGGCTGAATATACAGACGTGAGGCTGAATATACAGACGTGAGGCTGAATATACAGACGTGAGGCTGAATATACAGACCTACTTTATCTCACCGAGGTACGGTGGCTTTCATGCGGCAATGCTCTGAACAGAGTGTGTGCTCTGACAGCGGAACTCCAAACATTTCTGGCTGGTCAAAAGCAAGCACTGGCGGATAAGTTTACGAACTATTGTCGGGTGGCACAACTCACGTACTTAGCTGATATTTTTGAGCATATGAAAGCGTTGAAGAAAGATTTTCAGCGAAAAATATAAGTATAATCTCAGTCAGAGACAAGATTGCAGTATTTGGATTAAAGATTTCATTTTGGAAAACAAAAGCAGAATGAAAGAAGTTAGCGGCATTTTCAAAGTTGGCCTTGAACTTGGAAGATTGTGAAAATATAACTTTTGACCACACCAATGATATGGTTATCAGTCATCGTACCAAGCTTTTTACTTTTCAGTTATTGTTTCGAAAAATGCCAGTTGGATTGTAGTTCCCTTTCGATGTGACATTTTGGATGTACCAGATAAGCCTCAAGGGTTGGCAGAGGCACTTCTTGAACTTCAAGGGTTGGCAGAGGCACTTCTTGAACTTCAAGGGTTGGCAGAGGCACTTCTTGAACTTCAAGGGTTGGCAGAGGCACTTCTTGAACTTCAAGGGTTGGCAGAGGCACTTCTTGAACTTCAAGGGTTGGCAGAGGCACTTCTTGAACTTCAAGGGTTGGCAGAGGCACTTCTTGAACTTCAAGGGTTGGCAGAGGCACTTCTTGAACTTCAAGGGTTGGCAGAGGCACTTCTTGAACTTCAAGGGTTGGCAGAAACACTTCTTGAACTTCAAGGGTTGGCAGAGGCACTTCTTGAACTTCAAGGGTTGGCAGAGGCACTTCTTGAACTTCAAGGGTTGGCAGAGGCACTTCTTGAACTTCAAGCCAATAATGAGGCACGTATTGAATTTGCAAACAAAGGAGATCTGAAATATTTTTGGATATCAAGTGCTGCAAAGGCTTTCAACATTGCAAATGAGAAGACCGTAAAAACAATGTTGCGTTTTGCAACAACGTACCTTTTGTCAACAAGGATTCTCCACTCTAGTAATTATTTTTTTAAAAAGCTGCGAAATCGATTGGACCCTGAAAACAGCATCCACCTTACCCATACATCAGATGTAACTTTGTCAAAACTGAAGCAAAATCTTTTCTCACAAAACTGAACAGTGGTGAGATTTAAAGAAGAAACATATTTTATAATAACAATGGATTTGTCTTAAATTGATAATTTCAGCTATTTTTAAAAATTAACTTTGTATTTATCCGATTTTATCACATTATGTCTGATTTCTCATTGTAATAGAATGGCCAGTGCCGTTAGGCCTGTAACCGTTATATTCGACAGTAGACTTTTATAATTACTATATCAAATAAGTTCCCCTGAAATATGAATCCTCCGTGTCATTTTGAGTTAAAATATCTAAACATAATCCTTTTCAGGTTCAATTTTGGACACTTATCAGGATTCTGAAACTCAACAGATTCATTTTTACCTGGGGCTTAGCTCCAGACCCTATTTGGGGGACGGGGGGAGGGGGGCGGATTACAACGCTCTCCCGAACCCGCGAGTCGTATGGGCAGGACCGTCGTATGGGCAGGACCGTCGTATGGGCAGGACCGTCGTATGGGCAGGACCGTCGTATGGGCAGGACCGTCGTATGGGCAGGACCGTCGTATGGGCAGGACCGTCGTATGGGCAGGACCGTCGTATGGGCAGGACCTCACTCCTTCGGCTGTTATGTCAATATAAACGTTTATATTTTTGGGGTAATGGGTAAAAATTTCGCCGACCCCTGATCTACACAAACATATTTGACTCAGTGTTGCCATTCGTAATGATGTTGACATCATTTTTAATTACCGCTTAAGGACTGAAATTACTTCCAATTTTAGTAATCGTCAATGTAAACACAAATTTTAAGAGTAATTTTTGCAGTATATCATCCACAACACTATTTGTATAACAATTATTTTAGCCATTTTCGTGTGTAATGTCAAATGTAATTTTATAAAATTTCATGTATAACTTTACCCCTCGCACCCCCACCCCCTTGTGACGCCTCTGAATCGTGTTGTTTGTCACAAAATCAAAGTGAGACCTTCCTCATAATCCTGGTTTAAATCAAATACTTGAGCTATGTACTGTACCCGTTGTCTGACTAGCCGGAAGTGACACACGGGCGAGGCTAGACGCCCTCGGATGTGGCGTTGTAAACTCGTCAAGTCATAAGAGTGACCTTGAGAACTTGAGCCAAAAACAAACAACTTGACTTAAACAAGAAACAGTTTCTCGACAACAGTACATCCACAGGGAAGTGAAAAAAAAGCAAAGTTTATTACTTTTTCTTTCAATAAGGGTTTCCTTTATTGAGGGTTTCTTTACTTTACTTTCAGTAAGGTTACTTTACTTAACTTTCAGTAAGGTTTCTTTACTTTACTTTCAGTAAGGTTACTTTACTTAACTTTCAGTAAGGTTACTTTACTTAACTTTCAGTAAGGTTACTTTACTTTACTTTTATTGAGGGAATGTTGTTGAATTGGTTTAAATCTCTTGTCAGCAATAACAACAACGATTTGTTTATTCGGACAGCGAGGAAATGTAATAGCATTTTTCTTTTTAGAAGAGTTTTTTTTTATCGGAGCCTTCTTTCGTGTAAAAAAATCTCTATATATAATTCACCGAAGTGAGTATGTGCAAATAATCATGACGAATGACCCTCGCTGGAGTCGACCAATCAGTTTATGGTTTGGGGAGCGGAGGTGGTAGAGAGAGAGGCAACAGTGGTTCTTGCGTTTACTTGCATAATAACATATGATTCGGAATGTAGTGGTAATCACGTCCGCCTTACACGCGGAAGTGCCTGGGTTCAAGCCTCAGCAAAACAAAATTTTTTAAAATTTGTAACAATTTGTGTTTGTACCCCTTCTTTTCCTCCTTTTTTGCGAACAAGGCTGACACTCGCTAGGGTCGGCCAATCACAGTTTATGGTTGGCAAGCTAGGGTGGTGAAGAGTGGTGGGAAGGTAGATAACAGCAGTTCGAATGTCTCGAGACCAACAATGCGGCGGTGTTTTCTCCCCACCGACGTTCATTCGCGTTGTTTTGATTTCTTCGTGCTGTAGTTTGTGTCCGTTCTTTCCCCCATTTCTTTGCAATATCCATGAGCAAGTCTACTGCGTATGCTACGCCGCGGGGCGTATCCAGTAATAAAATAAAAGTCCACGTCAATTTTAGTCTTCCAAAAAGGACCACTGAGTGAATAGTGACCAGATCACCAAGTTTAAGCTTTCAAAAATAAACTCTCTAAACTTGCATTTTTTCCACATGTATCTCTCGAGAACCAACCGATTTCAACGAAGTAAGGATGTCACTTGATTCAATGAAAGACTGATATCACGTTATTCGATGAAGTACTGACATCATGGGATTCAATGAAAGACTGCCATTACGTGATTCAATAAAGTACTGACATCACGGAAATATTAATATTGAATGCAGCGTTCAAATTTTTTATGTTCTAGTTTATTATTATTATTATTATTATTATTATTATTATTATTATTATATATATATATATATATATATATATATATATATATATATATATATATATATATATATATATATATATATATATATATATATATATATAATATAATAATTTGTAGAAGGCCAGCTGTTGCCCAGACAGAAGGCCCTCTCTCTCCAAACAGATGGTGATTCCAGTGTGGAACAGCTTAGGTGATAAAACAAGGTGTCATCTGCATCGCAAGAGTTGCCAGAGATACAGCGCTATTGCTGTAAAACTGCAAATGGGACCCCGTCTTCTGATTTTTTGTTAGGGTTTACTCCCTTCGTCTCTCCATGAACAGGAGTAGCCGCGAGACAGCGGAGGTTTTGAGATTGGAGTTTCCCTCTCCTAGATGAGCTACCTATCAAGGTTTACGAGCCCCATCCGCCGAAGCTGATGGTTTTAAGGCGCCAGCGACCCGCCTTCACACTTCTCCAGTCAGTTGAAACGTGATCCGATGGCCTTGGTTTCAAGTCATTCAAGAAGGCCAGGAGTTGGACTTTGGTTAGCAGAGGCTATTTTGAGGCGCGAGGGGTGGGTGCTTATTTCCTACTCACATCCCCGGCATTACTAACCTTGGACCACTATTTGTGTGTGTGTTTTTATATATATATATATATATATATATATATATATATATATATATATATATATATATATATATATATATATATATCTAATATATAAAGATGAAAGTTTGTGTGTTTGTTTGTTTGTGTGTTTGTTTGTTACCAATGGAAATCCACACCGTTGGACCCAGGATGCTGAAATTTTGCATGGGGCTCTCATTCGACCCTAGACAGGTCGTAGGCTATGTTTCAACCCCAGGTGACCACCCCTAGGGTAAGGGGGCCCATAATCAGAAAATGTAGAGCCAAATAAAGACAAAATAAATTCTCATTTCGATATTGAACAGCTTCATGCGGGCATTCAAAACGAGTTCATTTTGGTGCGTTATTTTTTACAATACTTTATTTTTAGCTGTGCGCTTTCAAAAATCTTTTATTGTCAAATTACGGTGCGCACCTTTTCGTGTACGCATCTAAAAGTGAGCAGTGTAATTTTATTATAATAACATTCATATTTGTTTTGGCCTTGCGGTACAAAACAGTGGCCTTTTATACAAATACTTTCTTGATATTATAGATCTGTTAACACTATTTCATTACATTTGTCACACGATGTATGGTATTTATTTTTAAATTAAGAGTTTTATTATGTTGTTTCTAATGACTCAAATTTTAATTTAAACAAATAAAAGAAATTGCCCAAGTCAAAAAAGCTTAATCGTAATTTAGAGGAACTATACGTTTGTTTTTCTTAAAATTTGATGCGTGTTCTATATTAATTTTTCTTGCTTATTTTACTTGCTCAATCCCTTAAATTTAATTATTAACGTAAATCATCAAGGAATATTACATGCATATAAAAGCCTACGACCAATGCTGTGTTTTTTTTATTACATACGCTCTATAAATTTACAATTTAAACCTTTCTACCGGACTTATAAACATAAGCATATTAAACTCAATACAAGTGAACCTATAAGCAATTAATTAAGTTGGGCGGCGAATTGAATATGCCATGGTCATTACGCTGTTGCGGAATAACAAAAGCCATTTTAAAAATAGATGTTTAGTCAAACATAGCATCTTTTTTTCCTATTTCGTAAATAATTTATTTATTTTGCAGAAACTAAATCTGTTGTTTGAAATATAATTTACAAACTATGATGTCCCATCGGGAAACATGGTCCAAAACATACTTGAATTCTTTTTTAAAATTATACCTATTACATAAAAGCCGTAAATTTAAATCGTATAACATAGAGACAAATATAAAAAAAAGCATTATATATCATTTCCATATTAAAACACTAATAAATAAAGACTATCAAAAAGTATACAATTTATTTTTGGAGCAGTACTGCATTATAAGACTTCATTTTAAGCGCCCGCCTTTAAATTAACTTTAATTGACTAAAAATTGACTATAATTTGTTCACTTTTGTCCCTTTCTACAAAACGGTCCATTTAGCGATGGATTCCAAAATCTTATATGTTGCTGTTTCACCAAGGGATACAATTCTTTTTTGATTCCCGTTTTGAGATAAGACATTATATTTTGTAAAAAAAAATTCCTGTTTTTGTTTCTGGAAATTAGATAAAGGGCGATTTTTACTCATTACTTTTAGTTCAGAGTTGAGTCGTGCTTAATTGTTTTTAGTATGATTCGTAAATTTTACAGACTTTTAGTCAAATGGGAAGTTGGACCATTAGTGAGAGGGGGCTTAGGCTTTTATTAGTATAGAAAAGGGGAGGGCACTAAATGAAGTTAATCAAGAGAAATACAAAAAAATAAGAAGAAAGTAAATCGTTGCATACACATACATACTTAACAAATAACTATTTGAATATTTTCAACAACATAATAAAACTTGCTCATTACTATAAACTTACTTATTAAAGTTAAGAATCAATGATCTTGACATGCATATAAAGGCCTAGGACCTATGTTGTCATTTCATGTTTACATAATTTTATGTTTACATAAGCTAAACAAATTAACTATTTAAACTTTAGCTAACGAACTTATTAAGAAAGTCATTAAACTTAACACAAGTGAACCTAAAGATCACTAATTCCGTGTAGTTAGAAGCATAAAACTCTGGGTGGTTGTTAAGTACACTTCCGTGGTGGTAACGAGCAAAAAAAATATTTAAATATCAATTTTCATATAGCCCATATAATGAAAAAAACGTCTTTGTGCCCCCGGCCCCCATGACTGAATTGCAACTTTTTTACGCAAATGATCGTCGTGAGAGGCTACTCAACAACTTCCCAAAGTTTCATGCTTCTACCTACACGCGAAGTTGGAGAATTCAATTAGTGATGAGTCAGTTTTTTATATAAGAAAAAAACTACATAGCCTATGACCTGTCCCGGGTCAAATGAGGGTCCCATGCAAAATTTCAGCACCTAGGTCCAACGGTGTGGCATTCTATGAGTAACAAAACAAACAAAAGAAACAAACAAACAAACTTTCATCTTTATATATTAGATGGGGTTTTCCCGCTTTGGGAATGTCAATGTTTGACTGTTGCACAGTGCGCACTATTTTGACACATGCTTGGTGTGACGTAGTTTGGTGTGGGATGACGTCAATAGAGAGATATGCTAGAGGGACGATTTTGTAGCGGAGAGCACGCACAGTGTTGTTATTATTTTGCCTTGAAGGATTTCTTTGTTCAATTAAAATATTGATTCTTCTGATGGTGTTTTTACTTATTGAGTTGAAGCCTTGTGAGTCATAAAAATCATTAGAACTTGACATTCTTAAGAAGAACAAATGAAATTAATCTCTTTAGAATGTGTTTTTTAAGATTTTACTATAACTAACCCTACCTAACCAAACTTGAAGTAGTAAACAAGTTTATATATTAGCTTATCTAATACCTTTCAGCCATTTAGTGGTGCTAATAGAATAAATTAAATTCATCTGTTCATTGATGTTAAGAAGGATGAATTAAATACATATATTTATTGATCTTGTGAAGGTTAAATTAAATAAATCTCTTCTGAATATTTTTTTTTGGATCTTATAATCAATACAAAATATCACTAAACAAATTATATATCCAAAACTTAAATTAACACTTCACCTGTTTTACAAATGTCTAAACACAATTGATGTGTCCGAATTAAACAAATAGTCATGGGGTAGCAAAATTTAAACTAATTTAATAATTTACTTATAAGTTACTTATTTATCTAAGTTACTTATAAGTTTATTGATGCTAAAAGGGGGGGGGGAACCTTCAGTATGGTATTTAAGAAGAAAGTTTTAACAAAGGGAAATACTTAAAAGCAGTTGTACACTAAAACAATATATAAGCTATTATGTTCCAATCTTTCTTCAGAGAAATCATGCCCCCAAAAAGAAAAACTCAATTAGGTCGTGTTTCTAAAACGGCAAAGAAGCAAGCCTTACATAGAGAAAATGAAACGAATGAACAAACACAGGCAAGACTTGCTGTTGAGAGAGAAAGAGTTTCAATCAGAAGAGCTAATGAAACCAGTGAACAAACACAGGCAAGACTTGATGATGAGAGAGAAAGAGGTTCCATAAGAAGAGCTAATGAAACCAGTGAACAAACACAGACAAGACTTGATGATAAGAGAGAAAGAGTTTCAATCAGAAGAGCTAATGAAACCAGTGAACAAACACAGGCAAGACTTGATGATGAGAGAGAAGGAGTTTCAATCAGAAGAGCTAATGAAACCAGTGAACAAACACAGGCAAGACTTGATGATGAGAGAGAAAGAGTTTCAATCAGAAGAGCTAATGAAACCAGTGAACAAACACAGGCAAGACTTGATGATGAGAGAGAAAGAGTTTCAATCAGAAGAGCTAATGAAACCAATAAACAAACACAGGCAAGACTTGATGAAAAAAGAGTCAGATCTTCAATGAGAAGAGCAAATGAAACAAAAAAACAAACCCAAATAAGACTTGCAGACCAGAGAAATGGAAATTTAAACAGAAGAAGAAATGAAATGCAGCAAGACCTAAAAGGTGCTGCTCATCAATATGACCCAGATATTCCATACCATCAACATGAAAAGGTCAACATTGGTGAGATGAACTTGATCTGCAAGCATTGCAGTGCATTTAAATGGAAAGATGAGCACCCTGGAATGTGCTGTTCAAATGGCAAAGTTAAACTAGAGACTCTGCAACATCCACCTGAGCCACTTGATCATTTGCTTCAAGGTGTATCTCAAACGTCTAAACGCTTCCTAGCCAACATCAGAAAATACAACTCATGCTTTCAAATGACATCTTTTGGTGCCAGCAAAGAAATTCGTGAACAAGGATTCATGCCAACATTTAAAGTTCAAGGCCAAATTTATCACAGGGCTGGATCTCTGCTGCCAGCTGAAGGCGAACCACAGTTTCTGCAGATCTATTTCATGGGAGACCAAGCTAGAGAAGTCCAACAAAGATGTGCAAACTTTCCAGACTTGCAACAAAATGTTGTTTTGGAGTTGCAAGAACTCCTACATGCAAACAATGCCTACCTTCAAATTTTCAAGACAGCTCTAGAAAGAATGCCAACTGATGAATACAAAGTTGTGATACGAGCTGACAAAGCACCAAGACATGAACACCAAAGGCGGTTCAATGTACCAACATTTGATGAAGTGGCCATTGTCATGGTAGGAAATGAATTTGACAGACGTGACATTGTCCTTCAAAAGCGAAACAACCTTCTCCAAAGAGTTGCAGAAACTCATCGCTCTTATGATGCTCTGCAATATCCCCTAATGTTTTGGCAAGGTGAAGATGGGTACTCCTTTGGCATTCCTCAGACAAACCCAGACACGGGAAACAATGTTTTGGGTAAAAAGGTTACAGCAATGGACTTTTATGCATATCGAATCATGATTCGCAGTGGTGAAGATAACCATCTCTTGAAATTTAGACAGCTGTTCCATCAATTCATCGTAGATATGTACGCGAAAATTGAAAGTGAACGCTTGCTCTACATCCGTCTAAATCAAAAGAAGCTGAGAGTTGAAGACTACATTCACCTCAGAGATGCCATTGCAAATGATGCCAATCCAAATGATCTGGGGAAAATGGTTATCTTGCCAGCAACATTTACAGGAAGTCCAAGACACATGCATGAGTACACTCAAGATGCTATGACTTATGTCAGAAATTATGGAAGGCCAGATTTGTTTATCACCTTTACATGCAATCCACTATGGCAAGAAATTCAGGCTCATCTTTTACCTGGCCAATCAGCAGTGGATCGACATGATTTGGTTGCTAGAGTCTTCAAACGAAAACTATCAAAATTAATGGGAGTCATTACAAAAAGTCATGTCTATGGTGAAACGAGATGCTGGATGTACTCAATTGAATGGCAGAAGAGAGGCTTACCCCATGCACACATCCTAATCTGGCTGATGAAAAAATTACGACCTAATCAAATTGACAATGTAATCTCAGCAGAAATACCAAACTCTACACAAGATAATTTTTTGTTTGAAATTGTTGTGAAAAATATGCTGCATGGACCCTGTGGAAACTTGAACAGAAACTCTGCTTGCATGGTTGATGGGAAATGCTCAAAAAAATATCCAAGGAATTTGATACAAGAAACTAAAACTGGTGAAGATGGCTATCCTGTGTACAGACGCCGTAAACCAGGAGATGGTGGTTTTACTGCAAAAATCAAAATGAAGGTTGGTTCAACATATCAAGAAATAGAAATGGACAACAGATGGGTGGTTCCCTACACTCCAATTTTGACAAAAATGTTTCAAGCTCACATAAATGTCGAATCTTGCCAATCTGTCAAGGCCATCAAATACATCTGCAAGTACGTCAATAAAGGAAGTGACCAGGCCGTTTTTGGTCTTGAAGGAAACCAAGAGAATCCAGATGAGGTGCAAAAATTTCTAATGGGTCGTTACATCAGCAGTAATGAAGCAGTCTGGAGAATTTTGAATTTCCAAATTCATGAACGGTATCCAACAGTTGTTCACTTGAGTGTTCATCTTGAAAATGGGCAAAGAGTATACTTCAACCAAGAAAATATATATCATCAAATTCTGGAGCCACCAAGAACAACTTTGACAGCTTTTTTTCAACTGTGCCAACAAGACGACTTTGCAAAAACCATTCTCTATTGTGTTGTTCCAAGGTACTATACTTGGAATGCTTCTCAAAAATTATTTAAACGCCGAAAACAAGGAGCAGATGTTGAATATCATCCAGGGATAAAATCTTCAGATGCATTGGGACGTGTGTACACCGTTCACCCATCTAATGCAGAATGCTTCTTTTTGAGGATGCTACTTCATGTTGTTAGAGGACCAACATCCTACACTGACTTAAAAACTGTTGATGGTCATGTGTGTGCTACATTTAGGGAAGCTTGCCAAATGCAAGGGCTACTAGAAAACGATCACCATTGGGTCTTGACCATGGAGGAGGCGTGTACATCTCAATCACCTACCCGTTTGAGACATCTGTTTTCAATTTTGCTGACAACATGCTCTGTTTCTAATCCACTTGCTCTCTGGGATACATTTAAAACATATTTGAGTGAGGACATTATGTTGCAAACCAAGAGAGAGAATCAAACACTGCTAATTGAGTTCTCTAATGAGATTTACAAAAGGTGTCTTATGTTGTTGGAGGATTTGTGTGTATCAATGTCAGGAAGGAACCTTGACCAGTTTGGGTTACCAACGCCTCAAAGAAATGAAAACAATCTTCAGAATAGTGAAATTCTACGAGAACAAAATTATAACACAAATGAATTGATGGCCTATGTCTCAGAAAATCAACCACGTTTAGTTGAGGATCAAAGAGCTGCCTACATTCACATCTTAGAACTGGTTACCTCAAAAAAAGGTGGAATCATATTCCTTGATGCTCCAGGAGGTACAGGTAAAACATTTGTGATCAATTTGCTCTTGGCTACAATCAGACGAGACAAAGGTATTGCTCTAGCCGTTGCTTCTTCTGGCATAGCATCAACATTGCTTGCCGGGGGTAGAACAGCTCATTCTGCCTTCAAGTTACCTTTGAACATGAACCATTCTGAGAATGTAACCTGCAACATATCAAAAGGATCAGGAAAGGCCAAGGTACTAGAACAGTGTTCTCTCATTGTCTGGGATGAGTGTACAATGTCACACAAGCGAGCTCTTGAAGCCTTGAACAACACTCTTCAGGATTTAAAAGGAAACACAAAACTAATGGGAGGAACAGTTGTGGTGTTAGCTGGAGATTTTAGACAAACTTTGCCTGTCATTCCAAGGTCAACACCAAGCGATGAGTTGAATGCCTTCCTCAAAGCTTCAACTCTGTGGAAACAGGTCAAGAAAATGACTTTGACCACCAACATGAGAGTCCATTTACATGGAGATAATGCAGCAGGCTACTTCTCACATCAATTGCTTCAACTTGGCGATGGAAAGTGGCAGGTAGACCCAGCATCAGGAACAGTTTCTTTCCCATCAAATTTTTGCACTGTAGCAAAGTCACTTGAAGAGTTGAAACTTGCCGTTTTTCCAAACATCCAAGACCAGTTTAAAAATCCTGAGTGGTTGTGCGAAAGGGCCATTCTTGCTCCAAAGAATTCAAGTGTCAACAGCATCAATTCTCAAATTCAAAATTTTCTACCAGGCATTTCAAACAACTACAAATCTATTGATACGGTTACAGATCCGGCCCAAGCTGTTTACTATCCAACAGAATTTTTGAATTCATTAGATCCTCCTGGCATGCCATCACATAACTTGGAACTTAAAATCGGAGCTCCTATCATACTTCTGAGAAATTTGGATCCCCCTAAACTATGCAATGGAACACGATTGAGCATCAAGCATCTCTTACCTCATGTAATAGAAGCCACAATTTTGACAGGCTGCGCCAAAGGAGAAGATGTCTTCATCCCAAGAATTCCACTCATACCAACAGATATGCCTTTTGATTTCAAGCGCCTCCAGTTTCCAATCAGGCTTGCATTTGCCATGTCTATCAACAAGGCACAGGGACAGTCTTTAAAAGTGGCAGGCATTGTACTTGAGGAAGCATGCTTTGCCCACGGACAGCTATATGTGGCATGTTCTAGAGTTGGGTCACCAACAAATCTTTTCATTTTTGCACCAGACGGAAAAACCAAAAATATAGTCTATCGACAAGCCTTAATATAAGCAATATATAAATTACATGTACTTATTTTTAATTACATTTCAATTTATTTTTTAAATTGTTTTTCAATGCATGAATTGAAATATTTTTTTTAAAAATCTGTTGACTATTATTTTAATCGTGCGACGCCGGGTAACCCGGCTAGTATATATATATATATGGATAAATAAATAATGCAGCAATAGCGGTGTCATGCCAAGTATCTCAATCTACTGTTACTTCAACATTTTGTCATCGCAGTTAGGGGTTCTTTATACTCGAGTAGGTACTTGCAGTATCTAAGAGCCATTTTAAAAATTAACTAAGTTGTTGAGAGCAACATTGAAACAATTTGGTTCAATACCCCACTCGCAATGAAAAATTCAATTTGTGAATTATTTATAAAAAATAATTTTTATTCGAGCTTAATGATTTAAACATTTCAATCGTTTTAACCCTATATGTATGTTGAAGAAATATATATATATATACGCTACAGTTTAACAAATATTTATATACTAGGTACGACCCACAGCGTAGCATACGCCGCAGACTTGCTCATCATAGATAGTGCAAAGAACGGGTGAGGGATGAGAGAGTGGACACAAACATCAGCACGAAGTAATGGAAAAAGCGAGTAAACGTGAAGACGTGCGAACTGCGGTTGTTGTTACCTGCCCCCACCCTTAACTACCATCCATTGCCAACCATAAACTGTGATTGAACGACACTAGCGAGTGTAAGTCAAGTTGTCAAATAAAACAAACCCGTAAAAACAAAGTTTTTGACTATAAATCCCTTATATATGAGACAGAACTTAAAGTATTTACAAATATCTACAGACTGAATCTGTCTTTACTCCCCTTTGCTTTTAACCCAAAAAGGGTGGGGTGGGGGTGGGAGAGGGGAAAGGTCTTGTCACCGATCACTGGGGAAAGTTCACCGTGAAACGCCAAATGTAAACAAAAGCACGCCGCTTTACCTGGTTTAAGCACGAGACGTGTTCACACCGGTGGCTGGCCTGAAGTCAAGTGACCCGTAAAATGTAAACGATAGTGACCTCTACATATAGTTTATATAGATAAACTAAAAATGCATTAATTTAATTACGGTACGTTCGATCGATCTGAAATTTTGATACCATGCATTGTTAGGTCAGACGGGTCAGTGTGCCAAATTTCAGCTCGATCAAATCACGGGAAGTGGGTCATTTTCGACTTTTCTTTTTCCGCCCGCCCAGCCCAAGACAGAGATGATGAGATGATGAGACGGCCGCGAAGTTAATATAAGGGATTTAAAAAACAAACCCGTAAAAACAAAGTTTTTTACTATAAATCCCTTATATATGAGACATAACTAACAGTATTGATTATTTTCAAACATTTACAGACTGACACCGAGTGATGTCCCTTGTCTTTAATAAATTGGGGTGGGATGTGAGGGGGTGTCGGCACGACGGTCGGCGTCAACACGACGGTCGGCGTCAACTCAAACTCACGTGGAAGTGGGAGAAAAAAACAAAAACAAACAGTGAATTTAAATTACATACCTCATATAAGGATAAACTAAAAATGCATTAATTTAATTACGGTACGTTCGATCGATCTGAAATTTTGATACGATGCATTGTTAGGTTAGACGGGTCCGTGTGCCAAATGTCAGTTCGATCGGATCATGGGAAGTGGGTCATTTTTGACTTCTGTTTTTCCGCCCGCCCGCCGAGCCCAAGACAGAGAGAGACGGCCGCGAAGTTAATATAAGGGATTTAAAAAGAACGGGCAGAACAAAAAATACAATTTATTTTTATGTTCCTGCTGGGGCTTAAACCCAGGACTTTCCGCGTGCAAGGCGGACGTGATAAACACTACACTACGAATCATATGTAATTCTGTGAAGGTACAATGCAAGTGAACGCAAGAAGAGTTGACCAACTATGATTGGTCGACCTCGGAGAGGGTCATTCGTAATGTTTGCACATTCTCGCTGTGGTGAAATATATATTATTATATTTAGATGTAAAATTTTTGAATAAAAAAAACCTGTAAATCTATAAATCCTTTACATATGAGACATAACTAAAAAAATGTACATTATAATACGTAGCGCAAGACAATAAAAAAATTCAAAAGTTTAGCTATGTCTCGTAAAATATGTTTAATATAATGAATACCGATCGGGAATATATTTTTAAAAAGTATTGTCAATATAATATGCACCGCACAGCGCAACAGGAAATATTGTTCAATATAATAAGCACCGCGACACCCTAGCAAAAAAAAACAAAACATGCTACACAGAGATAAATAGAGATAATCTAAAAATTCATTAATTTATTTACAGTACATTCGATCAATCTGAAATTTTGATAGATCATTTTTATCATCGGCACGAGTATGCCTGGAAAATTTCAGCTTGCTAGCTTACTAGGAAGTGGATTAAAAATCGATCCAAAGTTTTTTTGGCATTCAAGCAAGCAAAGCATCAAGCAGACGCCACGAATTAATATAAAGGATTTTTAAAAAACACTGCATTTAGACTCATAATTATAGTGAACTCTAATTGTTAGGATTCTGCTTTAAATCCTTTGAACTAGCAAGTTTCTTGAAATCTGGTTGGTAGCTAGCAGTTGTGGTGCGAAAATGTTCTTTCAGATGCTGTTTAATAGTTTACTGATCGATGATTTGATTTTATGAACTTCTTTGAGGAGTACAATTATTCACAGCAGTAGGTTATACCGAAAATGGATATATGTTGGCAACTAGCTTTCCTAAGATGATAATTTACTTCTGGCACGAGCTTCCAGAAATCTTATTCTTAAATAAGTTACCAACTTTAGCAGGACTAACAGTAATGGTCAATACTTCGATATGCAGATTTTTACCAGAAAAAGAAAAATATATTTACATTACCAAGCAATTAGAAATCAATCACTTGCTTCAACCTTTAAAATTAAAATTTAATGCAAAACAAAATTATTTTCAACCCTTTCTGTACAGATTTTTAAAAAAAAACTTCATTTATTTTTCATGTTATATATTTCAAACGAAAAATTTTTTAAGTTCATAAATTGAACCACGTGCCGTAATGAGAACATAGAAAATCCGCATGCGGCTCACGAGCCGCGGTTTGCCCACCATTATACGAGAGCAATGCAACATATAAAATTGATATGAAAAATACTATTGTGTATATTAACTTTTCGTATTAAGCTAATGCATTTGAGCAGTGCTTTTCAAACTTTTTATTATGGCGAACTGGCAGGAATTTTTTCCATTGCACCAAGGACCGGTGGACTATTTTCCCTGTACTGACGTGGTAGCGAAATTAGCTCCTACATGTCGTACAGCCCTGAACTAAAACATGTGACATGTATTAGGCTTGTTTTATGCTACATGTCATCGAACAATTTTGAAAGGAATAATATTAAACCTTGATTGCTTATTTACTATTGTCTCATTTCTTATTAAAATGTTTTAAATTTGATAGTGTTTTAATAAATTTGTATTCTGACTTAGGCCTAAGTTTCAATTAACGATCACTTAAATTATAATGAGCCTGCTCCTTTGCAAATTTATAAAGTCGAGGCTAAAATGAGGACAATGATACACGCAATTGAAAACGAATAGTCATACTTTTCCTGCACGTTGTCTTAACAAAGCTTATTGTTGAACAACCAGTCTCACATAGGTAAGATGAAGTAAATGCAACAAGATCATTGAGAGCAATTTTGGCAAGTTCAGGATATTCTGCACTCTCTTGAATCCAAAAGGATACATGATAGGTCACAGTTCTGAAATTCCTTTTAAACTCTTTATACACAGTTAACTTCAGCAATTTATCTTCCAAAGTTAGTGACAAATCAACCTTCGATGCATAAAGGGATTGCGTATCCATCCACTACCTTTCCGAGGGAAAGTAGAATTCGAAACGGTCAATGAATTTTGCCAAGTACTCAATACCTCAATGATTAATTTTTGGAGAGATGGAAAATCAAACTCTGCTTCTGCATTATCGATAATTTTTGCCAAATTGTGAATCATATCCAAACCAACTGCTGATACTCGACTCTTCCGGGCTTCTAGCTTTATTTTCTGCCATTGTAAGGCATGAAGCCATCATTCCTTCCATGGAGATTGAAGTAAAAGCTGTTTGTGTTGACATTTGCATGGTGGCTTAACTTTGATGGTGAACAAAACAGTGAAGAGTACTTAGCCCATTGCAGCAGCTATATTTGATGCGCTTTAATATTACAAGACATAACGTCGATGCGTCGAACTATTGTGTCATTCGAGAGTGTCTGGGCCACTTTCTTTGTCGCAGTTTGACGTAACAGTTACAAACACACATCCTTAATGCACCCTACTACGAGCACTTGGCCGATTGTATGTTTTTTTAGCCTAGGCAAATCGCAGTGCTACCTTAACGAAGTTCGCAATGCACAAGTATTTATGTGTGATGAATCAAAGATAAGTTTCTGACATATTTTTTATTCAGCTCCCTATCTTTTGAAGAACTCTTTGGGCTTTAAACTTATGCCTATTAGTTTGCCTATGCCTCTGGAGTTTGAGGGCTTCATTGCATTCGATAGAACATCGCCACAAATAACACATTGAGGTCTTGGGATATCAGAGCCATCCACAGTCACAAAAACGAATCATCGAATATATGAAAAGTCATATTTTAGAGTGAAGCAAGTAAGAATTCGTTTCCCCGAAGAAGCTTTGTTGTCATTTATGTCTCCATCACCTAAATGTGAAGAAAAGTCCAAATTTGTTTGATGCTCAGCATTCATATATTCATCTCTTTATAAACATATCCATTGGTTCTTTATTTTCCATCTATAAATTGGGTTCACTAAATCTTTTCAGTATCACACATCAACTCAATTCATTCTGTTTTTATTTTGAAAGTTTTGAAATAAAATATAAAATTTTATCATTTAAGTTTTACATTTTACAACATACACGAGTGCAAATCTATTGTTTGAGTTTGTGGGGCATATCTATAATTCTGAGCTATCAATCTTTGTTTGAGTTTGGGGGACATATCTATAATTCTGAGCTATCAATCTTTGTTTGAGTTTGGGGGACATATCTATAATTCTGAGCTATCAATCTTTGTTTGAGTTTGGGGGACATATCTATAATTCTGAGCTATCAATCTTTGTTTGAGTTTGGGGGACATATCTATAATTCTGAGCTATCAATCTTTGTTTGAGTTTGGGGGACATATCTATAATTCTGAGCTATCAATCTTTGTTTGAGTTTGGGGGACATATCTATAATTCTGAGCTATCAATCTTTGTTTGAGTTTGGGGGACATATCTATAATTCTGAGCTATCAATCTTTGTTTGAGTTTGGGGGACATATCTATAATTCTGAGCTATCAATCTTTGTTTGAGTTTGGGGGACATATCTATAATTCTGAGCTATCAATCTTTGTTTGAGTTTGGGGGACATATCTATAATTCTGAGCTATCAATCTTTGTTTGAGTTTGGGGGACATATCTATAATTCTGAGCTATCAATCTTTGTTTGAGTTTGGGGGACATATCTATAATTCTGAGCTATCAATCTTTGTTTGAGTTTGGGGGACATATCTATAATTCTGAGCTATCAATCTTTGTTTGAGTTTGGGGGACATATCTATAATTCTGAGCTATCAATCTTTGTTTGAGTTTGGGGGACTCATATCTGATAATCTATAATTCTGAGCTATCAATCTTTGTTTGAGTTTGGGGGACATATCTATAATTCTGAGCTATCAATCTTTGTTTGAGTTTGGGGGACATATCTATAATTCTGAGCTATCAATCTTTGTTTGAGTTTGGGGGACATATCTATAATTCTGAGCTATCAATCTTTGTTTGAGTTTGGGGGACATATCTATAATTCTGAGCTATCAATCTTTGTTTGAGTTTGGGGGACATATCTATAATTCTGAGCTATCAATCTTTGTTTGAGTTTGGGGGACATATCTATAATTCTGAGCTATCAATCTTTGTTTGAGTTTGGGGGACATATCTATAATTCTGAGCTATCAATCTTTGTTTGAGTTTGGGGGGACATATCTATAATTCTGAGCTATCAATCTTTGTTTGAGTTTGGGGGACATATCTATAATTCTGAGCTATCAATCTTTGTTTGAGTTTGGGGGACATATCTATAATTCTGAGCTATCAATCTTTGTTTGAGTTTGGGGGACATATCTATAATTCTGAGCTATCAATCTTTGTTTGAGTTTGGGGGACATATCTATAATTCTGAGCTATCAATCTTTGTTTGAGTTTGGGGGACATATCTATAATTCTGAGCTATCAATCTTTGTTTGAGTTTGGGGGACATATCTATAATTCTGAGCTATCAATCTTTGTTTGAGTTTGGGGGACATATCTATAATTCTGAGCTATCAATCTTTGTTTGAGTTTGGGGGACATATCTATAATTCTGAGCTATCAATCTTTGTTTGAGTTTGTGGGGACATATCTATAATTCTGAGCTATCAATCTTTGTTTGAGTTTGGGGGACATATCTATAATTCTGAGCTATCAATCTTTGTTTGAGTTTGGGGGACATATCTATAATTCTGAGCTATCAATCTTTGTTTGAGTTTGGGGGACATATCTATAATTCTGAGCTATCAATCTTTGTTTGAGTTTGGGGGACATATCTATAATTCTGAGCTATCAATCTTTGTTTGAGTTTGGGGGACATATCTATAATTCTGAGCTATCAATCTTTGTTTGAGTTTGGGGGACATATCTATAATTCTGAGCTATCAATCTTTGTTTGAGTTTGGGGGACATATCTATAATTCTGAGCTATCAATCTTTGTTTGAGTTTGTGGGGACATATCTATAATTCTGAGCTATCAATCTTTGTTTGAGTTTGTGGGGACATATCTATAATTCTGAGCTATCAATCTTTGTTTGAGTTTGGGGGACATATCTATAATTCTGAGCTATCAATCTTTGTTTGAGTTTGGGGGACATATCTATAATTCTGAGCTATCAATCTTTGTTTGAGTTTGGGGGACATATCTATAATTCTGAGCTATCAATCTTTGTTTGAGTTTGTGGGGACATATCTATAATTCTGAGCTATCAATCTTTGTTTGAGTTTGGGGGACATATCTATAATTCTGAGCTATCAATCTTTGTTTGAGTTTGGGGGACATATCTATAATTCTGAGCTATCAATCTTTGTTTGAGTTTGTGGGGACATATCTATAATTCTGAGCTATCAATCTTTGTTTGAGTTTGGGGGACATATCTATAATTCTGAGCTATCAATCTTTGTTTGAGTTTGGGGGACATATCTATAATTCTGAGCTATCAATCTTTGTTTGAGTTTGTGGGGCATATCTATAATTCTGAGCTATCAATCTTTGTTTGAGTTTGTGGGGACATATCTATAATTCTGAGCTATCAATCTTTGTTTGAGTTTGGGGGACATATCTATAATTCTGAGCTATCAATCTTTGTTTGAGTTTGGGGGACATATCTATAATTCTGAGCTATCAATCTTTGTTTGAGTTTGTGGGGCATATCTATAATTCTGAGCTATCAATCTTTGTTTGAGTTTGGGGGACATATCTATAATTCTGAGCTATCAATCTTTGTTTGAGTTTGTGGGGCATATCTATAATTCTGAGCTATCAATCTTTGTTTGAGTTTGTGGGGCATATCTATAATTCTGAGCTATCAATCTTTGTTTGAGTTTGTGGGGCATATCTATAATTCTGAGCTATCAATCTTTGTTTGAGTTTGTGGGGACATATCTATAATTCTGAGCTATCAATCTTTGTTTGAGTTTGTGGGGGACATATCTATAATTCTGAGCTATCAATCTTTGTTTGAGTTTGGGGGACATATCTATAATTCTGAGCTATCAATCTTTGTTTGAGTTTGGGGGACATATCTATAATTCTGAGCTATCAATCTTTGTTTGAGTTTGGGGGACATATCTATAATTCTGAGCTATCAATCTTTGTTTGAGTTTGTGGGGCATATCTATAATTCTGAGCTATCAATCTTTGTTTGAGTTTGGGGGACATATCTATAATTCTGAGCTATCAATCTTTGTTTGAGTTTGGGGGACATATCTATAATTCTGAGCTATCAATCTTTGTTTGAGTTTGTGGGGCATATCTATAATTCTGAGCTATCAATCTTTGTTTGAGTTTGGGGGACATATCTATAATTCTGAGCTATCAATCTTTGTTTGAGTTTGTGGGGACATATCTATAATTCTGAGCTATCAATCTTTGTTTGAGTTTGTGGGGACATATCTATAATTCTGAGCTATCAATCTTTGTTTGAGTTTGGGGGACATATCTATAATTCTGAGCTATCAATCTTTGTTTGAGTTTGGGGGACATATCTATAATTCTGAGCTATCAATCTTTGTTTGAGTTTGGGGGCATATCTATAATTCTGAGCTATCAATCTTTGTTTGAGTTTGGGGGACATATCTATAATTCTGAGCTATCAATCTTTGTTTGAGTTTGGGGGACATATCTATAATTCTGAGCTATCAATCTTTGTTTGAGTTTGGGGGACATATCTATAATTCTGAGCTATCAATCTTTGTTTGAGTTTGGGGGACATATCTATAATTCTGAGCTATCAATCTTTGTTTGAGTTTGGGGGACATATCTATAATTCTGAGCTATCAATCTTTGTTTGAGTTTGGGGGCATATCTATAATTCTGAGCTATCAATCTTTGTTTGAGTTTGGGGGACATATCTATAATTCTGAGCTATCAATCTTTGTTTGAGTTTGTGGGGACATATCTATAATTCTGAGCTATCAATCTTTGTTTGAGTTTGTGGGGGACATATCTATAATTCTGAGCTATCAATCTTTGTTTGAGTTTGGGGGACATATCTATAATTCTGAGCTATCAATCTTTGTTTGAGTTTGGGGGACATATCTATAATTCTGAGCTATCAATCTTTGTTTGAGTTTGGGGGACATATCTATAATTCTGAGCTATCAATCTTTGTTTGAGTTTGTGGGGACATATCTATAATTCTGAGCTATCAATCTTTGTTTGAGTTTGGGGGACATATCTATAATTCTGAGCTATCAATCTTTGTTTGAGTTTGGGGGACATATCTATAATTCTGAGCTATCAATCTTTGTTTGAGTTTGTGGGGGACATATCTATAATTCTGAGCTATCAATCTTTGTTTGAGTTTGGGGGACATATCTATAATTCTGAGCTATCAATCTTTGTTTGAGTTTGTGGGGCATATCTATAATTCTGAGCTATCAATCTTTGTTTGAGTTTGGGGGGCATATCTATAATTCTGAGCTATCAATCTTTGTTTGAGTTTGTGGGGCATATCTATAATTCTGAGCTATCAATCTTTGTTTGAGTTTGTGGGGCATATCTATAATTCTGAGCTATCAATCTTTGTTTGAGTTTGTGGGGCATATCTATAATTCTGAGCTATCAATCTTTGTTTGAGTTTGTGGGGACATATCTATAATTCTGAGCTATCAATCTTTGTTTGAGTTTGTGGGGACATATCTATAATTCTGAGCTATCAATCTTTGTTTGAGTTTGGGGGACATATCTATAATTCTGAGCTATCAATCTTTGTTTGAGTTTGTGGGGCATATCTATAATTCTGAGCTATCAATCTTTGTTTGAGTTTGGGGGCATATCTATAATTCTGAGCTATCAATCTTTGTTTGAGTTTGTGGGGCATATCTATAATTCTGAGCTATCAATCTTTGTTTGAGTTTGTGGGGCATATCTATAATTCTGAGCTATCAATCTTTGTTTGAGTTTGTGGGGCATATCTATAATTCTGAGCTATCAATCTTTGTTTGAGTTTGTGGGGCATATCTATAATTCTGAGCTATCAATCTTTGTTTGAGTTTGGGGGACATATCTATAATTCTGAGCTATCAATCTTTGTTTGAGTTTGGGGGACATATCTATAATTCTGAGCTATCAATCTTTGTTTGAGTTTGTGGGGCATATCTATAATTCTGAGCTATCAATCTTTGTTTGAGTTTGTGGGGCATATCTATAATTCTGAGCTATCAATCTTTGTTTGAGTTTGTGGGGACATATCTATAATTCTGAGCTATCAATCTTTGTTTGAGTTTGGGGGACATATCTATAATTCTGAGCTATCAATCTTTGTTTGAGTTTGGGGGACATATCTATAATTCTGAGCTATCAATCTTTGTTTGAGTTTGGGGGACATATCTATAATTCTGAGCTATCAATCTTTGTTTGAGTTTGTGGGGCATATCTATAATTCTGAGCTATCAATCTTTGTTTGAGTTTGGGGGACATATCTATAATTCTGAGCTATCAATCTTTGTTTGAGTTTGGGGGACATATCTATAATTCTGAGCTATCAATCTTTGTTTGAGTTTGGGGGCATATCTATAATTCTGAGCTATCAATCTTTGTTTGAGTTTGGGGGACATATCTATAATTCTGAGCTATCAATCTTTGTTTGAGTTTGGGGGACATATCTATAATTCTGAGCTATCAATCTTTGTTTGAGTTTGGGGGACATATCTATAATTCTGAGCTATCAATCTTTGTTTGAGTTTGGGGGACATATCTATTCTGAGCTATTCTTTGTTTGAGTTTGGGGGCTATCTATAATTCTGAGCTATCAATCTTTGTTTGAGTTTGTGGGGACATATCTATAATTCTGAGCTATCAATCTTTGTTTGAGTTTGGGGGGACATATCTATAATTCTGAGCTATCAATCTTTGTTTGAGTTTGGGGGACATATCTATAATTCTGAGCTATCAATCTTTGTTTGAGTTTGGGGGACATATCTATAATTCTGAGCTATCAATCTTTGTTTGAGTTTGTGGGGCATATCTATAATTCTGAGCTATCAATCTTTGTTTGAGTTTGGGGGACATATCTATAATTCTGAGCTATCAATCTTTGTTTGAGTTTGGGGGACATATCTATAATTCTGAGCTATCAATCTTTGTTTGAGTTTGTGGGGGACATATCTATAATTCTGAGCTATCAATCTTTGTTTGAGTTTGGGGGACATATCTATAATTCTGAGCTATCAATCTTTGTTTGAGTTTGTGGGGGCATATCTATAATTCTGAGCTATCAATCTTTGTTTGAGTTTGGGGGACATATCTATAATTCTGAGCTATCAATCTTTGTTTGAGTTTGTGGGGACATATCTATAATTCTGAGCTATCAATCTTTGTTTGAGTTTGGGGGACATATCTATAATTCTGAGCTATCAATCTTTGTTTGAGTTTGGGGGACATATCTATAATTCTGAGCTATCAATCTTTGTTTGAGTTTGTGGGGGCATATCTATAATTCTGAGCTATCAATCTTTGTTTGAGTTTGGGGGACATATCTATAATTCTGAGCTATCAATCTTTGTTTGAGTTTGTGGGGCATATCTATAATTCTGAGCTATCAATCTTTGTTTGAGTTTGTGGGGCATATCTATAATTCTGAGCTATCAATCTTTGTTTGAGTTTGTGGGGCATATCTATAATTCTGAGCTATCAATCTTTGTTTGAGTTTGTGGGGACATATCTATAATTCTGAGCTATCAATCTTTGTTTGAGTTTGTGGGGGACATATCTATAATTCTGAGCTATCAATCTTTGTTTGAGTTTGGGGGCATATCTATAATTCTGAGCTATCAATCTTTGTTTGAGTTTGGGGGGCATATCTATAATTCTGAGCTATCAATCTTTGTTTGAGTTTGGGGGGACATATCTATAATTCTGAGCTATCAATCTTTGTTTGAGTTTGTGGGGCATATCTATAATTCTGAGCTATCAATCTTTGTTTGAGTTTGTGGGGCATATCTATAATTCTGAGCTATCAATCTTTGTTTGAGTTTGTGGGGCATATCTATAATTCTGAGCTATCAATCTTTGTTTGAGTTTGTGGGGGCATATCTATAATTCTGAGCTATCAATCTTTGTTTGAGTTTGGGGGACATATCTATAATTCTGAGCTATCAATCTTTGTTTGAGTTTGTGGGGACATATCTATAATTCTGAGCTATCAATCTTTGTTTGAGTTTGTGGGGCATATCTATAATTCTGAGCTATCAATCTTTGTTTGAGTTTGTGGGGCATATCTATAATTCTGAGCTATCAATCTTTGTTTGAGTTTGTGGGGCATATCTATAATTCTGAGCTATCAATCTTTGTTTGAGTTTGGGGGGCATATCTATAATTCTGAGCTATCAATCTTTGTTTGAGTTTGGGGGACATATCTATAATTCTGAGCTATCAATCTTTGTTTGAGTTTGGGGGCATATCTATAATTCTGAGCTATCAATCTTTGTTTGAGTTTGTGGGGCATATCTATAATTCTGAGCTATCAATCTTTGTTTGAGTTTGTGGGGACATATCTATAATTCTGAGCTATCAATCTTTGTTTGAGTTTGGGGGCATATCTATAATTCTGAGCTATCAATCTTTGTTTGAGTTTGGGGGACATATCTATAATTCTGAGCTATCAATCTTTGTTTGAGTTTGGGGGCATATCTATAATTCTGAGCTATCAATCTTTGTTTGAGTTTGGGGGCATATCTATAATTCTGAGCTATCAATCTTTGTTTGAGTTTGGGGGACATATCTATAATTCTGAGCTATCAATCTTTGTTTGAGTTTGGGGGACATATCTATAATTCTGAGCTATCAATCTTTGTTTGAGTTTGTGGGGGACATATCTATAATTCTGAGCTATCAATCTTTGTTTGAGTTTGTGGGGCATATCTATAATTCTGAGCTATCAATCTTTGTTTGAGTTTGTGGGGACATATCTATAATTCTGAGCTATCAATCTTTGTTTGAGTTTGTGGGGGACATATCTATAATTCTGAGCTATCAATCTTTGTTTGAGTTTGTGGGGACATATCTATAATTCTGAGCTATCAATCTTTGTTTGAGTTTGGGGGACATATCTATAATTCTGAGCTATCAATCTTTGTTTGAGTTTGGGGGACATATCTATAATTCTGAGCTATCAATCTTTGTTTGAGTTTGTGGGGCATATCTATAATTCTGAGCTATCAATCTTTGTTTGAGTTTGGGGGCTATCAATCTATATCATTTGAGCTATCAATCTGTATTTTGTTTGTGGGGCATATCTATAATTCTGAGCTATCAATCTTTGTTTGAGTTTGGGGGACATATCTATAATTCTGAGCTATCAATCTTTGTTTGAGTTTGGGGGCATATCTATAATTCTGAGCTATCAATCTTTGTTTGAGTTTGTGGGGCATATCTATAATTCTGAGCTATCAATCTTTGTTTGAGTTTGGGGGCATATCTATAATTCTGAGCTATCAATCTTTGTTTGAGTTTGTGGGGACATATCTATAATTCTGAGCTATCAATCTTTGTTTGAGTTTGTGGGGACATATCTATAATTCTGAGCTATCAATCTTTGTTTGAGTTTGTGGGGACATATCTATAATTCTGAGCTATCAATCTTTGTTTGAGTTTGGGGGACATATCTATAATTCTGAGCTATCAATCTTTGTTTGAGTTTGTGGGGGACATATCTATAATTCTGAGCTATCAATCTTTGTTTGAGTTTGGGGGGACATATCTATAATTCTGAGCTATCAATCTTTGTTTGAGTTTGTGGGGGACATATCTATAATTCTGAGCTATCAATCTTTGTTTGAGTTTGGGGGACATATCTATAATTCTGAGCTATCAATCTTTGTTTGAGTTTGGGGGACATATCTATAATTCTGAGCTATCAATCTTTGTTTGAGTTTGTGGGGCATATCTATAATTCTGAGCTATCAATCTTTGTTTGAGTTTGGGGGACATATCTATAATTCTGAGCTATCAATCTTTGTTTGAGTTTGGGGGGACATATCTATAATTCTGAGCTATCAATCTTTGTTTGAGTTTGTGGGGACATATCTATAATTCTGAGCTATCAATCTTTGTTTGAGTTTGTGGGGACATATCTATAATTCTGAGCTATCAATCTTTGTTTGAGTTTGTGGGGACATATCTATAATTCTGAGCTATCAATCTTTGTTTGAGTTTGGGGGACATATCTATAATTCTGAGCTATCAATCTTTGTTTGAGTTTGTGGGGGACATATCTATAATTCTGAGCTATCAATCTTTGTTTGAGTTTGTGGGGCATATCTATAATTCTGAGCTATCAATCTTTGTTTGAGTTTGTGGGGCATATCTATAATTCTGAGCTATCAATCTTTGTTTGAGTTTGGGGGACATATCTATAATTCTGAGCTATCAATCTTTGTTTGAGTTTGTGGGGGACATATCTATAATTCTGAGCTATCAATCTTTGTTTGAGTTTGGGGGACATATCTATAATTCTGAGCTATCAATCTTTGTTTGAGTTTGTGGGGACATATCTATAATTCTGAGCTATCAATCTTTGTTTGAGTTTGTGGGGACATATCTATAATTCTGAGCTATCAATCTTTGTTTGAGTTTGGGGGACATATCTATAATTCTGAGCTATCAATCTTTGTTTGAGTTTGGGGGACATATCTATAATTCTGAGCTATCAATCTTTGTTTGAGTTTGTGGGGACATATCTATAATTCTGAGCTATCAATCTTTGTTTGAGTTTGGGGGACATATCTATAATTCTGAGCTATCAATCTTTGTTTGAGTTTGGGGGACATATCTATAATTCTGAGCTATCAATCTTTGTTTGAGTTTGGGGGACATATCTATAATTCTGAGCTATCAATCTTTGTTTGAGTTTGGGGGACATATCTATAATTCTGAGCTATCAATCTTTGTTTGAGTTTGGGGGACATATCTATAATTCTGAGCTATCAATCTTTGTTTGAGTTTGGGGGACATATCTATAATTCTGAGCTATCAATCTTTGTTTGAGTTTGGGGGACATATCTATAATTCTGAGCTATCAATCTTTGTTTGAGTTTGTGGGGACATATCTATAATTCTGAGCTATCAATCTTTGTTTGAGTTTGGGGGACATATCTATAATTCTGAGCTATCAATCTTTGTTTGAGTTTGTGGGGCATATCTATAATTCTGAGCTATCAATCTTTGTTTGAGTTTGTGGGGCATATCTATAATTCTGAGCTATCAATCTTTGTTTGAGTTTGTGGGGACATATCTATAATTCTGAGCTATCAATCTTTGTTTGAGTTTGGGGGACATATCTATAATTCTGAGCTATCAATCTTTGTTTGAGTTTGGGGGACATATCTATAATTCTGAGCTATCAATCTTTGTTTGAGTTTGTGGGGCATATCTATAATTCTGAGCTATCAATCTTTGTTTGAGTTTGGGGGACATATCTATAATTCTGAGCTATCAATCTTTGTTTGAGTTTGTGGGGCATATCTATAATTCTGAGCTATCAATCTTTGTTTGAGTTTGTGGGGACATATCTATAATTCTGAGCTATCAATCTTTGTTTGAGTTTGTGGGGACATATCTATAATTCTGAGCTATCAATCTTTGTTTGAGTTTGTGGGGACATATCTATAATTCTGAGCTATCAATCTTTGTTTGAGTTTGTGGGGACATATCTATAATTCTGAGCTATCAATCTTTGTTTGAGTTTGGGGGACATATCTATAATTCTGAGCTATCAATCTTTGTTTGAGTTTGTGGGGACATATCTATAATTCTGAGCTATCAATCTTTGTTTGAGTTTGGGGGGACATATCTATAATTCTGAGCTATCAATCTTTGTTTGAGTTTGTGGGGACATATCTATAATTCTGAGCTATCAATCTTTGTTTGAGTTTGTGGGGCATATCTATAATTCTGAGCTATCAATCTTTGTTTGAGTTTGTGGGGCATATCTATAATTCTGAGCTATCAATCTTTGTTTGAGTTTGTGGGGACATATCTATAATTCTGAGCTATCAATCTTTGTTTGAGTTTGGGGGACATATCTATAATTCTGAGCTATCAATCTTTGTTTGAGTTTGTGGGGACATATCTATAATTCTGAGCTATCAATCTTTGTTTGAGTTTGGGGGACATATCTATAATTCTGAGCTATCAATCTTTGTTTGAGTTTGTGGGGACATATCTATAATTCTGAGCTATCAATCTTTGTTTGAGTTTGTGGGGACATATCTATAATTCTGAGCTATCAATCTTTGTTTGAGTTTGGGGGACATATCTATAATTCTGAGCTATCAATCTTTGTTTGAGTTTGGGGGACATATCTATAATTCTGAGCTATCAATCTTTGTTTGAGTTTGGGGGACATATCTATAATTCTGAGCTATCAATCTTTGTTTGAGTTTGTGGGGACATATCTATAATTCTGAGCTATCAATCTTTGTTTGAGTTTGGGGGACATATCTATAATTCTGAGCTATCAATCTTTGTTTGAGTTTGGGGGACATATCTATAATTCTGAGCTATCAATCTTTGTTTGAGTTTGGGGGACATATCTATAATTCTGAGCTATCAATCTTTGTTTGAGTTTGGGGGACATATCTATAATTCTGAGCTATCAATCTTTGTTTGAGTTTGGGGGACATATCTATAATTCTGAGCTATCAATCTTTGTTTGAGTTTGGGGGACATATCTATAATTCTGAGCTATCAATCTTTGTTTGAGTTTGGGGGACATATCTATAATTCTGAGCTATCAATCTTTGTTTGAGTTTGGGGGACATATCTATAATTCTGAGCTATCAATCTTTGTTTGAGTTTGTGGGGACATATCTATAATTCTGAGCTATCAATCTTTGTTTGAGTTTGGGGGACATATCTATAATTCTGAGCTATCAATCTTTGTTTGAGTTTGTGGGGACATATCTATAATTCTGAGCTATCAATCTTTGTTTGAGTTTGGGGGACATATCTATAATTCTGAGCTATCAATCTTTGTTTGAGTTTGGGGGACATATCTATAATTCTGAGCTATCAATCTTTGTTTGAGTTTGGGGGACATATCTATAATTCTGAGCTATCAATCTTTGTTTGAGTTTGTGGGGACATATCTATAATTCTGAGCTATCAATCTTTGTTTGAGTTTGGGGGACATATCTATAATTCTGAGCTATCAATCTTTGTTTGAGTTTGGGGGACATATCTATAATTCTGAGCTATCAATCTTTGTTTGAGTTTGTGGGGACATATCTATAATTCTGAGCTATCAATCTTTGTTTGAGTTTGTGGGGCATATCTATAATTCTGAGCTATCAATCTTTGTTTGAGTTTGTGGGGACATATCTATAATTCTGAGCTATCAATCTTTGTTTGAGTTTGTGGGGACATATCTATAATTCTGAGCTATCAATCTTTGTTTGAGTTTGGGGGACATATCTATAATTCTGAGCTATCAATCTTTGTTTGAGTTTGTGGGGACATATCTATAATTCTGAGCTATCAATCTTTGTTTGAGTTTGGGGGACATATCTATAATTCTGAGCTATCAATCTTTGTTTGAGTTTGTGGGGACATATCTATAATTCTGAGCTATCAATCTTTGTTTGAGTTTGGGGGACATATCTATAATTCTGAGCTATCAATCTTTGTTTGAGTTTGTGGGGCATATCTATAATTCTGAGCTATCAATCTTTGTTTGAGTTTGGGGGACATATCTATAATTCTGAGCTATCAATCTTTGTTTGAGTTTGTGGGGACATATCTATAATTCTGAGCTATCAATCTTTGTTTGAGTTTGGGGGACATATCTATAATTCTGAGCTATCAATCTTTGTTTGAGTTTGTGGGGCATATCTATAATTCTGAGCTATCAATCTTTGTTTGAGTTTGGGGGACATATCTATAATTCTGAGCTATCAATCTTTGTTTGAGTTTGGGGGACATATCTATAATTCTGAGCTATCAATCTTTGTTTGAGTTTGGGGGACATATCTATAATTCTGAGCTATCAATCTTTGTTTGAGTTTGTGGGGACATATCTATAATTCTGAGCTATCAATCTTTGTTTGAGTTTGGGGGACATATCTATAATTCTGAGCTATCAATCTTTGTTTGAGTTTGTGGGGACATATCTATAATTCTGAGCTATCAATCTTTGTTTGAGTTTGGGGGACATATCTATAATTCTGAGCTATCAATCTTTGTTTGAGTTTGGGGGACATATCTATAATTCTGAGCTATCAATCTTTGTTTGAGTTTGGGGGACATATCTATAATTCTGAGCTATCAATCTTTGTTTGAGTTTGTGGGGACATATCTATAATTCTGAGCTATCAATCTTTGTTTGAGTTTGGGGGACATATCTATAATTCTGAGCTATCAATCTTTGTTTGAGTTTGGGGGACATATCTATAATTCTGAGCTATCAATCTTTGTTTGAGTTTGGGGGACATATCTATAATTCTGAGCTATCAATCTTTGTTTGAGTTTGGGGGACATATCTATAATTCTGAGCTATCAATCTTTGTTTGAGTTTGGGGGACATATCTATAATTCTGAGCTATCAATCTTTGTTTGAGTTTGGGGGACATATCTATAATTCTGAGCTATCAATCTTTGTTTGAGTTTGGGGGACATATCTATAATTCTGAGCTATCAATCTTTGTTTGAGTTTGGGGGACATATCTATAATTCTGAGCTATCAATCTTTGTTTGAGTTTGGGGGACATATCTATAATTCTGAGCTATCAATCTTTGTTTGAGTTTGGGGGACATATCTATAATTCTGAGCTATCAATCTTTGTTTGAGTTTGGGGGACATATCTATAATTCTGAGCTATCAATCTTTGTTTGAGTTTGGGGGACATATCTATAATTCTGAGCTATCAATCTTTGTTTGAGTTTGGGGGACATATCTATAATTCTGAGCTATCAATCTTTGTTTGAGTTTGTGGGGACATATCTATAATTCTGAGCTATCAATCTTTGTTTGAGTTTGTGGGGACATATCTATAATTCTGAGCTATCAATCTTTGTTTGAGTTTGGGGGACATATCTATAATTCTGAGCTATCAATCTTTGTTTGAGTTTGGGGGACATATCTATAATTCTGAGCTATCAATCTTTGTTTGAGTTTGTGGGGCATATCTATAATTCTGAGCTATCAATCTTTGTTTGAGTTTGTGGGGCATATCTATAATTCTGAGCTATCAATCTTTGTTTGAGTTTGTGGGGCATATCTATAATTCTGAGCTATCAATCTTTGTTTGAGTTTGTGGGGACATATCTATAATTCTGAGCTATCAATCTTTGTTT